>VWZY01003960.1:173658-237037 GCA_013399075.1 Chloroceryle aenea | reverse complement strand
AAAAAAAAAGAAAGAAAAATGGTAATTAAAGTGGTTACTCTGGGGGGCTGGGGAAGAAGCCTGGATCAGATTTCCGTGGCATTACCTGTGTCTCTGTTGTGAGGAGGACCCAAACTGTTAGACTCCAGACACTGAATTCCTATCAAGTTGCTGAGTGACTGGAGTCTAATGTAAGACACCTGCAAGCCATTTCCACTGCAGTAAATGGGATTTGCACACATTTGGCTAAGAACAGGATCTAGTTTCAACTGCTCCAAATATTAGCTGTTGGTTTTGAATAATAAAAGAACTTTTAATGGGGAGCCTTGAAAATTATAAAAGCTGTGAATATGTGACAGGAAGCAGAATTACATGTCTGAGGAATTTTATTTACATAGGAGATTGTCTTCAGTTCCAATAAGCTGCCTTTTTTTTTTTTTTCTTTTAAACCTTTTTAAAAGAATTTCTGACTAGCTAATGTATATAAACATTGTCGAATAGAACACAATGAAGCCAAACTCTGTCTGAGGTCAACCTTTTTGCTTTTTGTATTTTCTTCATGGTAAAGCAAACGTTGTTTGTGTTCAGAAAGTTTTAACTTTGGGATAGGTCACATGCTTTAGGTATTCCAAGTTTAAAAAACCAAAACCAACCAACCAAACAAATAAGAAAACATAAAACCACAAACAAACAAATAAGAAGCTAAACCAAAACCAGAGCAAACAAACCCAACCCGTAGCTTTTAGCAATAAAAGCAAGTCCAAGGATACTTACATTTAACATAAGATGCTCTTTTCCCCTCAGTAACATGACTAAAATGAAAATATTTAGCAAATATACTCTGAGGCATAGGAAGAACTAGATAGCTTTTTCCTCTGCTTAGATGTTGGTGTCCTTTTAGACTGAAGATGGAAATACAGCTGGGTATTTTAACAGCCTCATGCATGCCCTTGTGGCAGTCTGTAAAAACTATTCCACCGAGTTCAGTAATATTTCTGCTGTAGTATTTTTCTCCAGCATGCCAAGCAGGTTCATTGGCTAGAGGTAATGGAGCAATATCTTTTCAGTTCATGTAAAAAATCTCCACAGAAGATCAGGGAACGTAGGCTCCTTCATTATTACCCTCTCTGCAATCAAGGAAAGTCAAGTAAGTGGCTGTATGTAAGGAGCTTGTTTTGCACTAAGCTAAAATAAACACTTGACATGCTAATGAAAGCAATTTTGTACTGAATCTCTGAAGTATTAATGGTGTCTGTTATTATGCTATTAGATGTATTGTTCTCTGTCTTCAGACCATTGATAGAGAAGAGCAAGTGTGAACTGCATGTCAGATTCTCCTTGTCAATGGTTGTATTTGGTAGTTTCTCACTGTAGCGCATGGGTTATTGTCTGGAGAAATGGATAGACTGCATACACGGAGAAACATTCTTTACTCCCTGGTTCCCTGCAGTATTTCAGGTTTGACATGTGGAAACATGCAGTGTAATTTTTATTTATTTATTTATTTATTTTTCCTCTTCTCTTCTCCTCTCCTCTCCTCTCCTCTCCTCTCCTCTCCTCTCTTCTTNTCCTCTCCTCTCCTCTCTCCCTTTCCCAGCTCCTGGGAGAGTAAAATCAGCCAGTGATAATTTTGCCTTCCTCCTCAGTCAGGTGCACTCAGTGATTGAGTGATTGTAAAAGTCTCAGGTGAGAACAAGATGTTTGGCACTAAACAAAACTTAGCACGTCTTACTTCAGTAGCTTCATAACACAATCCTAAAGTAATTCCATACACAAAATGGCAGTACTTGTCTCAGCGTAACAGCTACCAGTTAGCACCAGTCACCTGTTCTCATCCTACCCATTGTCACCAAGCAAAAACTCTTTACAAGAGAACACAATTAAAATCTACTTTATTTCTTTAGCTACCTTCCCAAATGTCCTCCTGTACATACTGACGGGTGAGATGTGTGCAGCGGGAGAAGCGAAACGGTGTGCCTTTCCTTCCTGATGGCATTTCTCAGATCTAAACCAGAGCCTGCTCAAGAGCTGCCCCATCTGTTCCCACCATGGTATGCAGGTGATCAATATTGTATCAGAGATGACTAATACATCTAATAAGAGAGTGCAAATGCCTGATCTTTGTCCTCTTCAGGAGAAAGATAATCAATCCATGCAGCAAAAGCCATTTCGGTGCCTTCTGAGGTCAGGATCCTCTTTGCCCTCCCTTAAGGGATGTGAAGACAGAACTGGGGCTCTGCAAGTTGTCTTGCTCCAGCTTTTCTCATAAGCTTCTCCCAGAAAGAATGACCAGATTCTTCCTGATAGATTGACAGCTTTTGGGTCTGAAGTGTTCACTTTAGCTGAGGCTCAGTGTATGTTCTAGGAACTGGTCTGTTGGAGTTGCTCATCTGGGATGAACTTTGCCTGCTTTCTGTTCACTTGGTGGGAAGGAGAACAGTTTGATGGATAAGCCAAGCCAGGAAGGTCAAAATGAGCACGAATCACCTTTGAGATAGTTGGTCGAGTGGTTCCTTTGCCTGACGGGGTCATTGCACTATTGACACTTTGGCTTTCAAGGGCAATATCAAATGTCTGAAATGTCACTTAGCGATGTCAGGAGTCCAAGTCACCAGCAGGCTCCTGTGTCGCTCAGTGGACATGCTGTCTACAGGAGATGTCAGTCTAGCAATTGCAGCACACAGTAGAAATGAGGCAAAATGGACACACAAACGCCAGTGCATGGCTTGCACTGCTCTCCTTTGAGCTTGGCTTTATCCTTCCTGGTCTGGGGGGTGTGGACAACAGCTGCTGTGTGTTGCCATTGCACCTGGATGTTCAAAGCACCTTTTCTAAGGGCCTTCTAGTAATACTACGCAGGCCAGCTTGTCTCTCTCAGTAAAGTATGGATTAATATTAACCAGATTTGACTACTGATTGGTTCTAAAATCTTCTAGAGTTTATAGCAAGAAATTATTTCATCATTTGAGAAATAGCAGCTACATTTCTTCTTTGCATCCCACAGGGTGGTAATATTCTTTAGTAAATTTCTGCTCCTCTCCTAACCTACTAAAAAGGAACATCTAGACACATAATTATACTTCAAAAACACACACTCTCTTATTCAACCTCAAAAGTGCTACTTCATATTAAGATAGCTTAGAAGTTACTGTATTCTTTTTACCACTAAACCAAATCCTTACATAATATTTTAAATGAAGATAAAGTACCACAGAAGAAATTCCCTGGGAAGCATGTGTATCAAACCTGTCTGTGAAATGTTTCACCTTAATGCAGATTGGTTATATTTGAAGTGATGCTATTAACCTCTATCCACTTTGGTTGATAGCTTCTCTTTTCACTTCTGTTTTGAAGTCCACCATCTGTCTTGACTGATTATAGCTCTCAGAATGTCAGGCGATCACCTTCCAGTTAGCCAGAGGAAAGACAGTATGTTATCTGTATTTTTGCTTGCTCTCTGAGCAAACCTTTCTTCAAATATTCTTTTCATTGCTGAATTGGCTTCTACTGTCTTATTAAATTGTTGTGCAGTGGCTACACAAGACAACTTTGAAAATGCATCTCGTTTTGGCCACCACAGGTGACGTGCAGCCCTGTTGTGTTGACCATTTACCCATTTGGGTTTCTTTTAGGAGACGAATGTACACGTGTGTAAACGGTACCAGGCAAACAGCTGCAATTCTTGTTTTCACACTAGATGCTTCTGATGAGATTTTCTCGCTCCTGAGGTGACCTAAGGTGCAAAATACCAAGTTACTAAAGTGACTAATGCGATGTTGTCAAAGGAGGATTATACACAGGCACACCAGGGAAAGTATGAATGAATAGTAGGTTGACATAATAGCGATAAAATTTGTGATCATACTGTGCACCTTCACGTATGGGGTCCCTTTCTTTCTCTGTCTCTTATCTAGGACTGCCTGTAGGGCTCAGAGCAGGGCTTCTCCATTCTGCTCTGAGCTCTCCTCAACCTACCCTTCAACACGCTTCAACTCACACGAGCGATTTCTGCCCACTTTTGCACACTCTAATAACGGTGATAACCCTTGTGCAGCACAGCATGTATATTTTTTGTGGCCAAATGCCAGTTATATCTTTGTCCTCTGTACAGGCTGCTTATGAAGTCTAGGGTATGGTGTCCATATTCTGGTTGTGTAGGACAGCTCAAGCTCCCAGGAGGTGTTCAGCTTTCATTTGGTTTGATCAGTCCCAGTTGTAGATTGTCAGAAATTGTGATGGTCAGCATCTTTGGCAATGAAATTTTAGATGTGTCTTGCCAGGCAGCCTTATCTGAGTTGTGCTGCATGTCAAACAAGAATTACACCCAGTTTAAAAACAGCCCAGCATGATGTTACCAGCAATGGTATGTATGAAGTGGGTTGGGACAATTCAGAGTGTTCCTGTCTTTCAGGCTCCTAATTTGATGCCATAGATGTTGCACCCTGGTTCTTGCCTAGCCAGGAAAGGTATAAGGAGGGCAAGTTACTTGCCTTGTCATCCACAGAGGAGAGCAGCAAGGGGAACACACCTGGTGACTTCAGTGGGCTTTAGATTAGGCTACTAAATACAATAGTGTTATTTTTAAGCTCTGAAATAATCTCCGCAAGCTACAGTTTTCTCATTCTTTTCCCACACTCCTCAACAATACTTGACAAAATGCTGCATGAAAATGAAACCCTGTTATTTATTATGCTGATGGCTTCACCCGGCCGGCTGCATTGACAGCAGTACATTCAGGTCTGTGTCTGCAGTGAGGGAAATGGTTGAAGCAGCACAGAGGGAAGAAGTCTCATAACTCCATTAAACAATTACTGCAGATAACTCTCTCCTAACCCTTCTTAAAGTCTACCCCAAAGGGGTTATATACAAGCAGTGATTAAAACTGACCTAAATCATAATTTCATAAATAAGAATTAAAATGCAAACTGAAAATGTTCACTAACCTCAGGCCACCACCCTAATGATTCATTTTAAAGTGTTTGTAGTTCTACAGTAACAGCCTTTGTGTGTGTGTGTGCTTCTTGTTTTATGCCTAATACTATTTTGGTCCTGGAATAGTCTGCAAATGGTTGCCAGCTATATGATCTTGAGTATATATGTGGCTATGCATGTGCTTTTCACATTTTAAGAGTTCCACTGAAGTCAGCATATCTACTCATGTGTGCCGAATGTAACAGCTGGAAGATCAAGGCCTATATTTTTAATTTTCTCATTAATTAGTTTCCCTGTTATCCTAGAAAGACCTTCATATCATTAGTATGATTACCGTGGCAGTATTTTTGAGCTGTAAAAAAGATAATTCAAAACTGGCATCCTTTATCTGCTAGATCTTGGCTTGTATTTGCATTTGTCATAGAAGCGTGGCCCAGCTTGAAAAGAGATTCGCAGGCTGGACCATAGGAGATGTGTGCAGTCGCAGGCCACCCAGAGAACCGGAGGATGCACCCCAACTTGCATGGCAAGGGATATAACAGGGTCAAACCTGGCCCCTTGGGGCTGTGGTGCATACACAGACATGCAAGGGTGGCAGAGGAGATGTGAGCCTGAGGCTCTGTCTTTTTTATTTCTGCTCCAGGAAGAAGGAGGTTGTTTGAAGGAACCATACTCTTGACTGCTGACTCACTATAGGTGATACTCAACTACAGCTTTCTCAGTTGCAAAAGCAATTTCATTATTGATAACATTGATGTTGGAGGGGTAGAAATAGACTGGTTTGTACTGGCTGTGCAGGATTTCTTCCTTTAACTAAAAAAATGTTATATGCAATTCTGTTTACTTCTGGAAATGTCTTTCTTGCACGAGTTTTAGAGACATCTTTTTGCACCTGTTGACATACTGATGTTAGCTTCAGCTCCAAGTACATCACTGACTGCTTGTGAAGAAAGGTACTGCTGAAGAGGAGTAGGTGTATGAGCGAACCTGGCACTTACTCAGCTCTGAAATGGGAAGAGCCAGGAGGCCAGCAGGCTATTAATATTTTTGACTTGCTATGTTTGTCACAAGAACAGTGAAAGATGTAAAAAGCCATGTGCCTCTAGGCTCTCGTGGAGAAAATGGGAGGAATACTAAAACCTGCTCTGGTGCTGCTGCTGCTGCAGAGAATTTTTCCTCTGGACTTTGACAGGGATCTTGTCCCAGCCCTTTCACTTCTGACTGATGGCTTATTATTTATCATATCATCTGCTTCGTTTTGGGGCTGCTCCTGCAGCTGGCATTTATCACTGTGCATGCTAAATACCCCTCCTTAGCGTAAAGTGGGCAGGCACTCAAAGTATCCGGATTTCTAGTTTAGTTAGAAGTGCTGCTTGCTCTGCCAGCTTGCTGAGTGTGCTGATTGATCGCTGTTTAGCCTGGTTTCTACCAGATATAAATTAGAGTATATATCATTTGAGGGGGGTGGGGACAATTTTCTTTCTGATGTCGAAGAAGGCCAAGAGGCAAGAGCAAGTGCCTATCGGGCAGTAATGGGCTTGGCAAAGGAAAACAAAATATGTGGCCAGAAGTAGGTATTTTAGTGTCTGATGTGCTTATTTTGTTTGTAGGGTGCTACTGTAATTCTCAAACTCCTGTTTTTTTCAACTAAATGCCATTCTGGGGAAAAGAAACAGATGTTCCTATTTGTCTTTTGATGTGGCTCAAAATAATTTGCATTTGCTCACCTAAAATGACATGATATGCTGTTGGCCACTTTTTCTATCTCCTTTGGAGTGAGTGACAGATTGCTGTTCAATTACTACTATAATAGAAAAGCAGATATTGTGAGGACAGCTTTCACCTAAAGGAAATGCAATCACCAATTGCTGCAGTAGTGGAAAGAGAAGGATGGCAGATACTGTAGAAACCATCCAGTGGAAAAGGCATTTTTATTATTAATAATGTTATGGGGAAGACTCGGGGGAAATGCACTGGGTCTGGCTTTTCTGCTTGGAGAAAAGGAGAGCCAAGGTGAATAAAAATATGGGGAAAAAATGGCTTGCTACTCCTGTAAAATATATTTCCAGGTCTTTGCCTTGAGCATGTGCTTCTTAAAACCTTTCCATTTGCTCTGCACCCAGCTCCAATGGAGAGCAATAATTACAGAAAGACTCTTCATCAGTAGAAGACACTCAGCAAGAGGCTCATTAGAAGGGTTTTTCAAAAAATGGAAAAAACTGTTTGTCAGACTCTTCGGGATTAGCCAGTTCTCCACCCTATGGTTTGCTTTCTCACCGGTGTATTCGTACTCCACTCTCCACCCTTTCTTCTGAGATGAAGAGATTCTCCAGGCCAAGCAGAGCTTAACCCGTCCTTCTGCAAGTCATTTACTTGAGGATCACTTATCCACTCTTAATTTTTGTAGCATTTCCCTTTCTCTAATGCTGTCAAAAGTCAGTTGACAGGCACAACACGTACTTTCAATATTCCAATCGAGATTAATTTTCATGTCACGATCCAGTCGGTCTGTTGGACTGGCTCAGAGTACAAGAGGTGAAGCTTCTGCTCGAAGTCTTTAACATTTTCTTTTTAACGAAATAAAATGAAGTGTTACATGGAAAACATGTTGAGAATCCAATATATAGTGCTGTAATTTTTGTTCTATTATACCAGTTTTAAATAGTGAATCTCCAGTGAAAAAATAGACCTAGGGTTGACAAAACATACTGATGAATATGTTCTTTATCTGATAATCTGATGAATCAGGGATCATTTAAACTTTCTTTTGTAGTTTAAGATTGCTCTGAGTAAGTGACTTAACAAGAGATGTAGCCCCTTGTCAGTAAACGTGAATGAATCCTCAAAATACAGGGGTCTATCCAAATAACACATGGTAACCATACTCATTAGAATGGATGTAGAGAAAAGTATCATCGAGAAGTACAGTCTTCTGTTGCAAATGCAGTGAAGTAATTGCTGAAATGCTTTTCAGTGATATATCCGTAGTTACCATTTATGCCTGACCTGCTTTTTCTGAATGGAAAGTCCTTCTGGGCAAAGCTAAACATGTTGCGCTTGACTATAATTAAATCCTTTGTGCTCTGGCACCGCTTGTTTTGTAGTGATGCAATATTCTCTTTGGATCTGACCTAATGGTAAAGATTCCTGAAGTGTCCCTGCACAGCTGTGTTACAGGATTGTCTTCAATGTACTGTTCTTTCCTGCAGCTACTGAGAGAGATGACTTTATCCCTTTGAAACACATCCTGGTGATGCAAAGGAGGGGGTTTTAAAATAAATTTATTTATTTGTTAAACCCTTGCTGCAAAGCTTGCAAGAGTCCCAAGTCCATGTTTTATAAGAAAAGGGGAAGGGGCAGAGAAAAGTTTTATCTTCTTTTACAGCTCACATCCTGTTTTGCAAGCAGTTCTCCTGTTGTGCACGGACAGGCAGAATGCTGATTTTGAAACCAGCGCTTTTTGGTATCAAGGTGCAGAGAGGAAAAAGCCTCTGCTGGTTTTATCAGGCCATTTTGGTGATCCATGTAATGCAATTTTTTACAAGTTAGAGCTCGCTAATGTGATAAGAAATCACTAGAGTCAGTCATCCATTAAGGCTGGTTAAAATTGTTCCAAAGAGTAACGAAGCAGGTAGGAGGCTCCAGGCTCCAGTGGTGGCCATCAGCCGCTCCCTGCCCACCTCTCCCATCTCAGGTGGGATGTCAAACTCCTGCTCCATCTCCTCTCGTCCTGAGAGCAGCTTGGTGCAGGGTCAGCCTGGAAATATTCTCCGCTAGTCCCATCTGCTGGATGCCGGGATGTATTGCCTGCTGGAAAGAGGAGAGGATCATACTTCAGCCTTTAAATATCGTCTGAATGCGGCATGCCACCAGATGTACACGTGCTTCTGAAAAACACATGCTTTCTATGTTTTCCTTCCATCCACCTAATTGCATTTGGGCTTCTGCTGTTCTCTTCACCAGACTCCATGTGTTAAGTAAAAGCAAGGGGGAGGCACGAGGAACTTTTAACCATGTTGCTTTAGAGAAGCTGTAATCAGAAAAACCCAGGAGCCAGAAAAGATCACAGCAAAAAATATGTGTATCATTATCGAGCCATTTACAGGCCAGGGAATTAATTTCCTTTCTCCCAGTGTATACGTTCAGCAGTCAGTTTTTCAAATGCCTCATTAAGGCTGGTACTCAGCTGTTCCCGACATCTATCTCACCATGCTGGAAAAGAGGGAGCGTAGCCATCGCAGCTGATCCAGTGTGCTGCACTGCAGCCTCTAACATTATTAGGAAGCTAAAAGAGCCTTCTCCATCGTTGAAAATACAGACTTCCTGATATATTTCTAATCAGGCTGAGCAGAGGTGGAGAGAGCTTGATCTCATGTCCATAGACGTTCCCCGGGGTATTACTTTTCTCGGTGGTAATTCGCTGTTTGGTATCTCCTTCTGCAAGAGAGCTGGAGGGAAGAAAATGGATAATGAATTTGAAAGCAAAGTAGGAGAGAAAATTGGGAATGAATGTGAATGTAAAAAGGGGGAAAATGCATTCAATCCTAGCAATCTTACTAGGGTTTATTTTGCACTCTTCGTTACAGTCGTTTGTGATGCGTTTTTATACTTTATGCTAAGAGGAGTTGTGCCTTTGGCTTTAAAATAAAATTTGGGTGATTCTCCCCCTCCTATTCTTACCATCTGTAGACATTAAAGCAGGTACTGCAAGTTAGAAACACAGCCACCTCAAGGATCTTGTGGAAATGGTACTGGAGGAAATTGGATGAACCTAATAAGGTTTAACAGGGCTAAGTGCAGAGTCCTTCATCTGGGGAAGAATAACGAATTACACCAGTACAAACTGGGAAGTGATCTGCTGGAAAGCAGCCCTGTGGAGAAGGACTTGTGAGTCCTGGTAGACAAGTTCTCCATGGAACAGCAAGGGGCCTTTGTGGCCAGGAAGGCCAATGGCATCCTGGGGTGCATTAAGAAGAGCGTGTCCAGCAGATCGAGGGAGGTTCTGCTCTGCACTGGTAAGACCTCACCTGGAGTACTGCGTCCAGTTCTGGGCTCCCCAGTTCAAGAGAGGCAGGGATCTGCTTGCGAGAGTCCAACGGAGGCTACAAGGATGCTGAAGGGACTCTTTAGTCTGGAGAAGAGAAGACTGAGAGGGGATTTGATAAATGTTTGTAAGTATATGAAGGCTGAGTGTCAAGAGGAAAGGGACAGCCTCTTCTTCCTCGTGCCCTGTGATAGGACAAGGGGGAATGGATGTAAGCTGGAGCACAGGAGGTTCCACCTTAACATGAGGAGAAACTTCTTTACTGTAAGGGTCACAGAGCACTGGAACGGGCTCCCCAGAGAGGTTTGTGGAGTCTCCTTCTCTGGCGATTTTCAAACCCTGCCTGGACGCATTCCTGTGTGACCTGTGCTGGATTATATGGTCCTGCTCTGGCAGGGGGGTTGGACTCGAACATCTCCAAGGTCCCTTCCAACCCCTGACACCCTGTGATACCTGTGAAAATAATTCTGGAGAAAATTCTTTGTAAAGTACATAGACTGGGATCAAGCAATTCCATCTATTGCAGACAGTGTTTAGGGAAACATACCTTCATTTGCTACACAGATATTTCCAGTGTGCCTACTGAGATAAAATCATTATTCCCCCTTCCTCAGCTTGAGATATGAAAATAGGACTGTTTTAAATTTAACTGGTCGAGTTCGTAGGTTTTTTCAGTGTAACTTTATATCTCTTCCTTTTATCACAGTGCCTTGCACTTCATGGCAAATTGGTTACCATTAATATTGATGCTGTTACAAGAACAAAAAGATATATCATAAATAATCTTTATGTATTTTCCTCATTAGGTGGTAACAGCATGGAGGAGAAGCAAGACACCAAAGAAACTGAGGCCCAGAGCCAAGAAGCAGGTTTGTGCTGAGTTCCTTAAAGGACTTTCTTAGGTTTTATCCACCTTGATGAACAATTCTATCAGTGAGAATGTTTGTACATTTTCAGCAGATTAGCTCAGGTCTTGAGCAATTCTCCCGCCAGAGACCAAAGCCCATTCATTATGAATGAACATATTGCAGCACAGGAGTGTAGACTTCCCTCTATAGCTCACCAGCTCTGCGCTCTCCCTTGAAGGTGGACTACCTCTAGCTAATCCTCTAACTAGAAAGAAATAATTTTCCCTCTGTCTACAACAGAGTAGCCCCCTGCATAGACTAGAAATGGGGGAAAAGGGAATTTGGAAAAGGAGGAAGCAGGCTTCCTTTGGTGAAAACTGTACTTCTGAAGATTTTTAAAGGTATTTTCAAGTTTTAATAAATTGTCTATACAAGTCTCAAGGGTTATGAAGAATTAAATCCACACAGAAAGATATTGCATATATTGGGAATGAATGTCAGAGTTCATGAGCAGTGGGTTTTGCAGATGGCATGCTTATAAATGATAGTGAGTGCAC
The DNA here is from genome assembly GCA_013399075.1 of Chloroceryle aenea. NCBI lineage: Eukaryota > Metazoa > Chordata > Aves > Coraciiformes > Cerylidae > Chloroceryle > Chloroceryle aenea. The sequence goes on along the minus strand of VWZY01003960.1, from coordinate 225,677 downwards.
TGTTTTAAAACACAATGTCCCTCTATGAGAATAGATCTTCTGTTATTTTCTTGCTGTTTCATCCCACCCAACTCTTTTCAATGCAAAAGACAACTAGAATTAATCAGTTATCAAAGGAGTTGAAGTGACAGTCAAAATCCCCTTATTTCTTAAGGATTCCTTTTAGTGTAGTATTTATTACACGTAGCACAATGCTTTTAGTCTTTTGATTAACTTTTTTTCTCATTGTAGTGCAGGATGTTGCCTCCACATACTTAATTCTAAGGCATGAAACCGTTTTCTTCAAAACTTTTAAAAAATTTTTGTAAATTTTTTTTTTACATCAGAACTGAAGACTGTTTTCAGTATGTGGGTGCATTAAGAAGAGTGTGGCCAGTAGGTCAAGGGAGGTCATTCTCCACCTCTGTTCTGCCCTGGTGAGGCCACACATGGAATACTGTGTCCAATTCTGCACTCTCCAGTTCAGGAGAGACAGGGAACTACTGGAGAGAGTCCAGCAGAGAGCAGCAAAGATGACCGGGGGGCTAGAGCAGCTCTCTTATGAGGCAAGGTTGAGATAACTGGGGCTGCCTGGAGAAGACTGAGAGGGGACCTTATCAATGTCTATAAATATCTAAAAGATGGGTGCAAGGAGTATGGAGCCAGACTCTATTCAGTGGTGCCCAGTGACAAGAAAAGGGAAAACAGGCACATCTAAATATGAGGGAAAAAAGTTCTTTTTTCATGTAGCCCTGGAACAGGCTGCCCAGAGAGGTTGTGGAGTCTCCTTCTGTGGAGACTTTGAAAACCCACCTGGATGGGATCCTGTGTAATGTGCTGTAGGCAAACCTGCTCTGGGGGCATGAGGTTGGACTAGATGATCTCTAGAGGTCCCTTCCAGCTCCAACAATTCTGTGATTCTGTGGTGTGGAAGATTGAGCTGAAGATGGCCAGCAAGTAAATGCAACAAAAAAAAATTTAGAATGCCTAGATTCCTGACTTATCTGGTTTGCTTACTGCATTGTGGCTGTTTCCAGGTGAGGAATTCATTTGATGAGGATCCTTCTTTTTGTCCCATGCACTAGGCACTGTGTTGCATTTCTCCCTGCACTCCCCAGGTCACTCTTCTGTAACTCAGTGTTAACAGCTGAAGTGGTTTGCAAGTGCTTGAAGTCTTTCTATGTTTCATGTCCTCTTTATCGCCTCTGCTTTATGTCCTCACGCAGAACAAGCAGTAATAGGTGAAGCCATAGGCACACAGTATTACAGAATAAAAGAGATCCCTATGTACCTCAACAAACTTTGGACCTGGGCCCTTCAGCCTTCCCAAGATAAACATGCAGTGGTATTTTGTAAGTGCTGGAGCACAACCGCATTTATTATCCTGTTTTTTTTTCACTTTTATGCTAGTCATATTTTAAACAGGCAAAGGGGACCAGAGAGAAGGGAGGAATGAGTTGCTCTGTCTGAATCTAGACTCTTATTTTGAATATCTGTCTAGGAAGGGGCATATTTTTGCCCAAGCAGTAACCACACCAAGTACTACTTGGCTGCTGACTCGCTTAAGATCTAGTACTGCTAGGAGATCCTAGCTCCAACTGCAGAGGTTCCTGCAATTAAACCGGGTTATACTATCTGCAGATGCCACATACAGTCCATTATGCTTGTTGGCTCTACTTGCTTTGAGGGGGTGCGTATTTCCATAGTATTCTGATTCATGAAACAGATGGAATAAGATACGTTTCATTTTTCCCAGGAGAAGTAAGAAATATTTACGTCTCTAAATTATTACTTTGCTACTGGAGGTGTCTTAAATGCCTTGTGTTTTTCCCCAAACTGTCATTATGACTTGTTACATTACGAGCTGTCAGAGCTGGTTTATCAGAGCCATGATGTACATTCTTTTACTATCTTGCCTTGGTAGTCGTGTTTTGCTACTCTGATGAAGAGTGTCAAACAGAAGATCCAGACATTTTAGGCCCCAGGTCCAATGTCATACTTTAGCAATGTGTTTTAGGTGCATGCCTGAATATAACGTCGTGCCTTTGTGTAGTTGTTGAATCACCTTCTCAGCCATTGGCACACATTGTTACAGGACAAAATTATTCTTCCTTTGCCTTTATCCCTATTGGTTCACATCACAACAAGATTAGAGAGATTTATCATTACTTCAAGTTAGTTACACTAGGTTCACGCGTTGCTGCTGCTTTTCACTCTTCTCATTCTGGGGACAAAACACAATCGTGAGCTTTTAATTCACTGCTTCTATGTCTCTTCTTGGTGGTAGGAAATCACCTTCTGTTCTGAGATACGCAGTTGTATGCCTAAAACGTTTCTAATCACTATGAATGATGACTCTAAGGAGCAATCCCATCAAATGTTAAAGTTCTTACTTGCATTTTCTAAACCAAAAGGCATAACCTTCACCTGAGTGTGACAAATAACAAATCGTATCCTTTGATATTGTGAAATAAAACATAGGAGAAAAAACAGATACTGTATTCTTACCCAGTCCATGACATAAAGATTTAGCTATTCTTATTGTACTGTAGTGAAAAAGCCAGTTACAGTGTACAAGGAGTCGCTTGAAATTTTAAAGCTATGACTCTATGTTAGAGTTTTTTAACGTCTGGCCTCCAGTCCATCATAAGTGAATTTCACTGTTAACACATGAAAAAATAAAATGGCAGGTGGCTCAGAGCTCTTGTTTCAAGCTAGTTAAAAATACTCAGTGACTATATTAGGGAAAAAAAATATTGTCAGAACCATCAGAGGCAAGTCTTTTGAAAGAAATTAGAGTCTAGAAATAAAAACAAAGGCTTATAAAGGTTTTAGAACTATAAAAATTGCTAAGAAAAAGCAACAGTGAAAGTTTAAAAATTCAACTGGATTCAGGTACTAATTGTATCTATTAATCGCGGTAGTTTTACCCCTATGTTCTGCCATGAAAAAAACTCCCAAGACATAGATTTTCAGGGACTTGCTAAATTTCCAGCTAGATTCATTAAAAGCTTCTATTTTCAGAAAAGCATTTACATGTAATCATTTGGATTCCAGTGGGATTCATGGACATGATTAAAGTTAAGAATGGCTTAATTGTTTTTCCTCAAAATAGACAGATTAAATTAAAAAAAAAAAGGAATCTCAAAGCAAATTGCAACATGAGCCTACCCATGGAACTAATAGCTGTTCCCCAGTCTGCATTATGAAAAATTCAAATGTAGACTTGTAATGGAAGTTTACCCCTGGCTTAGGGAAGACAAGCAGACCAGTAATGGCCAGTGAACGGATGGAAGTCCAGTAAATCAAATTCAGGTCTAGTATCTTTCCTCAATAAGGTGTAACACTTTTCTTTCAGCACAGTGGTTCATCAGTTTGCTATCTAATGAATAACTTGTCTCTCATTTCCTTGGTTCTTACAGATGAGATGAAACCTTCAGCTGTAGCCAGCCTGTCATCATCAGAAGAAACAGAGCTGAGTGAGGATAAAGGTACAGATCGTAAATTGTGTTTCAAAATATCCAGCCCCGGGAGGATGTTTTGTAAAGCCTTATGTTCCCTTGCCTGGAAATTGCCAAAATCACAGTTAAACAATACAGAAATAGGTATATGCTTAGATTTTCATTAACAGAGGTCTTTGTAATGAAGCACTTGGCACCAGCTGTTGTGCTAGTAGGAGAGATGTTGTGAATTCCAAAGTCTCCATGTTACAGAAGTAATGCTAAGATATTGTACGTGACATAACAGAAATAAGCCCAAAGCTTGGGCTCTCTGGGTTGGCTCAAAAGTGTCAAGTTAAGCGTGCACATCTATCTTGGCAAATATTAGCTCCTTATTCACAGCTCTCCTGATGGGGAAAAAGAAAAACACAATAGCTATAAACACATCAAGAGGAGACAGGAGTAGATGAAGTCATAATTGAGAGGGGGAAAGTAATGTTTATCTTGTGCAGACTGTGCTGGGCACTCAGATCATTTAGTTTGTGATAAATATTTTAAAATGTCATGGGGCCAAATGACAGGGAGTTTAGGAAACAAGAAAGAGAGATGATCTAATTTAAATGTTTCAAGCTGAGATTTTTCCTGTGGAGTTGTTGGTTTACAGATAGAAACCGGTGCACAGACGTACTGTTTTTGATCCTGTTACGATATCGTGCTATTAATTGCTTGCGCCACTCTATGCATTTTGGCATTTTTGTGGGGGTATGTCAGGAAAAAGCCTGGTTGATTTATAAATTTTTCGCTACTGGTAATTCAAAACAGAAGTTATGCTATCTATAATAAGTACAGTCCATCAGTACAGCCTTCAAGAAAGACTAATAGAAAACTTTTAATGCATTTTACTGAGATAACATAATTATTAACATCCATTAAGTTATTTATTTTAAAAGATATAATGTTTAATTCAGCGTCACTGCTTGACTTCTTATTTTTCTAGATAAGTGTGACGGGGAGTGATATCTTGTCCTTTTCCAAAGACACATGCGAGAGAGCCCACATCCTTATCTGATTATGACTTCAAAGCCTTGGGTGGTTTGATTTAAGTGCTCTCTTAACGGGTTGATTGATCTTGCAGGGAAAAATCGCCACAAACTCTTGCTGGAGTGCTAGCTTTCACTTTTGATATCTTCACAGAATAAAGCCATGGCAAGGCTAGTGGAAGGCATATATAGTGATAGATTCAGCCCCAGCATAGCTGGTGATTACCTGTCATTCATTTATCTTTTTATGCTGACACTTCACCTGTTTATGGATGCCATATCTGTAAGATCTTCCATCAGACGTGGTTTTATGTTTCCTAATATGAGGGTCACCATGAGGCTTTGGGTTTGGATTGGGTTTTTTGCTGTCTGCAGTCTGAAGATCCCAACATTTTGGTATTACTTTGAGTGCTTGTTCTTGACTCTGAAGACAGTGTCGTCTGATACGCTTCGCAGTGACCATCTCAGTGTGTAACCACTCTTGGTCTTTGACCCATTGTATTAATTGTCCCTTCTGAGGAAAGCTGACATCTCAGTCTCCCTTTTCCTATAATACAGTATTGTGGTTTACTCTCTTCTCTTGAGAGGCTGACAGAAGAAATAGTGGCCTGAGAAATCCAAAGGGCAGTCTCTCTTTCATGTCAAAAGTACTCCTCAAAAAGTAAGATGGAAAGCATCTGGTAGGGAGGAAGGAGCGAAACAGACGCTCCTCCATATACTCAGTTTGCAAAGTTGTACAAGTAGAAAAAAAAGAACGATGGGGAAAAGAACACATTTGGGGATTTACTTGCTAGTTTTTTAAGTGTGGCCGAGATATATGAATGATGAAGCCACCACATCAACCAGGTCATGGTTTTAATCCTTATTTCCTTTAGTAGATTTTCAACTTTTCTGGTTTTAGATTTTGAGTTGTTTTAAAATGGATACTGGTGTTACAAGAAACTTGCTACCACTTGGGAAATGGCACTTTTGCAAAATCCTGGCATTTCTGAAAACACCTGCTGCTCCCAAAACAAATTTCAGCCTTTAAATTGTTTGCCCATTGAGTTAACACAGCTAAAACCTGCCAGGTCCTGGAACATACTCATTTCTGTAGTTTATCTTCAAGTAAATGAACTGGATCTAAAACATTTGAAGAAATTCTGATTTTCTAGTCCTTCCACCTAATTACTGTGAAAAGAAGTTTGTGGCAAATAAGTCTAGGCTACCTATTCCCAAAAAGCATAGTTTTCAGTGACCCAGAATAGGAGGTTTTGAAGCCTGCTATGAAAGTGCATCAGTCTTTCAAATGTCAGTTCTGGTGGGTGCACCAAAACATGTATTTTGACTCCAATTAGAGTTGACTAGTAGTTTTTCTGCTATTTTTTTTCCTCATATTTCTGGGATTAGAATATAACAAACACACTGAAGTAGTTATTTATTGCTCTAAAATGTGGTGATATTCAAACCAGAGCACATCCATCTCTGCTACAGTGAAGTTTTAAAGTATTTCTGTCTTACCTGAGTCATCTTTATCGTTGGTTTGGTTTTTTTTTTCTCAAGGAAAAGGTGAAAAATGGGAACATCAAGGGGAATGTTTCATGATAAGTGCATGGAGCAGTGTAGGAATCATGTTTTCAGGGGCTCCAATTAAAATGAAAACCAACTGTGAGATTATAAATCTCATAATAATGTGGAAGCACATCTCTTCTGTTATTCACTGTAGAAGAGACACTGTCCAGAAAAAATAAGTCCACATGGACATACTTTGCACATGACCTTTGAGCTGACCAAACTTTTTGAGTGCTCTCTCTGTCCTCCAAAAAAAATCCCCAAACCAAAACCCCGCAGAACAGTCATATCCCAAGAATAACAAGATGTTTGATGTTATGCTGTGGAAGCACCCTTTTCTTCCAGTCCGTGCCAAGTTTCTATTTCCAGTGTCTGGAAATACTGCAAAAAAGCTTTGCAATTTTACCCTTGAAAACTTGTGTGCATAACTATGAGGTGCTGGGGGGAGAGCTGACATCTTCAGGCAGCACCTTTGTAGAGCTTCATTACTGTGCATATGGAAGTAGATCCTTTATATGCAGTGTATTTCAAGTTAGAGACGCTTCTCTTTATGAAGTGTAAGGGCAGAACAAAGCAATTAAAGTCATTAATGTTTATGCAGCAGAAAAAAAAACACATCAGACAGTCAGCACTGTCTGGTGTGCCTATCCACACAAGATGGAGCTGGGACTACAAACTCATTTTAGGTGGACCGTATTGTATATGCCTGTGGTTTGGTTTGAACCTGTGATTTTTTTGTTTGTTTTGTTCTGTTTTAAAGAGGATGTGTGTGGGTGTTAGTGTTTTGCATCTTCATCTCAGTTACCTACCAATTACTATTTCACCTGATTGAATGATAGAGCTTTCTGGCAGAAAAATGAAAAAAGGAATTGGATTTGGTAGAGGTGAAGAATGAACTCCCCATAATGCAATCATGGCAAAGTTTCTGTGCACAATACGCTGATCTTAATTCATTAGCACTTAATAAGAGCTGAATTTTCATTTGAAGGTCAACTAAATTAAATCACATGCTAATTAATTTTAAAAATAAAGTAGCAATTAATTATTTCCAGGTGTTCACCAAAGTCTGTGCTCCTATGGGAGTGCCATTTAAAGCAAGTCATTGTTTTTCTCCATACTCTGAAATGGAGTTGGATTCAGTCAGCTTATGTTGTCAGAAATGGAATTAGGTATGTGCCTTGGCTGGGGGTTAGCCCTAAAAACTCGGTAAATCCAGATGCCTGTAAGTGTCCTGCCTATAAAACATAATGGATATAAAATTCCTGTTTGGCCAGCTGTGGTTCTCACTGTGGAAAAAATCATGATGTCCTAAAGACATAAATGATTGAGAAGGGATAAACTGAGACAGAGCATTTCAGATGCAGGGGAGCTGTGCAAATCGACGTAAATTAGACATTGATAAGCGGGTGAAAAAGATTGAATGAAAGGCCAATATGCTCAAAAAGAGGTATTTAAAATCAGCTCTTAAGTATATATTAAGACATCTAAATGAATGACCTGATTTTCAGAAGTGCTGAGCACTCGGCAGCTACTAGTGAAATGTTTTTACTTCACCCTTGGGCTACGATTAGACCTGGAAAATTTCAGCCTGAAAAATTTCAATTATAGGTAACTGAAAAAGAACCTTTTAAATGGAAGAGTTTCAACACCCCCAGCCATATCTCTGAGTCTGCATGCCAGCTACAGTGATAACATTTTTCTCTCCCTTGGTTAGAAGGATTTCTGCGAAAGCAAACTGGCTTTGCTAGCTAAATGCAAGCTAAATTGCGTGGTTTGGGTTGCTTTTTAAAGCTGGGTGCATAACAATCGCCATCCAACCAAGCACCCGTTCTCCTAACACCCTCTGTAATGGCCACTTCAAGCTGTACGTAAAACGGGTTACTCGCTTTTCCTTTTAATCCCCCCCATCTGTAACCTTGCACATCCAGACAGGGTCCAGCCCGCAAACTGCTCATGGTATTTCTGCTCTACCAGTACAGAGAGCTGCAACAGCTAACACTAATCTACTTGGCTTTTTTTGTTTAGATCCTTCTTATTTTTAAATATTAGCTGACCTGGAGCCATCCAGCTGCGCTCCCATCAGTCCAATGTGAGAGCCTACTCCTTACATCTCCTCCCCCTCCAGCTGTGTGGCATCTTCTTCTGGGAAGGGTCTAACCCAGGCAGCCAGGTATTCCTCAGAGTTTTCCTTTCCCAGAGCCCTGTACCACAGGCCCAGCCCCTTACGGCAGCAGCAGGATGCCCATGGTTGTCATACCAGCTGCACCTGAAATTTGTCCTGTGGAGAGAAGGTGAGGTTAGAGGAGAGGCCCTTCTGTCAACTCAAAGCATGAACGTGTAGTATTACTCAGTGTACCACACCTGCAGAGATGATCTGTCTGGTCTATTAACCAAACACTTGCAAAAATATCTCTACAGGTTGTTGCACCTAAAAGGTCTGTTTTACCAAGCCGTATAAACTCAGGCTCCAATAAATCTAATCTGTTGTAAAGACAGATTAAAATGAAATCTCAGTGGGTATAAAAGTAACATTTTAAAGTCAAAGCTGAAGAATATCTCCCTAACTTCTCATAAATCACCATTTTATTGTACTTCATTTTAACACATTTTCCTCGGTTTATGAGGCAAAAGAATACCCTAATCATGTGGCAGCCTCTGTGCACACCATTACCTGTAATTTTAGACGCCTGCTTGATTTCTTTCACTCTGGAAATATTCCAGTCATTTTTCACAGTATCATGCTTAAAAAATAAAATGCACTGAACCCGCGTCTTTCATAATGACTATCTTTTTCCCTCTTTAATCTTCTTACAGCTTCCTAAAACACAGTGATTTATCTGTGCCGTATGCAGGACCCAGGTGTGTTGCGCATTAGAAATGACTCAGTAAATAAGTCGTACAGAGAGTAGCTGGGGAAGTGAATTTTAAAAGATCATTTAAACCACTTAACAGTCAGATCTTACTCTGTCTCCTCTTCTTTAGCATTTGCAAAATTTTGTTGTAGCAGCATTGTTTTATACAATTTTAAAAAAGCAAAACAAACCCAAACACATGAACGGCATGGAAAGGCATGAGGTTTTCACCAGTATGTCAACAAAATAGTGTCTGTCTATTGGCAGGAAGGGTAGATTTGATAGGTTATTGCAAGGTACACATTTATTTTTGCAGCTAAATTCAACATGCAGTTGATATGTTGCAACAGTGAATATACTCAGGGAGTATTCTGATCCGCTTGCTTAAAGTCCAGCTATTTTCTTCACAGGTCTTTAAAGGCTGGGGCTGTATTCCCCGTTGCCTTCAACCACACAGCTCCATGAGAGCATAGTTTGAAACACAACAGAGGGTTGCAGAGCCAAGTGCTCCCGATGTGGATACTCACTGCAGCCACCAAGTAAAAGCAGGTTTGGAGGAACTAAGGGATACTCAGATTGCACTGAGCACTTCAGTGCTGCTTGATTTTGCAGTGGTTTTATCCACTGCATGTCTATTCATAAATGAACCAAAGATAGGCCACATAAAAATGGTTCATTTATGTCATTAAATGTCATGTGTGATCAATGACGACATTAGGAACAGTGCTCCAGTGTAGTATCAGAAACACTTATTATTTTCAGTCCTGCCTGGAGGAATATTAGCCCTTAGAATCACAATCTGTGGTTACCCAAGGTAAATAGTGCCCAGTGTGTGTTACCAAACAACTAAGCTTAATGTGCTGTGTAATAATGTCTTGACTTGTCTTCTCAGGTATGACTTAAAAGATCAGTAGCTGTATTAGGAGAAGACTAACACTGCTTTATCCGAGTTAGTTCCCTAGCCAGTTAGAGATGGGTGAAGTCTTTAGGGATGGCCAAAGCTTTTTTAGACCCTGGAATCATTTAGGACTGCGATAGTGGCTTACGCCTGGTTGCATAACGCTCTGAAAGGCTAGGTGAGCACAGAAGGCCAGCTGAGCACGAGGGATACCATCACCCTACTGAAAACTTGCACACAGAAAGTAGTACATCATCAGCATTTGTGGGATTGCCACTGCTGCTTGCCATCTGGTGTGGAGGTAGCACTCTTGCCTTCTATCCAATTTGGGAACAGATTTTATTGACCACTGCATTTGGGTTTACACTTTTACTCTTGCTTGGCTCAGATTTTCTTCATAAATTTGGGTTTATTCCTTTGCTTTATTTTATTCTTGTTAATCTTAAAAGTAAATCTATCTTTAGACCTTTGGGCTTGAACCTAATATTTGCATTTGAAAAGAAGAAATTTTTGCCATGGTCTTGACCTTAAAGGTTTTGAAACTCAGAATCTGCATACTAATGCAAAGACTGATTTGTGCAGCCGAAATAAGAGCATCAGGCTCTTGCAGCTAGGCAGCAACTCCTATCCACGTTTTGTTCCTTTCTGAAACAAGCTTTACAAAAAAAATACCTTGTGCAAAATCATTGCTGTGTCTTGCCTGGGATAATTTGGAATCCTGAGCAATTAGGTTGCTTTCTTGAACCATGGAACAATTTGAAAACTGTTTATGATCAAAATGAAAGTTTTAACACAAAATTACAACCCCATAAGGGTAAAACCATGCAAAGCCATCGATGGGAATGTGTGAAGATGTGCCAAATAGCAGAGGTGGTCTCTAGCTGCAGTGCCTGCAGCTGCAGGGAAGGCTTCCTACGCTGTGTGATAACTGGAGTTTGCTGTAAGCTATGCGATGGACCGCGACAAACAGCAGCATGACGGGGAACATACATCAGCCGAGCGCGTGGCTCCTTAAACTCCATTTGTTAGTATTGACCAAAGTGCGTAATTGTTCCTCTGATGCTGGGGATTGATTTTTGCATGAAATTGGAGTCATTCCTCATTCTGGGAGAAAAGGTGGCACCTCTGAAGTGAGATTAAAAGGACAGGTCTGGGAATATGAAGCAGTGTGCAATAGGTGTGGGATAAGATAGCTATAAGAGTCTAATGGGACAGAGCCACATGCATCTTTCCCACCCACAGAAGGTAATACCACAGTTTATCATCACTTTGGGCTGTTTGAAGGGCTGTGGTCAGCCTCTGTCTGCTTGCTGCTTAAAGAGGAGGACTTCTGATGCCAGCTTTGTCAGCACAGTTCCTTTTACAAACAAGTAGCTAAGTCATACAGAATACAAATTATATTAATTTAGGGTATGGGGCTACATGTGGTACAAGTCTTGGCTTGTTTGGTATGCTGAAAGCTTTATCAAAAATTGCAGCAAAGCCAGAATTTCACTCAATAAAGCTTGCTTGAAAAATTCCCTACAGATTTCTAGTGCCATTCCCATTCATACCAAGATGTCCTTCAACTCGCTTTTTTGATTAAACTTGGAATTTGATGAAATTTTAATTTGATTTTGCCCTGATTCGGGCTGGTGGGGTAATGCTCTCTAACTCATAGTACATTGTGGCATCCTAGTATGAAAGGCTGGAGCAGTGGTCCAGATGATCGCAGTGAGTAGTGTTTTAAGGCCACGGTAGGATGAAAAAAAAAAGTGCAGCAAGGGCAAATTTTAGCAAATTGTACATCAGTGAGGTATTCTGTGTTCAAACTTGGAGTTTTAAACTTATTGTCATGCCATGAAAGAAGTAAGAAGCTGTGCAAGTAATTAAATATTTGCCTTGAGGGATTATTTGCAGTTAATTAAAGCCACACACTTTCAGTGCATACCTTTTCTCCAGATTATTAAATTTGGATCAGATGTTAACAACCCAGCTTTCTCACTTATCCATCAGAGATTATTCTTGGCAAGTTTCAGGAACAGAGACATCCTTTAGTTTATGGTAAGATTTGCTCTGCTATATAGGAGAAAGGCACCTTCCAGAAATCAAACCACAACAAGGCTGTCATAGCATAATTTATTATCGCGCACCATAGATCATCTGGCACTGTTACTTAAGTTTTCCATCAAGCAGCGTTTTAGAAAGTGTTTCATTCTGGAACACAAACACTGAGGGTTATCAAACATTGGAATGGGCTGCCCAGGGTAGGGGTGGAGTTGCCATCCCTGAAGGCATTTAAATGGCATATGGACCTGGTGCTCAGGGACATGATTTAGTGGTGAGCTTGCAGTGTTGGGTCAAAGGTTGGACTGGATGATCTTGAAGGTCTCTTCCAACCAAAGCCATTCTGTTATTCTGTTATGTGTGTCACTGTCATTATGGCCTCAAGTGTACTTTCCCCTGTAGCTTGCAGAAATGTCCAGTTAGATGAGCAGTGTTTTTTAACAAGGCTCTAAGAGAGCTCTTTATGCAGTGAAAGCTGCATGTTATGTGGATGAGCAGAGCAAAAACAGGTGGCTGTGTTGCTGTGATTTCCTGACTGCAGTGCAACAATGCATTTTTCTGTCCCCACATGAAACTGAACGTGTGCCTGTTGTCAGAAAATGTCCTTTGACACAAAAGAAAAAAAAAAAACGACCTGTGTTTATCAAGACTGCAGATAGCACAGTGATTGGACTTACGTCATCTAATTTAAACCACTCTGCCACTGGTTCAGGGTATGGCTTTGGACAGTTCATTTTGCTGCTCTCCCCCAGAAACAAAAATCGGGATCAGACACAATAATGACCTTGGGAGTTCTGGCATCAAGTGAAATGAGCCTGGGGTCTGCACTGGGATTTACAGGATTTAATGTTTGTTGAGCTTGTGGAAATCCAGCCATGCAAAGTGTTGTTCTAAACAAACAGGAAGTCACTTCTATTCATCGGGTAGGTGGTTTGTGCTGCTTCTCATGGCTTTGTGTCTTTCCATTCATCACAAATAAAATTCTCTGTAGCAGAGCTGATCATTCTTACGGGATCCTTTCTTGCGAGCTCCTTGTTTAAGTTTTGTACTGCAGGCAAAAGACTGTTCAGTGTGTGTACAGATTTTGAAATCAATTTGAATAATTGAAACCCACGAGTATACTTTTTGTGGTATATAAACAGAAAAGTTGTCAGCGTACCAGGATGCCAGATATGAAGCTAGCACCTAAGGGCTACCTCTGTCTGAAGCAACTACCAGAATTCTCCAGCATGAAAACCACTGCAGGATTTGTTGTTTTCTCTTTCCTCAGATTCCCTGAAGGACTCCAAAAGTACATGGGAGAGTGACCCAGTGCATCCTGTGGGATGTGAACAAGAGCAAGCCGAAGGTAAAGTTTTATATCAAAATTCTTTAAGACAGAGATAATGAACCAGTTGGGAACCTTAGTTCTTCCAGTTTCAGCATCCAGCAGTTTTCAGCTTGACCTTTGCTGCCTTAAGAAAACGCTGTTGGCTATTGGAGGTTGAGTGCCAACCAGTTGAGGTGCAGTAATCTCTGGTGTTGCTGGAAAAGACACGTGTCTCCAAATATGTGGGTTTAAGCATATTGATCCAGGATGCATAGCATGGTTATTATTGTCCTTTTCCATTGCTGCTGTTGTTGTTCTAAAAGCCTGGGGGGTGATTCTGTTTGTTCTGTTAAGCTGACTGTCAAGTGTGAGTGCTTTGCAACTGCTCCCCTGAGAACCAGTGTCAAAGCTGAGCTGCAGAAAAGAAAGTTAATTTGGGGTTGGTTTTGACCACCAGTTAACATACTTAATGCTTAGAGTTTAAGTGATGTTTTCATGTATAAAATACTTGAAACATTTTTTCTTTACTAGAAAAAAAAAAGTGGTACTTAGCTGAAAAGGACCACCCTGTAATGTTCAGTCTGTGTCCTGTTTTGATGAATGTGCCATTGCCTGCACGCGGTCCTTGTGCTGATGTCATTTGCAATTTGTCGCATTAACAGGACAACAGGATGTTTCTGCAGAGGAGGAGATGAAAACTGGGGCAGATTCCCAAAGCTCCTGCATGGAAATAGAAGGTACTTCACATGCCTTGAAATCAAAGAGCAAGATTAACAGGCAAACCCACTGGTTATTGCTCAGGTATTATCAGAAGTGTTGAAGTTCCCTTTTATTCTCCACACCTACAAAGCTACCTCTGTGGAGCTGGATCTTCTTGTGGTAACCCTAAATTCAATCCTGAGTGGAGGAGTATTTGTGGATTCTCAGTGATAAAAGCTGACTTTTAAATGACTGCAACTGCTAAAGAAGGAAAGAAGCGAACAGTGCGTTTCTTATTCCTGATGAAAAACAAACATTTCAGACTTGTATGTTCGGTGCATTGAGCACTCTGTCCTCAGCCCAGCAAAACACTTGAGTACGTTTGTCTCTGGGCTTGTGACAAGTCCCAGTGAAGGCCTATGCTTGGAGCTAGGGGGTTTAATCTAAATCCCAGAAAACTCAGCAGCTTGGAGGATCCAAGGCCTTGCTCTTAGCTACAGCCCCTTGGATTTCCCCGAGGCAGCTTGTGTATCTGTACCTTTGGGAGAAAGGATCCTTTCCCTCTGCTGGTGTTTTTTTAATGGTAATCTCTCTAGTGTATGTTAATCCTTTTATGTCTCTTCCAAAAAACCTCACTGTTCATCATCTTTGTATCAAATTTATTCAGAGCCGTTGTTGAATCAAGAAGATACAACAGAAGTTGAGAGACCTTTGATTCATGGCGCAGAGGAAAAAGAAGAAGGAAAAAAAGGAGGAGGAGGTAAGGCTGCTTTTGTAATAGACTGAGACAGAGAATGCTGCTGGGCTCATCTTCTCCTTTTCTGTTCTGAGGAAACATGGAAAGAACACATAAAAGCGATGGGGCTTTTCCTTAAGAAGAATCCTTTTTTGTCTGTCCTTGAGGGTTGCTTCTATATATTGAACTTGGATTTATGTAAGTGCAAAAAAGTGCACGCTTAGGTTCTAAAGTTACTTTAAAATAAATACCCTCCTCATCATTGGTTTTCTGCATTAAAGTGCAGAAGGCTGATTAAACAACCAATTTATGTCCCTTTAAGTATCCTCTCGGTCATGTTCACTGGAAGTGTCTTGAGTATTTACAATAAATGGGTATGATAACTATTTGTGAGGTCATTAATAGAGATTTAACTAGTAATTAACTAAAACTAGTAATTCTAATAAAGAATCCAATATTTGGAACAGGAGCACAGAGTCTTGATAAAGCAGTTACTTTTTCTTAAACTATTTAAATCCTTAGGAATGCTTTTCCAAAGAAATGTAAAAGTGTAATTTTAAGTGTCAGGCACTTCTGGGAATCCTACATTCAGCTCACCATTTGTGACAGGCACATGGTTATATAGAAAATAACATATTATGTAAATAATTCTCTAATTGGAAAGTAACTGCAAGTTAATAATTATATGGTCATTTGTAGAGCACAGGGATAAATTTTACAGTTCCAAATTAAAATGCAGACATGATTTTTATTGAAAATTCAGGTCAATACTAACTGTGTTGTCCTAATTATGAACTCCTTTTCCCAGCCACATTGACACCAACTTAATTGCAAACCTATGTTAGCAGTATTGACACACTTCTTCACTGCAGACCCAGGTTAATAGAACCTCTTTGTTCATATACAGCTAAACAACATTTTCTCTCTTTCAGTTTTATTTATTTTTTTTATTCACTGTCTATACTACTTGAGACTAATCACATCTCTTTGTTATTAGTCATGGTAATGGTGTCATTTTTTGTGCTTTATTAACGATGGTGAAAATAGAATTGATGTAATTCCTACTTCAAATCCAGGTAACCAGTATTGCACTACCACAGTTGCAAATCCAGGTTACATAACACAAGCTCCCTCTGACTGCAAATACCAAAGTTGTTATGCTAATTTCCTCCTAATAGAAATTATTTACATTTTATTTTATGCCTCATCAAAAGCAAGTTGGACAAAATGTACTGTCATTATTTGTGCATTTCCTTCTCTTTAATACTTCAGTGTCCCCTACAGCTAGTTGCTGTCATTTAGTTCTCAGTGGAGAGGTTATATTTCACCATCTGTTCTACCTACTATTAAAATAGGCAACATTAAGGAAACAAAGGTAATGTCAGAAAAGGGTTGTTCTTGGCACTTTTCTTTTTCCTGCCCTTGATTTAAAAGGTTCAAGTTCTAAGTAAAAGGTTCTTTCCAAACATTTTGGAATGTGTTCCTACCCGGGGGCTCAGGTGTTGCTGCTGTACAAGGTTCATCTAATCCAAAGCTTATTGAAGTTTGTAGAAGGATTCTCATTAATTTGAGTGAGCTTTTGATCAGTTCCATGGGAAGAGGAGATGATGCGTTGAGTCTACCTGCAGAGTAACGGCACTTAGGTAACTGCAGAGATATTCTCTGCAGCTTCTCCCAAACACGCTGTCTTAGGGTGAGGGAAAGCAAAGGGGTGCTTCTCCAGGGTTTTGAGAAGGAAAGGAAAGGAAAAAGGGAAGGGAAGGGGTCTTGTCCTTGTTTTGTTTCATTCTTATGGCTATAAGAACACACAGAGCACCCTCCGCACTCATCTTGCTAGATGCCTCCAGTTTTAGTGGGCAGATACTCTGTTATTTGAGTTTTAAAAGTTCACTACAAAGCAAGGTGGACAAAGAGAGGTAAAAACTAAAAACCAGCAGAAGTTCAAGTTTACAAGCAGCAGCTTGTAAAGTAAGATACATTCCCCAAAGAAAGACTCCTCTTGATGGAAAGAGACTACCTGGCATAAACCAGAGATTTATTACGTATCATTATTCATGTAACCCAACTTCTACCTCAGAAACTAATTCTGTTAAATAGTTTTCCAGCAGCATCCAGAGTACATTGGACATATGAAATGGCATGTTTTTGTCTAAGAACACGTGAAAAAAAAAGCTAACATGGGAACACTAGTCCCACTAAATAGAAATACATGGATCTTAAGTGGGTTTGACCTGTACTAGACCTATATGTACTGCCAAATGTAGCACCTACTACTCTGCAAACTACCTTCTGTTCTACATCTGATACATTTTTTGGTGTAGCTAAGCTCATCATGGAGGAAATGGTAGCACAGAGCTGCCTCTCTCCCCTCTCTCTCTCTCTCTCTCTCCAGGAGCCATTTGATTAATGGGAGTCATCTGTGATGTGGGCTGTCCTCAGCACTGGAGCTCTGGAAGCCACTAGATGATCAGCAAAGATCAACCTAAAGCTAGATTTCTGCTTAGTTACTGATTGTGGCTTTGAAATGTGCCTGGAATTTTTTCAGTGATCTGGTTTTCTGTGGAGAAATGACCACTTCTTGCTGGTTTTGACATGTGTCTCAGTTTTCGCAAACACTGACAAAGCTTCTGATCTCATTGTGCAGGTTTTACTACCAGCTCATCTGTGTGTTTTGGTGGATTTTAGGGCTCATAGGGTCCTTTCTGTATAGCTCATCCAGCTTCTCAGCTCCAGGGTCACACCATAGCACGTATTACCAAGGAGTCCTGGATCCTGGTGCTTCTGAGGTTCTGGGGCACTGGGTGCCCAGAGGAACGAAGAATCAAAATCTTGGCAATCTCACTACCATTTCATATTGTTAGCAGTAAGGAACAAGCCCAATTACCCTGAAGAATTTATCAATGTAAGGCATTGTGTTTCATAAAAATCTGCTGTTGCTTTTTCCACAATTGGTAATAAAAGATAGCATGTGCCAATTTATTCCTTTTTTTTTTTTTTGCTACCATAACTTAAAGTTATATATTACCAGGGAGAAACTAAAGAAAAAAGACAAACTAAGCTGCCTTTTTAATTCTTTTTTTTTCCAGCTACTATAATGCACCCATTCTAGTTCACAAAAGGATAATGGAAATCTGTTTTTCTTATAAGATTAGGGAATATTCTCAAATCCCCTTATTAAAAAGCAGAGTACATGATAATCACTGACCTATTTGCTGATTAGGTAAAGTGTACACGCTTTTAATAGACCATTTGACAGTCCCTTTGTATGTAGACTTGGAAATAGTCCTGTCATGCTGTAATGACAGCGTTTACTTGTAGCTTTAATCAGCATGGTTTTTCCACAACACAATTTGCAGCACGTGGAAGTAGCCATTTCCCCCTCTGAGCTTGCTCTCCCCTCTATCTTCTGAGTTTCCACCTCCTACTTCCCTTCATAAAGACACTAGATGTGATGGCTTCCCTCACTGATCATCTCTGGAAGTTCCTTACCTTTTGGAGGATAGGATTTCTGTTGGAGCACTGGAATATGAGCAGAATGAGCCTTATTTCTCCGGTGGCACTCTTCTGTATCTGAGCTAAAATGTTTTGTCTTTTTGTGCTGTTTGGAACATAATTTGAGCTTGTCTTGGGAAGTTTCACCACTCAAAGAAATTTAGAGCAGGTGGGGAGCATCATTCCTAGGCAAAGGACACATTTATTTTCCATCGGACAAGTCTAGCAATGCAGAAGCAGGTTGTTACTGAAGCACAGTCAAGGAGCAAAATGCCATAATTAACGCCTATGAAAAGGATATTAAAATGTCCAGAGAAGGACAATTACTATTTCTGTGCAGTTGCACCTTAGCTGTGCTTAGGGAACTGTATTAGCCATCCTTTTTTCTCTGTGAACTAGGCTTGGGAACAGGCTGGTTTAATTTATTTGCAGTCTACGTGACTTCCTTTGCCAGTCTTCTGGTTACTGCCTGTTTACTGTAGATGTGAATCCTGCCTAATTTCTGTTCTAGGTAAGCACAGTAATGCTCAACAGTCTTTGTTACATGAATAGCTATGTAACTCTGTAGCCATCATTTCACCCATTCTTCACTTAGCTGGATTTTCAGGTCATTTCCCCAGTTGTACTTAAGCAAAAGAGGTAATTTTATGGCATAATCTTGAAGAGAATTAAATATTTCAAAAACCTGGGGAAAAGATCTCTGAAATTTTTTAGTTTCAGTCTGAGGCATTTATAGGATTTTATGTGCTTTGGAACAGTCGTAAATAATGTCAAAATAGTTATTTTGTTCAAAATGACGTTGTGGCTGTAGAGAAACAAAGTACTATTTGAGAAAGATCTTTTCTGACAAATCTGACTTCTTTATTTAGTCTTGGCAATTGTAACTACCATTTTTTTCTTAACCAAACTTCAGTTTCAAGTGGAGATGTTTTGGGAAAAAAAAAAAAAAAAGAGAGAGATTTAAGAAATCTTCCTTCTCTGTCTTCTTTCCAAAGAAAAAAGAAAATATCCTTTGAAAAAGAGTACATAGATATTTTGGATCTCAAGATCTATTATGATCTCCTTGATTCTGTTCTCCAAAGATGAAAGGAATAAATACCCCAAATCAGATACAGTGCATTTTGTCTTTGATTACAACCAATATTGAACATATTGGATGACATTTTTTGGGGCTGTTACAGAATAATCTAGCCCTAAATATGAAATATCTCTTTAAAATCCACTTCTGTCAGGTATTGATATTTGGCAAAGCCAAAAAAAAAACCCCTCATCATCAAAGGTGCACCTTTGGACCTTTTGCAGAAATGCTGAAAGTGCTGTGGAACCAGAAAATTGCAAGTAGGTATTTAAACTTGGAAGTCTAAAGCTCTAAGCTGTGCAGAGAGGTGTGCTATCGCAAAGCAGGTAACTGTAAATCACTGGGGGTACGCAGTGACCAGATTATCCCTGGAAAGCCCAAAAAGTGCCTCTACCCACAGAATACCTTTAGATTCTAAGAAGCCTCACTTTACATGCCTTTATTTTCTCCAGAACTTCACAAAACTCAGGTGAACATTGCAGTTGCAGTATCAGCCAGATGAGGAGCTTTTGCAACCAAGTTCTGCTTGCCAGCCTGCTGTGGTCAGTCTCTGGTGGCCCAAGGGCTGTTTGGTCTTTCTCTTCCAGTGCAAAGCCTTTTGCTCTTCTGAAGGCATCATAGCTGTGACAGAAAAGTACAGCCAAGTAATTTCTATGCCTTGTGGATGTAGCAAAGCCCATTATTGTAGGCAGGGAAAAGAAACCCTTCAGCCTAGGAAATGATTACTTTTGGAAGGTGAGGCGGCATTTTTTTCCCAAGTTTGCAAACAGAATGTTGCATTTCACAAACTCGCGTAAGAAGTCCTGCAAAGGTGTGGAACCAGGGTAGCTCTGTTAGAAACTGAGGATGGGTGAGGCTGACAGGTCTGTGAGTGCCTTTGTGGGAGCATGTTTTGTGCTCCACTTGGATACTGCAGCATGCAAAAGAGGAGTGGGGTTTTTGGTCCGTGTTATAGCTGTGGTGACGTTCTCAGTTTTGACATGGGAGATCTCCAGGCTCTTGTATCAGCAAAGGGTAGTTGCCCTCAGCAGTTGCTTCACTGGTGGCAAAGGATCAGCAAAGTTATTAGCAGGGAGTGTCACTTCTATGGACCAGCTTTGCTCATCCATGTTCCTTTGTGCTCTGTTGTGACCAGTGACATGCACCAGCAGGACCATGGAGGTGACTGGGTTCGTTTGTTTTCTAAGCATGGTTCAGTGCAGAAGTCAGACCACAGCAGATGCCACGTGCTGCCCAAAATGATGTTCCTCCCCTGCTCCAAGAGGGGTGTCAAATGGGATGCAGACCTTCCCTAAGGGTGCCACCTGGGCCATGCTGCACAGCGCAGTATGTTGGCAGGACGGGTGGTTATTATAATGTCAGTAGTCTGATCCAGATATTGATCTTAGTCTCCTGGGGGGAAAAAAATAATATTTTTTTTCTGCCACAGAAGGAATCTGTTTCTTTTCATTACTCTCCATGTATCAGATTCTAGCCTGAGTGTATGTAAAGAATACACGGTGCAAGATCAATTTTTAGTTTTAATTATTTTTCATCTCTTTCAATGCCAAACAATACAGTTTTTCTGTGTACCTTTCTAATAAGAAGTAGAAAATGTAAGGAATGTTTCAGCTTAAACATTTTGCCTGCTGTCACACTCACTTTATGTTATCAAGCTCGATGGTTGGGTATGAGACAAAAAGCCAAAAGGAAAGAAAAAAAGAAACAAGAAAAGGGAATACTTAACAATGATAGTGTTTAAGGTTTATTGTGTGTGTTTGATTGCTTTTTTTCATCTCATTTTCAGTAAGCAGAATAGAGATACTATTATGAATTGGCAATTTTTATTTCATTTAAAATATCATCTCTTTGTTCTTATTGGCAGTGTTGACAATGAGGCCTTTGTTTAGTTTAATTAACTCATGTTACAGTACTGAATTGAAACACAGCATTAAATCAACTCAAATCATTTTTAGCTCTTTTCCATATCTGGAAAATAAAAGAAATTTAAAAACTCAATCCTATGAGAAGATGGAGAAGAAACTGGATCTTTTTAATGGAATATTTTGAAGTCCCATTTTCATTTTTCTTTTCCATGGTAAGAATGCCAAAAAATAGAAAGTCCTGAAATCCCACCGAAAAGCAGATGCTGTGAAGTCATCCTAGGTCCTCATATGTTTATAATAGTACTACATGATGTGACATGTTTCGTACTTGTGAACTACAAGACATAAAGAGCTTTGAGATACTTCTAATGCCCTTCTAGCACACAAAACAGTTTTCATAATAGAAAGATATCGGAATCCGTATTTCATGTGGTGGTGTCCAAGTCTACGAGGTTTTTAGCTCAACTCTCCAGAGAGGCATTGGTGCCTTCTGCAAATGAAACACTTACCTCTTTCAAATCTCAAATAGCACCCAAGGAACCAGTGAAAGGAATATGGGAGAGACACTGACATCTTAGAAAATTTTTCCTGGAACATATTGAAAAAATAGGGCTCGCTGGGCAAGGACTGTGCTGTTACAGATGGCACTGTAGTTATCAGTGGATCTGGAAATTAGCTTTAGCACCTCCAGAGAAATGGCACCATTTTTAAATACACTACACAGCTAGAGAGGCATCTGTTTGAACAGTGGGCTTAACTTCTCTTTGCGACACTAAGAACTTAAGTCTTCAATCAGAATAGGTCCAGCAGACCCATGAAGTGCAGGGAGCCACACAAAGAAAGAATTTCATCCCTCGTGGACAAATTTCCTATTCTTGTGCCCTGTCTGCTATAAAAGGAAGCTTCATCTTGTTATACACCAATTGGTTTTGGAATGCTACTTCCTTTAATAAAGTTTATGATGGAATAATACACATAGATCCAACTGAACTGGCTCTGGGAACTGGAAATTCTGTGCTCCCCCTTGCTTGCATTATCTGTGGATGTCCCAGGCTGTTGATGCTATTTCATAGCTATTTCAAAAATTCAAAAGGCAGCAGAGAAAGAAACTGCACTTGAACCAGTGCTTGTCATGAATTTGAGTGGAGTGCGGTCATAACTAAGTGGGGAAAAAAGCAGTAGGGGGAGGGGATGATTTGGGAGAACTGTCCTTTATTTCAAGTACAGAACAAGAACAAATTCAAAGCAAGCAGCATATGCCCTGGAATTGGAGGATTCCCTCGGTTGTTCATTTTGGGGGAGCAGGGAAACAACATTCTCACTTCGCTGTTGGTAGCTTTGTTGCTGTAGCTGTGCCCAGTGCTGTGGGTGAGCAGATAACCTTGTTCCCATATGAGAAGGGTGGCATTTACTCACTCTGCATACAGTCAGGTGGGTCAGGAGGCACATCTTTTGATTGAGCTCTGCTCTGTTTTCCCTTCTGTGCACCCCCACAACACCAGCTCTGCCCAGAAGGGCACAGGTGCCCTTGCTCCCTGTGCTTGGAGAGGGAGGCTGGTGCAGTGCAAGGCAGGACTACAACACAGGGGGGAGGGGGAAGACGCGTCTACAATTTCTAAAGTGGAGGTTGCCTTGATAAGGCATAACCCTAACTGAGATTAAATCTGTTAACTCTCGGTACTACAGAACCAGAACGGGAAAAGTCCCACCTGCCCTCATTCAGAAATTTGAAGCATTGTTTTCCTCGTACCTCTGGATTCTCTCTTTTTTTTTTTTTTTTTCTTTTTTTTTCTGCCCATTACCTATAATTTTTTGGCAGCAGGTTTTCTGTCCCCTCACCTTTTCTTAATGCAATTGACAGGCAAGTGTTCTCTCAATCAGATCTTGCCATCTGGAAAAGCTTTCCTCCGCTTGGTTGGCTTTCATCACATTTTGCCTCCAGATGAGCATGCAAGGTCACCACCAGTGTACCTGGCCCACAGTGTTAGCCCAACAGCCCAAGCTGACCCTGTCTCTAGTCACCGTGAATGATCTGCCAGCGAGGAAGCTCACATTTAGTCTTGATTCCTACATCTCTGGGACTGCACTTGGATCTTAATCATGCAGTAGTGTTGTCTCAACATACTGAGGCAGGACTGCTGCTCTTTGGGACTTCCTGTTGTTCAACAAAATGTTCAGCATCTCCATTTTGGGGTCTTGCTTGAGCTCTGGTGGTCCTTTCCTCATGAACCCCCATGGGCTGTGGGTGTGGTTTTAGCTGCAACTAAAGCTGTCCAGCAAAATAGGTGCTCTGGATGATGCACTTTGAGTTGCAGCTGTATGGACAGTGTATGGACAGCTGCAAAAACACTTGGGTTGTTTTGAGAGATCCAAGAGGGATGTGAAGAGCAGGGAATGGCCTTGTCTTACCTGTATATATGCTGGGATGCTTATAGTGTAATTGTTCGGTACCTGTTGAACAATATTCTTTGTTAAGGATTTTTCTCCCAGGTTCAGAATTTACTTGTGACTTCTGTCTTGAGTTTCCAAATCCAGAGCTTTCTGCAGCTGGCAAATTTCAACCACAAAACACTCTTCATTGTTATTTCACTGGTCCAGTGTCTTTACCCTGAAATGTTGGGATGCGTAAGCCTTTTGTCTCATTATTCCCCTTTGCAGATGTCCAACTTGGTTTTGTTTGTTTGCCAGTCACTGGTGTGAAGGGCATAGCTCTGCCAGTAATCGTAGCTACTGCAGAGGCCGAAAATGCCTTGATTCCATTTACAGCATCCTGTCAGAAAACACTCAATACCTACATTACTCAACAGCCCTTGAAAGAGATCATGTTTACACGTTCAGCATTTTCTCTGTGGAGGAAATAAGCAGTCACTTACAGGCTATACCATTCTTACCTGGATAGAAAATCAGTTAAACTGTGTTCTGGGTTCTGAGAAGAGAAAGTCAATAATCTTTTCTCCATTGCCCCCTGGTTACAGCTAACAGTGGCATATAGTTAAGGGGGTCAGGGTGGCAAAGTCACCGTCTCAGTGCCTGGAAAAAAAGATGAGATTCCCAATTTGTGGCCAAATGCTATCACACCTACAAGGTGTTTCATCAGTTAAAACACATTCACTAGATGTGTTTTGTATGATCTGTCAGCCTGAAACATAGCACAAAAGCGTCAAATGACGGCAAATGGAGATACCTCAGTTGCTTCAAAATAAGATGTTACTGTGCTGAAGAATCAGTACATTAACTGCAAGAGCAAAATTCAAGGAAATTAAATTGGCTGATTCTTCCAGCAGCCCAGGAGTCAGGAAAGATTAGCAGAAAAGCCCACAGGCTGAGGTAGTCAGCAGGGCTGTGTCTTAACACCTCCTCCTCTTTGGGGTGCTGGTACCTGAGTGCAGTGTCTCCATCAGCCCAGGACTCAGCTGGTCTGGAGAGGATAGAAAACTGAGGTTGACTTTCTCTTTTGAGTGTACAGCAGCTACACTGTCTTTTATTTTTGTTCTTTTCTGTTAAAAGGGTTTTGCAGGTCACACATTTTCATGGATGGTGTCCCAGCATGCATGGAAGCGCTGGAAGGGGCTTTCCCTCATAGCTGCCTTGCAGGTAGCCTACAACGTGAGGGTCTGGTCTTGGCCACTTGCAGCACAGAGAAGGACTCAAATTCAGATTTATCTCCAGCATGCTTTGATCAGCAGGGTATGAAAGCAATGGCAGGCATTGGCATGGTCGCTCTCCCTCACTTGGGTGTGGATGTTCATGGCTCCCAAATTTTACTTGAGTGCTGCAATCATATCTCAGTTCAGTCCTGGCCCTGCCTCTTGGCATCTCATGTCGTGTGTTCATGGTGTTTTGGTGTGGTACCTACCAAACACACCCAGTCCTTCCATTTGGTATCAGGAGCTCCTCTCTGGTGGTCATGTTGGTCTACAAAGCTGGATCTCTGAGAGACCAGAGTTGTGCTCTCATCTTCTGGGCATCCTCCTTGGGACAGCAGATATTTTACAATTCCTCTTACAAGAGTATAGGTAACAAATCCCACGCTGGTCTTGGAATGGCAAGAACTGGCATCCTCTGTGGTTTTGTTTATCTTATCTCTCTGCCTTCCAAAGTAGTAACTGTCCAGTGTGTAACAAGTACATCTATTGTGATCACTTTATACAGTTGTCATTTTTCTTCATGCCTGTCTCATCATAGATGTGCTTGCATGTATAAACCTGAGTCTTGGATTGCACCACATGACTCAGTAATCATGCGGTGGTATCGCTGGTCCCTGCAGCATCCAGGGTCAGGTAGAACACCGCTGCTTTTCAAGTAAATGTCCAAAAGTTTGGGTGCCCTTTTAGCTTGGTTTTGAATTTCCTGGCCCTGCAACAGGGGCAAGTTTGCTTAAAAAAAAAAAGAAAGAAAAAAGTCCTTAAAATTTCTAATATTTCCTGCTTGCAGCATTAAATATGATGTGGAAGGGGATAGATTTTCTGGATGCAGTTCTGCTTGCAGATCCAGCTGGCTCTTGAAGTGTGAGCACAAAAAGCAGACGATAAGACATACATCTATATCCAGTACCTATCTAAAGGAACCCAAGTTATCTTAGAAACTGGTACCTACAGAGATCACAGACTCGGCTTGTGAATCTGTTTCCTCTGGCTTAAATGAAGCCTGCGTTTAATGGCACTGAATTACAAGTGCGATAGTTTTAAGACACGGGAGCTCTTTCCAAATGAGTCTTCAAGAGGAGCCTCGTGCAGAGACATTCATGTTGAGATTGGCCAAAGAACAGGGTTAATGCTCTTTGTTTTTATCACAACTGCTACAGGATATTTGACGACCACAGGTAGTCAAGGCCTGGGTTTTCTATCTGCTCCTGGAGACCGCAGCACACCGCATTAAATTGCCGGTACTGCTTCCTTCCTTTAATGAGGTCTCCCATCCAAGGATGGATATCACCCGCTCTTGCGCAGCATGCGAATCTGACTGGGTCACAGCACATGGCTGAAATAATTGGAGAAGAATCTGCATGTGGGAGGGGAGGAAATCAACTGCGTGTGTCTCATCCCCAGGCAAGAGTGAGCGTAGCACTGCTTTTTGGCAGGGGTTTGGTCACAGCTTCTGGTGTTGAAACCAGCTTGCTCTTTGCTAGCCTGCACCTGGAGTCAGCCATAGCCATATCCAGCTCATAGGAGAGGAGAAGGCAGGTGAGGGCTCTTCATTTGGATCACACTGTCACATTTGCAGCTTATGGCTGACAAAGACATTTAGAGCAAAGATAGCTCAGATTTTGCTCCAGTGTGTGAAGTTGGCCCTCCGAATGCTGTGTGATTTTTCTTTAGCTGGTCTTAGAGATAGGAAAACACAGATGAGGCCTTAACCAGGCCTGAAGAGGCTGGAGCACATCAGCTGCTTGCCATATTGATGGAACACCTGGGGCACTCATTTTGAAACCTAAATGCAGGCTGTTCACCTGGATTGCCAAGTACAACAGAAGCTTCCTTCTGGCTGGCGGGGTGGTATTAATTTAAAGAGAACACCATCTGCAGGGCCTTGGAGAACGGCAATTGGAGGAGACAGGTAGAGAGTTCACCAGAGAAAGGCTTGTTCTGATCCAGGGCCCTTGCTGCTCCCATCTATTACCTAGAATTTCTAAGCAGGAAATTTCTAGGGGAAAGCTGCTCAGATTCACTTTCTCGCAGATGCTTCTCTTGCTAAGAGCTGTTGTTTTTGCTGAGCCTCCTAAGCTTGTTTTGTGGACTTTCGCAGGCACTTGGAGTGGTAATGGTCTCAGTGAACCAGTAATTAAAGGTGTCTTGGACCTCCTGGACCTCCTCGCTGCAGAGAACTGCCCCTTTGTCCTTCCTCTTTCTTCTTTTTGCAACACCACTACCAGATGGTCAGAGATTTTTCACCCTTTCAAAAGCTTTGTGTTTTTCCCATCTCAGCAAGCATGTCTCAGCCATGCTTAATTAGCTTAAAGCTTTTCAGCTCCCCTGATTCACCCCCTAGGAGATCAGTTAAGGACCAGAACAATTTCAATGAAGAGCTTGGAAAACAAATCCTTGGAGACTAAGCATAGTTGCAGGAGAGTGTAATGTTATTTAGTGTTGGGGACCAGTCGTTTGTTCGTTCTTCTCTCCCTTATGCCTGTCCTCCCATCCATCCTGCTGTCCATCTTTCCTTTCCCATTCTTACCTCTCAGAATATTCAGGGATGCCCTTTAGTTCTTGGCAATGTTTAGTGGCATCTGATGGCCAGTGGAATTCAGAGGAGGGCCGTTGTCCTTAGGCAAGTGCCTCCGTACTGTTGCTTTTAACCTGGTTTCATCTGTTTAGGTGCCTCTGAATGAAAAATGGCAAACATAATTAGCTAAGCAGTGCTAGAAGGCAGTTGGGTTGGGGTATTTACAGGTTAGGGATAGTGGGTGGCTTTTTTTTTGTTTGCTTAACTCCCAGATTTGTTTGAAACTAATTTGTGAGCTTTATTTGCAGATGAGAGCAATTGACGTGAAAGATGGGATAACTGATAGAAAAATAAATTTGCATCTTGCTTTGTATTTGACATTGAAGAGCATTTGTTTCTGCATTGTCACATACACACTTTTATTATTAATCTCTAAGCTTTAGCTCTACACAAGTGAGATTAAAGAAAAAACCCCGAAAAACAACAAACCATGACTTTCTCTTCTTTCCTCCCTCCCTAAAAAGCTTAAGAGAGAGCTGTTTCAGCATATGAAGCACAGATTTTGTGGGGGATGTCTGATACCTCAGAGGTACCTGTGGACATTTGCCACAAAATTGAATTCAGTGACTTGCATTTCACATTTGCAGGTAAAATGAGAGCACTAGGCCAGTGGGTGTTAGCATCACTAGCATTAAATGCCCACTAATTCAGCCACTCGGGAGATAAATACTTCAGTAGAATTAAAATGGCTAGCTGCATATACATAAAAGCATCCACGGATGATGAGAAGAATGCAGGAGGGGGGGTTCTTCACAAACATGGAGGACGTGACCTCAATTACTGCAGTTTTCTCCCTGACACTCCCCTTCATGGTATATATAAAGTAGATGTTGCTGGGTGCACTCTGCCCGGAGGAGAGCAGCTCTTTAGATAAGGCTAGATTGAAATGCTGTTCTTACGCTATTCCAGTTCTTGGTATTTTTTAAGCTATCGAGGGAAATAAAATGCAGAGAGTGTGTCTAAATGAATGCACAATGTCGTTCTGTGTCACGGGGAAGGCCTGTAATGCTGCTACCTCCATTTGAGTAACTCAGGCTGTCGTTAAACAAAAAGGAGTGCAGCTCCCCTGTGTATTGACATTGCTATTTACAGACCATGTGGTTATCTTTGAAGTGATAACTGGCTTATTTTTTTCTTTTCTTTTTTTAAGAGAGATGCTGCGTTTTTCTTTTATATTTGTTTTCCACAAAAAGGAATGTTAGTATTTTTATGATGGCTGGTGCTTAGTGGAGTTCCTCTGTGTAAAGATAACAAATGAGTTATGCGACCTGACATTCTCCCTGGGAATGTGCTCAGAAAGAAGCAAGCCAGTGGCATTTCCAAGTAGCTAGTTATATACTTTGTTTATCAGAATAGCTAGGAAATGGCATTTCTCTGGTATTTTGCACCTTCTCTTAATTGACTGGGAGGTGGAAGAGTCTTTGGGCAAAGACCCAAAGGACACATATGCGGAATGAAATTGCACCACTTGAAGCCACTCCACATTTTACTGTATCCCTGTCCTGTGATAACTTGAAGTAGTCAGGCCTGCTGCAGGCTTTGGGAATGAGAGAGTGAGCTCTAACCCTTGGAGAACAACTGCAGCAGGTACAAACTACTGGGCACACTTCACAATTACCATCTCACTTGTGCTATTGCTGGTGTGCAGCTGGGAGCTGCTGAGGAGAGCAGCAGGGGCTCTCCCTTCACTTACTGAGCTGCCCTGCTGCTGGTCCTGTGTGTCCCCACATTGGGAATAAATCACAGCCGGGAGGTTGTGTCCGTAGGGAAGCCAGAGGAAGGGAGAGGAGACTGGTTCAACTTTGGCTGTGCTCAGCCTGGATGGCCGAGGACACCAGAGTGGCTGCCACACAAGCAGCCCCCAAAGCCTTAGTGACAACATTTGTGCAAGTTCTGTCTTTCTACAAAATACTTAGGTCCTACACTATATATTAGGAGGGGTTTTTTGTCACGAAAGCGACTCTTTTTCCACATTTCTCCAGGTTCTAGTTTCCAGAGACTTCACAGTTTTGTTGCTATAAACCATCACGCATTTCAAGTGATTGTCCCACTAGCAGACCTTGAAAGACTGAAACAGAACCAGCTAAGGGTAGGAAACCACCTTTCCCGAGGCCTGGTATTCAAATCACTTCTGCGCCCTCGGGAGGGATGGCCTTTGGTTATAAGCTCTGCTCTATCAGCAGAGAGCCAGCTGCGCATGACCACGATGGCAGCACTCCAAGGACTGAACTTTAATGATGAATGTCACAAAATGCTCCTACATTGGCTCGCTCTGGGGAAAGTAACTCTGTGTACAGTACGTGATCTATGTCACTTGGAGTCCTTATCATTTCTTTCAGCTATTTGCAGAGTCCTTTTGTGTTTGGTTTGTGGAAGGAGCTGCATTAATTCAGAGCTAGTAAACCTGAGGACAGGCAGCAATAAAATGGATCTGAACTTCTAAGCTTGCTATAGCAAACGTGCCATCAGAGTGAAGAGTTGGTAAACTGAATTTAGCAAGCTTTAATTAAGGTCTGTTTTCATTATCCGATCTATTGTACCATAATTGGTACACTATTAAGTTGTCTTTTGAGTTTATGAATTACTACTTTATTAAGGAAATGAAACGTAAGTGAACAAGTTTTGATGACAGGGAATGTGCAGAAGGATAAGCAGGATCTTTTTAAAAGTTAGTGTTGTCATATCATTATTAATCATTACTGCCACACAAACTTGAACTGGTAATGCCTTGCTAAGTGCCGTGCATTTTCTACCCAAGGAGTGCACAGTCTCATTTTCACAGCTTTGCATGCTTCTAAGTCTACTTGGAGCATCCATTTCATGGGCTTGGTCCACGCACTTGGATTGATGTTTTAGACGTGTATCATCTGTGACCAACAGTCTTCCTCCAGCTCCTGCTGGTTAACAAATAGCTCACTTACCTCTCCATAAGTACTTGTTGTGTGAATGACAAAAACACATACTCATAGGTTCTTCCTGCTAGCTAGTCAGAAGCACTCCTTTCTTTTCCCTCCCTCCATGAAAATGTTTTGCAAAATAAAGAAAAAAATACCCATTTTTATTCTGGGAGGTTTTTTATTTTATTAAAATAGAATTAAATCAAATAAAACAGAAATCTGACAGCTTTATTTCATGGTTTTGGTAAGAGCCACATCTTTGTCTGGCAATCTTGGGCTTCACAGGCTATGTTTGTATGACTCGTGGCAAACATGACATTTTGCATAAAACTACCTGTTCTTTTAAAAGGGGAGGGGAGGGGTGGGAAGGTAATCTGATTCAGGAAAAGTTTTTGTTAGAAATATTTTGATCAACTCCACATGTGCCTTTCCAGTGGCTTCCCTGTGCAGCAGGACCACCTGCTACTTGCAGGATGCAGTAGATTCGGTGGCTTTGGCACGGTGTCAATGTGCTGCCAATTGCTCAGCTGGTCTCCAGCCTCAGTCAGGCACTTTCACAAGCTTTGATGGTGGGAGACAAAACTTCTGCGAGGTGCTGCACGATGTGGTATGACATGAACACTTATCCTCTCCTTCTCCTTCTGTGTTTGAGGTATGTTCAAGGTTTGGTTTTATTCAGCGGCTGCATTTTAACAAGACTCTGCGCCCTGAACAAACCTAGAACCTGTGGCTATCGTGTACCAACGCATGGTAGCCTCTGCCACACAAATTCCTCATCAAATTCCTCATCAACTTGTAGAGCACAGTACTAAGTCAAACCTTTATTTATTTATATATTTTTTTCACAATAGTCCCAAATTACAGCAGGTTTTACCAGCCTGAGGATCAGTGATATCCTGTGATAGCCTGATAAGATTTTCAATCAGTGCTCAGCATTGTCACAGGAATTCAGTGTAAACTGAAACAACCCATTAAGACACAAGGTCTGTTTCTCCCTTACCACCCCAAATAATCTCTGCATGTGATAACTGAAAGGCTGCAGAGTTTTAAATACATCCCAGGTAGGGACTTTTTTAGGTGCTTACATCAGAATAAGAGGGTAGCAAAGTAGGCAAGATATTTATCTAGATTTGCTGCAAACTATAAACTCTGTAGGCAAAGACCACGTATTTTCTATGTAATAGGCCCTCCCTTTCAGAATCTGTGGTATTTAAAATAGATTCTGTGCAAAATGAGCCATGCGTGATGTTTATTTTATTTCTTTGCTTTCCTCATAAACGTAAGAAACATCCTGTGCACAGTTGTGAAGAGTCTCCTCAGACTGTCAGGTTGATTGTTTTTAGTGCATTGAAGAGTAGTAAAAAATGGAAACTAATACAATATAACATGAATAGTCTAGACCTTCAAACCTACTCAGGAAATCAAGATACCTATATATATTTAAATAAACTTTCAAGATTGTGAAATTTGCTACTGACAGGGATGAACAAAACCATGGTTCAAGGCCAGTGACTTAATTCTAGGTGACACCACTCCTAATCCTTTATGGCTGAATCCTTCAGTTTTATCTGTGGCTCTGGGAGAACATCTGTCAAGGCTGAAGTCACTTACACCAGTGGATTAGCACTTTTTGCATTCTTTTGAAAGCTTCAGTAGTTTCCAGGAACTTAACAGACGCTGAGGCAGTTGTGGAGGCTGTGGGCAGTGGCAATCTTTATAGCCGTGTACAGATTCTTGCAGACCTGGACCATGACAAATAGTGCACATCTGTAGCCTCTAATTCTGCCCTTCCTGCAATGTGCTGGCAAAAGCTCTCTATTGTCCTCCAGAGGTGGGTACTCATGGGGAGAAAAAGAGGGGAGCTGTTGATGCTGGCTGACCCACGGGTGAAACCACTGTATCAATGTCTTTTTCCTTTTTTTTTTTTTTTTTAATCCCAGAATAGTAGAAAGCTGTATAATAAAAAGGCTTTGGGTATCTGCAAGTTCATGAGCTAAGAAGCTCTTCATTATGAATAAATCATAAAACGTGGTCCAAACCCAGCAATATGAAGGAGTTTAGCTTGAGGAAATGCTTTTAATGTGTGCATGTCATCCTCCTTTAGCAGGACAAAAGTCTGCTACTGTCAATTAGTAGAGGTCTTCACTTGGGTGCTAAGAACGCAAGTATAAGCCTTAAGTTTTCTGGCACCCAATAGCAGGGGGATGGCATTATGGGGAGGGCTAAGTGCATGCCAGTCTGGATTTCAGTATTTTATATGGCATGTGGCATTTCTGAGTATCCCACAGCACTGGCTGCTGGATTCTGGCTGACCTTCAGGACATCTCATTGTAAGGACCCCGTGCTAACTGTCTGTTATAAAGAGGATTTGGAGGAAATGTTACAAACTTGCTCGATAGCTTCAAGCAATATTATAGTTGTCTTGCTAGACTCAAGAGTCTGCCAGTTTTCATAATGCACACCAGTTTTATTAGCAGTTCTGTAAATTCTGTTGTGGGGAAAAGAAGGCAAAAGCCATATTGTTATTTCAAATGTCACTGAGCTTTCTAAGCATGGGTGTCATCCTCAGTGCAGTGAGAATTGGCATTGAATTTTTATGTGCATGTTTAGGATCCCAAGTAGGTGGCCTGATTTTCAAGAAGGCTGAGCATATCCCAAACACCTTGTGAAGTGAGAGACTTTGAAGCCAGCTGGAGCTGTTGGGCACCGGGAGCTTTTGAAAATCAGGATCTAAACTTCCATTTTAAAGAGCTCCTAATGCTAGTCACCTGTTTTTGAAAATACGGATGTATGTCTGCTGGCACCTAGAACAACCTCTGTGTTAAAAGAGTGTTTGACGGAGAGAGGGGATATGATCTCCAGTGCTAAAGGGAAAAATTCTGGTCGTTTTGAAAGCATATTCTCTGATAAGAAAGACATTGAGGCAAAACTGAAAGTTTCGTTCCCCCCTTTTTTTCTTTCCCTAAAGACTATTGTTCTGACTCTGTGCTATGTGGTTTGTGGTTTTAGCCTCCAGTTTCTATTTGGTGCCTCGAGATATAACAGGACTTTGAGGAGTCTGCAGTTAAGGCAAGATAGCTGAGGAAAAACTGTGCCTCAGCTTTCCAAATTAGTTGCTCCAGCTTTTACCCAATGATCTGGTCATAAGCCAGCCTTGTTGTAACTTGCTATTTGAATTTACTTTCTTTTGATATAATAAGTCTCTGATGTGTGTGAAACCTAGAGAAAAATTTCTGACCCCTTCTTCTGCTTGTAAAGTTGCCAGTGACCAGGAACAATAGCACAGACCTCTTCCCATGGGGGAATGAGCTTGTATAAGGGGAAATGTTATTAGGAATAAAGCTGTTTGGGAGAGAAAAGCCCCTCTTCCTAGACTGAGCTGCAGATGGGGTAAATCCTTGGACCCTGGGTGTTCAATGTTCATAGATGTCAGAGCTGATGAACCCGAGTGAGGACTTCTCTGGAGTGATTTACTGTGGCTCTAATGCACATTACTGGCAGATTTCTTGCCCACAAGTAGTGAGTCCTTGTGTAGGGTCCTGAAGAAGAAAAGCTGTCTCTCCTAACTGTCCTGCAATCAGAAAGCTCTTCTTAGGGGTGGCTGCTACCTATTTTTTAGGTAACACACAAGAAACAAAGTGACCTCCCCCTTGTAGTTATCACACTCACTGTGCTCAGGGTCTTTTTTGAGGCTTTTTCCTGGAGTACAAGCTGGACCCATCTCCATAGCTAGAGACTAAGTCAGGGACAGCACAGGGAGAGAGACTTGCTAAAATCAATAAAGGGGGGGCGAGGAAGAAGGAAAACAAAACAAAAATTCCACAGGGAAANAAAAAATCTCCTGAATGTTAGATTACTTGAGAAAGAGAAGGAAATGTTCAGTATAAAGCAAATAAGGCAGATACCTGTTTTACAAATCTGAGGTCAGTTGGGAAGTACTCTGGAGCTGTTTGGAGGAGAGAGGATTAGGGTTATTAGTATTCTCTGCATTATGTTATCTAAATGTAAATTCCTGTCTCTGATGTAACATCCTAGTTAGACCCTAGAATTTATGAACCAAACAAAAGATGAAGTGTGAAAAAGTTGAGAAGAAAAATCTGCAGCTCTGTCTTTGTGTAATTCTTACTGAGAGCTGATATAAATGGAAGACAAATCAAAGGCAACAATAGCACTGCACATTTTATCTCACACCCTGTGATGCATATTAGTGTTGTTTCCCATTGTGAGCCAGAAAGAACATTTACCATTGTAGAAAACACTGCATAATGCCTCTCCACAAGGAAGAGAAGCAAGCATGCGACTGCCAGTACAGACACTTGCTTTTTCCTGGCCTGCAAAATTGCTTTTCTGGAAGCTCTGCTGTGGGCAAAATTTTTCTACCCCACACTGTGAATTTTGAATTCGGTCTTAACGTTTTCTCCAAGAAATAGAGCAGATAAACCTGACTAATATGGTAATCTAAATCCAGTCTTTACTCTTGCCAGGAAGCACCAGCCAAGCTAATCACCACGTGGTGATATGCCCCTGTGGTGCAGATGATAACACCCAAGGCGGTGGGTTTCTTTCTTCTAAGAGCAACCCACGGGAGTCATCTTTTCCACTGTGCTTTTCAGCACTTTGGAAATACTCTTGGCTTTGTGGGAGGGGATGAGTGTCAGGAAGACAGGTGGATATTTAAAGCACTGAACAGAAGTCATACTACTGATGTCTGGCTCTGCACCTCTCTCGCCCCCCTAAATGTCAGTGGTAAAAGATGATTTTTAAGCCATGCCACTGAAAAGGGTAGAAGCAGCACTACGGAGCTGAAACACCCATGATAGTAACTAGGCTGTTCTTTTAGGCTTGTCTCAGTTTGGGAGTAGGTGCCATGCAATTTCCTCTGGCAGCGCTGTGATTTGGGGGTTTTGGTCTTCTCGTGGTGTATTTCTATAGGCTCCATGTTCAGAGGAAGACGTGGTCATTGCTTGCTGGTGTAGTGCAGCTGGAGGTTAGACCCCCCCTTGCTCTGAGGTAGTTCTGTTATTTCCCGGGGAAGCTTCTTCCTCCATGCCATCATTGTAATATTTTGTTCTTAGATTCATCCAGTTATCAGTAGAAATTAGAAATGGCATCCAGGCTTAGGAGGTAATATAGCACTTGCAGTATGTTTGCTTTCCCTCCCCTGCCTTTGAGGCTGGCTGGTGTTGGCTGGCTCACTGCTGTAGAGGAGGATGCCAGGCTTTCAGCAGAGAACTGGGGGCAGCAGTCAGCATTAATGACATCCTCTGACAGCAAGAGCCGTGCAAAAGCCACACAAAATCCCCAGAAGGCAGATTTCAGCCATGGCTTCTCTCCATGGGGTGCAAGGTGCTTCCTGAGCAAAATATGGAGCATCGCCTTGTGTAATGCATTCAGTACCACCATCTAT
Organism: Chloroceryle aenea; assembly: GCA_013399075.1. NCBI lineage: Eukaryota > Metazoa > Chordata > Aves > Coraciiformes > Cerylidae > Chloroceryle > Chloroceryle aenea. Next base: position 190,166 of record VWZY01003960.1, on the reverse strand, counting down.
CACTCAGCTATTCCCTTCTTTACAGAGGGAAAACAACCCCCAGCCATTTATTTCTGAAAAATCGCTTGCTGCCCTTGAACATAAATATAGACATACAAAATGTGCCTCTGTCTGTCTTGTTTAAACAGCTGTTCTGTTTTGATGAGTCACCATCTAGGTCCAAAAAAACAAAATCCCTGACAATTGACACATGTGAGGAGCTCTGTAGCAAAATCAGTCCCTTATAGCAGATTTGTGTTTACCACAATATTATTGACCTTGTGTTTCATTAGGGGAGGAAGATATAGTGAGTATCATCTATAAGGTCTTTCTTATTGAGTGCTGCCAATTTATCAATTCATAGAATCATAGAATGGTGGGGGTTGGAAGGGACTTCTGGAGGTCAGTGAGTCCAACCCCCCTGCCAGATCAAGGTCACCCAGGGCAGCCCACACAGGAACATACCCAGGTTGGTTTTGAAAGTCTCCAGAGAAGGAGACTCTACAACCTCCCTGGGCAGCCTATTCCAGGCTACATCACTCTCACAAGGAAGTAAGTTTTTCCTCATGTTGAGGTGGAACTTCCTTGGTTCCAGTTTGTGACCATTGCTCCTCATCCTATCACAGAACACTACTGACAAGAGCCTGGCCCCTCCTACATGACACCCACCCTGCAGATGTTTGTAGACATGAGTAAAATCCCCTCTCAGTCTTCTCTGGACTAAACAGCCCCAGGTCTCTCAGCCTTTCCTCATAAGAGAGATGTTCCAGTCCCTTCATCATCTTTGTAGCTTCCATTGGACTCTCTCCAGTATTTCCCTGTCCCTCTTTAACTGGGGAGCCCAGAACTGGACACAACACTCCAGATGTGGTCTCACTAGGGCAGAGTAGAGGGGGAAGAGAACTTTCCTCCATCTTCTGGACACACTCTTCTTAATGCCCCCAATTAACAGTTATTTTTAAGCAAATGACTTTCATATTATGCTCAGCTCGGGTCTAGGAAGCAAAGAGGTTTCTAAACATTAAAAAACAGTTCTCAGTCAGCCTTTGGAAATGAAAGTACCCTTTCCAAAGAGCAAGACATTCCAGCTGAGGGTGTTGTTTTGAAAGTCTCCAGAGAAGGAGACTCTACAACCTCCCTTGGCAGCCTGTTGCAGGCTAAGGTTTTTTTACTGAGTTTTTATTGAGGTTTGGTATTTTTTTTTTGGTTTGGATTTTTAAAATTAATTTTTATTTTGCTTGCTGACTGTTGTATCTTTTTTATCACAACATGTTTGAAAACTGCAGCGTTACCTGTAAGGTTACATCTATTAGCAGAACTTTGTTGAACTTCATATGCCTCTCTAATATTCTGTTTCATTTTAAGCTGCTAAATTTAGGTTGTGGTCTCTGGATACATAACAGGGCAGAGTCTTTCTCCCACACTGTATATTGTTACTGCCTTGCAGGTAGATCCATACACCCTCCTTATTTACCCTTCTGCTGATGTTCTCTACTACTTTGAAGCTTATTCTTCATATACTTGGCAAGAGTCTCCTCAAAAAGGAATTGAAGAAAATGTTTTTTCCAGGGCTCCTCTTTGACTCAGCAGTAATCTCTTTCAGAAGCAGTGACCCCAGAAATCAATGGCTGCAGTCACAAGAGTGAGAAGGACATTATCAGAAACTCAGGCAAAGCCTCCTTTTGTCCTGTGTGTTTGGCCCTCTTTCACTCCATCATCTTAGCTGTAGCCAGGGAGCAAGGACTTCATAAAAGCTGAGGGTGCTTGTCTGAAAGGAACTTTTCTAACTTCCAGTTCTTGGGTGATTTGCTATTTGTGTCCTCTCAGGTTCTTACCTGCTCCTTCCCCATCCTTTTCTTATGGCTTCTTTTATAAATATTGTTTCTGTTCACTTCCAGCACCCACCTAGTTCCTGTGCAACTGCTCAGGGCTGGGGACTGGCACAGTCTTTTCTGTTCAGAGTGGCTCCTTTAGAGGGAAATGGAAAGTTTCTTTCCCTTTTCTGAAATAAATAGTGTGGTGTTCTGACAAATCTGGCTTACTTAGGAGATCCAGGACCTCTTTGCTTTCACAGTCTGCTGCTTTGCTGCAGTTGCCTCAAGATCATTTGAAATGCTCGGAAGATACAGTGAATGCAAGATTGAAATGGAAGAGGGACACAGTACGCTGATGGAAAATCCAGCAGCAGCGTGAACTATTAAGTTGTTCAAGTTTGGAGGGGAAAGCAAAGCCATTAGTTCCCAAATCAGTCCTTCAAAATTAAAGACCGAGTCCTCACCCCAAATTAGAGGTGCCAACTTGACACACAAGGACAGCTGGAGACGGACTAGGTGCATGATAATGAGCATGGTGAGTGTGCAGCAGAAAAATCATCTTGTGATGGGAGCGGGGGTGCAGGTATCATTCTGGCAGCCGGTGGTCATTCAGCAGGCTGGCTCCCATGAATTAGAAAAGCATTTCTGAATGCCCAGCATCATTCCCCCCTGAGCCTTAGCAGACCTGGAGATTTCCTCGAGCTTACACAGAAGGATCTTCCAGTGCTGTAATTGCTCATATCTCTGCAGCTTTTTAGGATCACAGAGCTAGTGATCAGGAACTGAACTGAACCACTTCTGAGTTTCCTAAATGGTTGAAGGTGGCGGGGAACATAACAAAATTAGAAAGAAAAGTGAATAATCATTCCATTTCTATTCATTCAGAAACCCTTCGCTTTTCATAACACCACTGAGGATGCTATCTGCCCTATTTGTAGGCAAGGAAGTGGAGCACAAGGGCTTTGGAAGCTGTTGGGACAGGCGATCTGCTAGTTTGAAGAAAACCAAGCAACATTTTAGTTGTGTTAGCAGTCAGTGATTGAGTAATGCAAAGTAAGCCCCATTTCAGGTATGCCGTACTGCAGACTTCTCCTCTGATGAGAGATTTGACAGAAAGAGCATCTGGAAAACAGTACCATGGCCTCTTACATAGCTAAGGCTTTTTTTCAGAACAAAAAAAAACCCAAAACTGAATTCAAAAAGGACTTTGCTTAAAACGATATACTCTTGTATTCATCAAGAGCCTGCTGTGCAGGTTTATCCTGTTGTTACAGAGAGACAAAAGATACAAAGAGCTCCTGATGTGCATTAGCAATTTCAGAGACACCCAATTTGTATGGGTCTTATGGACCATATTGCTGGGAGACAATTCTCACTACCCTCCTGTTCCCACCTTTAGGGAAGAGGAGGCATAATGAGATTTACTAACAGTATGTTTAATAAAGGGCTAGAAGGGGATAGGGATAAGCGGATCTTAAGACACTTTTAAATCTCGTTAAAAAAAAATGTGGTTCAGCTTGAGCTGGAAATAACAGTGGCTGGAAGCAGCGCGATGCCTTTAGGTACAGTTGCGTGCACAAACACAGAGACCTGAGACAATGCACGCTACACTGGAGGGACAGGAAGCTTCAGTGCACTGGGTTACTCTGGGAAACAAAGCCAAAATGCCAAAAGGGAGGGTAAACACTCCATTTAACGATGAAGGGGCTGCAACGTGAATCCTGACAGCCCACGTGTGGCTTTAAGAAATGATGCTCAGTGCCTTCAAAAGCTTGGCAAAGCTGGTGTCTGGGCCAGCACACCCTCCTTTGAAATCTGCATTCTTGCGTTTTCTTTTCATCTCTACGGTGCCTAATTGCTGGCGGTTTGGGTGTGGGTTTTTTTTTGATCAAGGTAGGATATTCCTGATTTAACAGATGGAGGCGTTTGTTGTTACCGAAGACACACTGAATAGCAGGAGGCACCTTTGCGGCAGTGCCGTTCCTGCAGACTCAACGCTGTTGTGCTTGACCTGTGCAATGCGGAAGGATAGCGAGGGGGGAAACTGCCCACCAACTGGAACACAACCAAGTACAGATGGACTTCGATTGCTGTGTTTGTTTTAAAGCCCCGAGAGCAGTGGGTTGGGTGGTTTTGCATGTGGCCGTACAAGAAGAGAGCATAAATCTTTTATGTGGTAGGATTTTATGTGGTTAAAAGGGTCAGTCATCCCAGTTGGAGGTGTCAAACAGGAGTCAGACTGAGCCCCTGTATCGTGGACAGCCTCAGTTTCTAAGTGAAGCAGCATTTATTATGCTACTAAAATACAGCAGTGAACAAAGTACATGAAGGCTTGACAGTCACATTAGCAAAGAGCTGCAGTGAAATGACTGGGAAGAAGGAAAAAACAGCTCTGGCGATTTGCAGAGCAAGAAAAATGAAACAGATTTTGACAGATAAGACAATGCAGCTGTGGGTCAGAAGAGCTTTGCCTTTTTTGTTGCTGCAGATGAAGAACGGTGCCTTCATGTTTTAACCAGAAGAATTTGGATTTTAACGAGCCTTCACCTCAGAGTCTCCCAATTAGGGGAAGCATATTTACTGCTAAACTCAAAATAATAAATTTTATTCAGTGGATATGAATCAGGGAAATCTGGGTAGCTGCAGTGTGGCTTTCATATTGCATAATTGCAGAAGTGATATTTTCAAAGTATATACCATGAGTAGAAGCAACTGCTCTACAAATAATTTATGACCAATGAATTTCCCGTGGTTGCAAATTGTCCATGGGCAGGATAGTATTTTACTGGCAACACCCAAAATTGCTGGGCAGACATGTTACAGGAATAATGACCTTGCCATTTTTTGCTGTAGAAATAGGAGTAGTTGTCTGGACTGTTGTGTTATCGGTAATCATTTCTTCCTTAAGTATCCAGAATGACCTTAAGGCCAGGGTTTCCCACTTAGTTGCAAGACTTATAAAACTGGGGAACTTCTAAGATTTAAGCTATCTTGGTGTTGCCTCTGGTAGAACTCATGTATGCATGAAATCTAGTTTTTTCTTTGTCTTAAAGCTGGTCTACAACCTTGTAACAAGCTAAGAACTAAAAGCAGAAATCCAGATTCCTGATTCAGGACCCACTTGAAAATCCCTTACCCCTACCCGGTTCAAGGACTCTGCCAGGGCTGGTTTCGTAGCCCAAGCTCTGCTGAGGGAGCCTGATCTCCCTTGCTCCCTCAGCAGAGGGAGTCAGCAAAGATAAATAAACTGCCTTAAGGTGGGCAGCTCAGGGCAGGAACCCAGTTCAAGCACTTTCCAAAAATGATGCCTAAATTCTAAGGAGACCACATTGAGATTTTTGCTTTGAATTACCTGGGAGAGGAGCTTGCTTCTCTCTTCTGATTACAGAGGTGCTCTTCAGTACACAGCAAAGCCTTGCTGATGATCAGGTAATAAAGAGTTTTATGTATTGCTCTGTGTTACAGCTTCTAAGCTTGCACAGTTGCTTGCTTTTATCTCTTGAAATAGATGTAAACCTTGTGCAAAGGGAGAAGGAGGGGTTGGTTTTACTTATTAGGATTTATCAGGAGTGGGGAGAATAGATGTCTGACGTCAGTACACTTTAAAAATAGATGCTAATGTACCAACAACCACCACATCTTCATGTTAATCTTGGGAATCATATGTGAACCTGGAACCACATTTCTCTGGAGAAAGAACCAGGTATTAGCTGTAAGCATATGAAACTATTGACAGACTGTGACTATAAAGGAGAGGAAGGGGAGACAAAAAAAGAGATGAAATAACAGTGCAGAAGTTTATATTTTCGTGGCATATACTTGTCTTACGCATTTCAAAAGGCTGGGAGCCATCCCTGCCCACAGCAGAAGCCTGTGGTCACTTAGTCCTAGTCTGGTTGTGTAACCAGCCAGCAAAGGGTTCAGGTAATGAGGTCTGTCAGGAAAGGAACTGGAAATGGTAATTGAAATTGAAAGTGGTATCTCCCAGGATCCTTCCCCTTCAGTAATGCTCAGCTCCTTCTTGGAGACCCGAAATACCTCACTTGTTCATGCTCTAACCTGAAGCAATCAAAACAAGATGGTGAGGAGAGGCCTTTAGAATAAATTGATTGTCAAGGCAGTTCTGGTATTGATCGAGTTCTGCTGTTTATGTGAAATGGGCTTGTTTTTGTGTGGCACTCAGTTTTACTGCACACTAGGGAAGAAGGTTTTTGGGTAATACCCTTCCCACATTCATGTCAGTATAGTAAATGCTTCTGTCTCTCACCCACAATAATAGTGAGGGACTAAATGAAGATTTATGTTAGCAGATTTTGAAAGTCTTCTTAAAAATTGGACAATATAACGTGCAAGCCTCCTCCCAAGGTTTGTTGGTGGTTTAAAATATCTTCTACCTTGTTTGTTCCTGAATGTTGCTTCCCACTATCATTTTCTTGCTGACAATATCCAATAGTCAACACAGACTATAAAAACCCTGATATGGACATAATCCCTTCCTGCAAAGGATGGGCAATCAGTTATTCACATTTGGAAAGACAATGAAAAAGCAGAATACGTACTAGTCCTCTTCTGACAGTGTTTATGGCAATAATGCAATTTTACAAATTCTCTGCTGCTGTTGTTACTCTTTCCAACCCCTCTCTAGGGCTACCCACCCCAAAAATATGAACTTGTAGCTTTTGGTATTGAGGGCCCTCAGCGCCTTCTGTTTTCATCCCTGTCATGGCAGCCCTAATTAGCACGTGTTAGCACACACGCCTATACACAAAACGTCTTCTCTTTAATTAGGCTCTGTCTTCACCTACTGCCATGCCAATAATCCTTTGCACCTGTCAGCTGCATGAGAGATTTCTGAAAGGGAAAGCGAGAAACCTTTTGGCAGTGTGGTGAAGCTGGGCATGCCGGCTACTTAATGGGAGACATTGGGATAGGGCTCGGGAGCTTTTTGTGGGCATCTCTGGGAGCTGACAGCAGGACTGCAGCCAGGTATCTCTGGCAGTTAGAGAAACTGGGAGCCAAGACATAACCTGTCATATCTTATCTGCTTTATTTGGTTAATAAATGGTGGTTTGGAGGCAAAGTGGGATTCAGAGGCATCAGCTGCCGGTCAGAGTGCATTGATGTTTAGCAGGGATCCCAAATCCCTGCGTCAGGCATCTGAATGTCTTGGTGGGAAAGGCTGCAGCCACTGCAGGCTGCACTTGTGGTGGGACAGTTAATTTTCCTAAATTCTGCTTTTCACAGAGCTGCTTCTCCTGGCTAATCAAAATGTAGCATGACCTGAATTTCAATATAACTTACTTGATGGAGGAGCGCTTTCGTAGTCACCCAAATTTCATGTTGATTTTACTAGAAGTCAGGCACAGATTTGAACATACCCTCTCCAACTCATACTTGAGAAGTCCCCTCCACGTTTGTACTCTTCTGCGATGATGTGACTTGGGTTTATCCTTTATGTGAGCCCGAAAGAGCTTGCGTGCAAGTCCTGGGAAAGCTTAAGCCTCTTGGCTTAAGAAACCTCAGGAGAACATCATGCTCGGTTTCCTGAATTCCCTGGAGAAGCATCAAGGATTTGACGCACCCACAAAGGGGACATCTCTGGCATTTGCTGACATGCAGGTTTCAGAGTCACAGATGTTTACAGGTGTTTGGTTTGTACAGAGAGATGATTTTAGACTGGTAAGGAAGAGGTGAAGCTGATGATACACTGAAGAATTTCTGCAATGGAAGTAAGATCTATTAAAACAGTGGGTGACAGCTCCATCTCTGTAAATTTAGCTTTTGCATTTTCCCCCACGCTTGCCAGGATGACTAATTGAGCTTTCCCGTGGCTCTGTTTTATTGGTTTCTGTATGTGCTGGATCCTCGGTTTAGCATTTTAATTATGCTTGGTAGGACCATAGGCAGTACACTGGAAGTTGCCTGCAAGAACAGCATTGCAGCGTATCAAGCACAGAAGAGACTAAAGTCTCCATGACAATGTGTTGGCTTCAAGATACAAGCAGAAGGAAAACTGGCTAAAAACTTCAGTGGTAGATGCATGTTTATGGATAAAATAACTGTAGTGCATTGAAGTGCATTTAAAAAACCCACTCTAGATTTCCACAGAAGGGGGAAGGAGGTGTTTGTGAGACTCTGAACATTTCATTACTGTTGCTGAAGAGGCAAATTATTTCAGCTTAAGAGTAAACTGGTTTTGAGATGTCTCGGTCCTTGCTACAATTTGCTGTCTCATAATAACCACCCCAATGTCTGGATCACTTAGCAACCAAGATCTTCACATCCTGTCGTTCAACCACAGGATAGGTACATCAGGCTTTGTAGCAGCCACAAAAGTAGAGAAGTAGAGTGATGGAAATGAACTAAAAATTGGCTTTTCAGCACTCTAAATGTCAGAATATTAGGAGAACTGTGTACAAAAACCATTTTTTTTTTCAGATATTGTTAGGAGACTGAATCTAAGCTTCCAGACAAGCCTGAGGCAGAAGAGATAAAAATGTTGAGTTAGAGTGATAAAATGCATTTTCCTAAATTCAAATTCTAGTTTGTGTCTGACTACCCAGTATATTTAAACTCTAACTGTATCTATTTTTATTCTGCTACCTAGAGAAACTTTATAAGCATTAGGTCCCCGTCATATATTGCATGTTATGAGCAGAAAGGATTCTTCAAAAATGATGAGAAAAGAATGGCAGGGAGGCAGAAGCACAAACCATGATGTGGTTTTCACAGTCCCAGTTAGAAAAGCAGGTCGATTGCTACAAATATTCAAGCAATTATTTTCAAACCATGTTCCTCCCCCTATATTCTCTGCCCTTTTCTCTGCTACCACTATACAGTGGCAGAGTCTATAAAAGTAAGAGCGTGCTAGAAGAAAAAGTAAAGAAACAGCCATACAGAGTCTGAGAATTATACATTAACCAGGCACTGTAAATATGGATTTTTCTCCTTCTTTGGCTTGTCTTATAGGGATACAAGGGAAAGAGGAAACTGCTGCAGACCCTATGGAAGTTGACAACTCATGTGAAGCAGCAGATGTTTCAAATAAGGATGGTATGTTATTCTAACATCTTAATTCTTCTGAAGTGGATTCATAGCATGTCTGTCTGGGGGTTGTTAGGACACTTCTCCCCAAAAACAGAAGTTCTATTTGTAATCTCTTCAACTGAGTCGTCATGATCTCTAATGTCTTGGAAGCCTGATGCAAGTACTTTTCAGTGCTGCAGCCCAAATCTTCTAGCCAACTAGGATTGTGTTCTATTGGTATGTTCAGTCCACCTGTTTTTTAACTAAATAATATTTTTGGCCCACTGTCTGGGTATCAAATTGGCCAAGATGTGTGTGGTCTCACACAGCAGTCAGAAGATGTTTCTGCCAATTTCTGTGCTAGTGCTCCATTGTAAGGTAAATGCTGACCATATAACCACTCTGAACTCATATGTTGGCCTCCTTCTAGCTCAGAGCTGACATCCCTTTCTCCTCCTCCTTCAGACTCATGTGTAGCTTAGTCTGGTAGCAGATGGAAGTTCTCTCCCTATTGATAAAACCAGCTCAATTTGGTGACCCAACAGCAGTTCCAGTCTGGTTTGTGGACATTATCAACCTGTATCTCCTAATTTGGAAATTATTTTTTTTTTGATGTTGACCTCAGTGACCTAACTGTCTGGCAAAGTTCCAGCAAAGTACCAGGATGCTGCTCGAGCTCTGCAGTGCCTAATATATTCAGAAATAAGAAGAAATTGTCCTTCTAGGCTCTTTCTGTTTGTAAAGAAATAATTTTTAACCCCTTCTTTAACCTCTTCAGTGTCAACATACTAAAAATGAAAGGCATGTTTTGTACATCTCAAAGACAAAGTAATTACATTCTTTTTGATAGTGGTTACACAAAGAATCTGATGGTGATTTCCTTTCTCTGATGTTGGATTGTGCTGCAGAATTTGAACCGGTGGCTGATGTAGGTACTGGACTGTAAAAGGAAGTTTTTGCACGCAGGGGAAATGAAAGCGTGCAGAATGGATTTACTTTTTTAACTAGAGTTACTTTTATTAGTAAGTGTGCAGATTAAGACCAAACCAACCTTCTCTCCTCATCCTCTGAACAAACCAACCAAAAAGTCACAGTCACATTAAAATATTTGAATTTCAAAGCCCTGCAATGGTCTGGGCTACTCAGTGAAAACAAATCCAAATTTATTAAAAGAATATCTAAGGGATTTCCAGCTGGAAAGAAAAACGATCGTACAGCTCTTGTACTGCGTGCAGTAGCGCAGCCCAGCTGGATCAGCTGACAGCCTCAGAAGTGATAGGTTTCTTTGTTTCAAGTCTTGCTTATCTTGTAAGGTCTTCTACATGTAACTCATTTGGTAGCATCCTTTTTTGTGAACTTTCTAAGCTGTATGAAAGGACAGGAAAAGGGTGTTTGTGAAGGCTGTGGAAAAAGTACTCAGCTGTTCAAGGTAATTTTCATTTCTCTACAGCTTCAGTTGCTATTGACATTTTATTGCAGGATTTTTTTTTTCTTGGGGACGTATACTACAAGTTTTAAAAACAATCAAAAGCGAGGAAGAATCAGTCTCCCCATTCTCTGTTATATCTGAAGGGTTAAGCTTTTCTGAAAGAAAACCCTAAAAATTTTAAAAATACTGGGTACTATTTGAGATTTAAAAAAGAAACCAAACAACCCACCCAAATGAAAAAAGTTCCCTTTGACAGTAATTTTCATGTAAATGGCCTATTTTTCTCTGGTCCCCTTCATTCTGCCCTGGGAGAGTTCATCGCTTCACAGCTGAATGCACAAGCACATATATATATCACCAGGTACCCCTTGGCAACCCGACTCTTGTGTTTTAATTTCATGTGCCATGTCACAGCGAAAAGTGCCTTAGAAATACAGAGGGTTTAGGCATCTTAGGTGGATTTTGATATTGGTTCATCTAGTGGGCAGGGACATAATAGTGATACATTTTAGGAATTATTATTATTTGAAAGCTGGGTGTCATTCTCCATCAGGAAAACTGTCAGAGGGTGTGTGTTAGCCTGAACAGGGATGTGTATACAGAGGTACAGGCTGCTGCATCGGCCACCAGAACAAAGAACCGTGGATATTCAATTTCTTATACCCAGGACAGTTTTTCTGACTAGTATGTTTTGATGATGACAAGCCCCACCTTCAGTGACTGGTTTCCTAGACAGCATTTTCCGTATTAGGTGGACCAAATTCTTCACTACTCCTTTCATCATGGAGTTACCAAAGCCTACTAAGGTTAGTCTCTGGCTGGTATTAGGTGGACCAAATCCTTCACATCATGGAGTTACTCGTTTGCCTTTTTTCTCTCACGCCTGTGGAATGCTGTCTCCTGACTTGCTGACACAATAGGAGAAAAGAAAAAGATGAAGGCAGTATCAGACCTGAAATTTCCCATTTTTTTTAATAAGCTTATGCAGACTGATGCATGCGCCTGAGCTTCATGTGGTACACAAAAGCGATATCAAAGCAAGGGCTCAACAGTTACCACCCTCATGCTTTTTATGGTGTTGATGTAATATCCAAGGAACAAGTACCTATGAAGTAAACAGGCACACATTTCACCACTGCACAGTGGGTTGAGTTCAACATAAATGGTTTTCTTTCCAGGCAGGCTGGAGTTACAGCTGAATGTGCTATAGCCAAGTTATGTGGATGCAAAGGAGAAACATTGTTTAGGAAGTGGCTGAAGAAACAGGTTATGTTTGCAAGTAATAAAGCTCCTCTTTAAATCAAGGTGGTTGATATTTTGGTGTCGTTCATCATCCAGGTCTACAGCATTATGTCCTGGGGTGGGGAAATGCACTCGCTCTCTCATGGATGACTCTAAATTTGTTTTTCCAGTCTCTTGTTTGCCCGTCTTCTCTGCTTAGATGCTATGCTCTGACTCCTGGCTAGCTGACCTTTAAGCATGTAGCTTTCTTGCAGGGGAGCGGTGGAGGATGCCTTGCTGCCCACACCCATCCACTGGGTCAGCAGCAACTGTAGTGCTTTGATGGATGTGAACTATTTGCTGGATTAGTTGGGCTATTTCTTCTCCTCTTTCAGGGAACTTGCTTGTTTTTGGAGGGAAATCCTTCCCTGGTTGCAATTTGAGAGCTGTTAAACAGTTCACAGATTGAGACAGGAGGCACAGAGGGGTCTGAGTCTATGGGCCAAAATTTAAGGGGAAACAACTAGGGAGAGTGCAGAGGAATATCCATTTCCATTGCACAGAAATTTCTGTGCAAATTTTCCATTTCTGGCATAAAAAGCCTCACATGAAGCTGTAGAAAGGAAAGCAGGTAAAACAGAATTTAGGAGTTGTGCTGCCTCCTTGAACTTCAGGTGCTTCCGTGGCTTTTGTAGTGTATTATGGTAGGTGCAGGAAGACCCCTAATGCAAGTTAGCAGTTTAACACCTCTAAAAACATTGTTTAATGGGGAAAAGGCCAGTTTTGGCTTGTGATGCAGCACGCCTAGGGCTAACAACATCCTACTGACACAAACTCATGCTGGGGGGCACTGAGGGCTGTGATTCGCATCATTGCCATACCCGGCAGCCGTTCTTCCATCTGCTCTTGCAGTAGGTGCTTTGCCGCTGTGTTATTTGGCGGCTAAATATAGAGGACTGTGTAGGTGGCTTTGTAGTGACAGCTGTTGATGGGGTTCACCCAGGTCTGCAGAAGTTTCAGCTGGATCTTCCTGTCCCCACCAGCATTAATGCAAAGAGCTGAGCTCAAACATCTGAAACCCAATGGAGCACTGGTGATGCAGGATGCCTGGCTGCAAAACAGTGGGGCTCAGTGATTCCTCTTGCTTCCCTGCTGGTAGAAGCTCCAGGTTTCACTCCTCCACCCAGGCCCTCCCACGCTTTTGCGCTGCCCTTAGAGCATTCCTGGGCAGTTTGCAATGTGATCCCCTCTATGCAACATGCTTTCAGCATGACGGATGGGGGTCAACTGCCTGTAGCCATAAAAAAAAGGAAGTGAAAGAGGCATGCTCAGTTGGGATACTGATGGAGCCTACCCTTGGGTTTCAAATCATGGTTTAGTTTGGCAGGAGATCTTTTGGAAAACATGAGTGAAGCTTTATGGTTTTACAGAAAACCCAGTTTGTAAAACTGGCTGGTGTTAACAAGGCTGAGAAAGGCTCCTGTCGTCAGTGCACAGTGCACAGCAGTCTTCCCTTAATGATTTTTTATTAAGCATCCTGTCTTTGCTATGCAAATATGTGTAAAGAACACAACGTGGCTAAATGCAACGTGCATCGGAGCTCTGTAATCAGGAGCAGACGCTTTTATTATTATTCATTGCATACAACCAGGAAGCCATTATGGTATCTGTTCTGCATATGGATGATGAATAATTTTCAAATACTTTATCAAAACCCTTACAGGTATATTGATATGATACTGTCTCAGAACAAGACCGTACTGCCTGGCTGCAAGTAACCTAGTTATTGATTTGGGTTTTTTTTTTCCCTCCCCCCTCCCATCTTCCCTTAGTTTCCAAATCTCCCATTCAGGTCTGAGGTTTTTTCCCCGTCACTCACATCAGATGATTCATAATCTGCAGTTGATACCACAGCATAAAGTAAGGTTAAAGAAAGAGAAAATGTTCTAATAGAAATGGCTCCATTCAGATTCACTGCAGAACAAATACTAATCTTAAAGGTGCACGTGCTGAAGTAACCCTTTTGTATTTAGCCTAGATAGGACCACAGGGTGTCAGGGTTTGGAAGGGACCTTGGAGATCTTCGAGTCCAATCATGCCTACCAGAGTTTAGATGGTATTTTTGACAAAGGTCATGCTGAAATGAGTTTAAGTCTTCTATTTAAATTATTTCTTTTGTTTTTTTTTATTCCAAATTACAAAAAAAAAATAGTTTGTAAGTGGGTAGTATATGAGCAAACTAGTGTGTGTTGGAGTACAATGATGTTGCTCCTACACCCTCTGTTAGGCTCCAGCAAGTTGAAGTTCAAGGAGACGTGGAGGCAGCAGCAGCATCTCTGTAGATAGAGATGGATCCGTGTTCAGCCCACAGCTCAACCTCAGGTCCTGCTGGGAACTTTGTCAGAAGCCTGCAGATGTTCGAATCAGAGGGTCAAGACCACTTAGCCCAATGAAACTCTGAATGACCCCTTTGGAGATACCAGGATCTCTGCCTGTGGCCTGCAGAGACAGAGGAGGGTCCTTGAGCTCTTGAGCTGGGCACCTCAGTTGGGTGCTGAAGTCAAACTGGATGGGTGCAGGTCCAAAGAGACAATCTAGCTCCAGAGGCTTGCGTTTCTAGTGATGTTGAAGCATACACCGTGGCAGGACTGCTTGTCAGGCTTTCCATGGAGCCACAGCTTAGGAGGGCTGGCCTAAGAGAGCCTTTTGCAGATTTATGGCGTAGAATTTTTACTGCGATGAATGTCCCCTTTGGGTCAGAAGTGGTTTGTCACTCAATGTGATAAACTTAAGAAGTGTGAGTAGAATTTGATGACTGTCCTGTTTTGTTTTCAGCTGAAACAAATAGTCAAGATGAAAGTATAAATGATCCTAAGGGAACAGAGCAAGAAGCTTAAGTAACAGGTAAGACCTTTATATCTATTCCCCTTCCCCCACACACTTTGCCATTCAGTTTCTGTTTGAGAACTTGCTTTAAAAATTACTTTAATTAAAGGTGGGATTTACTCAAAAAGAAAAAAGAGGAAGACAAAATATAAAGGAAAAGAAACTGTCTAATATGACCCATATTACACCAAAAAATGAAAATATCCATCAGACTTGATTTGTCAAGTAAATATTAGAGTAGCAGTCTGCAGTTGTAATGGATTTAGACAGTGCACAGTCTTAGATCATCAGAAAGCAAGACAGCACCAGGAGAGGGAACAGAAGAGTAACCGAGTGAGTAATTTTTGGCATTGCTTAGGAAAACGACAGACAATTTATACCAGTTGGAACCGAGCTCAGTTCTTGTACGATCTGTATTCTGGGAACAACAGGTTCATGTCACGAGGGCTTTATCGCCCTTGGCTCTCTGCTGCCTAACGTCACTTGTAGCAATGCCACTGAAAAACAATGCTGCTTTCTGGAGTTCTGCTGCCCCTTGGAGCTTCTTATGGCTTTATATGCTAAATGACAGTGCTGTGGCAGGAGCAGGCAGGGCTTGTTGTGGCAGAGCTTGTCATGGGCTTAAGTAGCCTCGCCCTTAGATAAAAATGAGTAATTGGGTATGAAGACCGAAGTCCAAGCAGCAGTTGCCATTTCTCCCTCAAAATCAGTTTTCAAGCATTAATGCACGCTGCTTCCTTCAGCACGGGCTCATTGTGAGATGCTGATATCATATACAAGATGCATTATTTATGCTTATAATGGCATTTCATATAACTCAAGACCAAATATAGCATCTTTCCAATGGCAGCAGCTGTATCACAGAGATTTAAAATACAAAGTCTTATTAATGAGCGTAGACCTTTGTCCTTGTCAGCATATAGAGGATGTGCTGCTGTACTTCTGGAGTGAGAAACAAGCCTCATGGGGTCCCTGGTAAAAAGTACAGAAGCAAAACCAGAAGAAGACACCCTCACCATTAAAATACAGCTTCCACAACTCTTCCTTCCCCCTCCCCTACCTTCTGGTTGTCTGCTCAGTCAAAAAATAACTAATGAAGTTCTTGCTGTTAAAAATACATGGAAAGGTTGATACTCTTCCTCAGCTGTTTTGTTTGGGTTTTTAAAAATAAAATAAATGGAAAGAACTCTGAGGATTATTACTGCTTTCACGTGGCCTGTGGGAAGTCTGTGTTTCATTCTGCATTTTCTCATGGAAATGAAGATCTGTGAATGTTTTGGTCACCACATCCTTCACAGCTCTCAGCTGAGGTCCTCCCAGCCCTGTTGCTGCTGTTTTATTTGCAGGGAATAGGGCTCTGGGGAGGATCGATCAGCCTGTTTAACTTTCAGGGGTCTCACTTGAATCTTTCAGAGCTGAAGAGATCCGTTTGCTTGCTACGTTTAGTATTTTCATGTGTTGGATTTTAACATATGTTCTGTGGTCTAGCACCAAAGAACCCACCAGTGCTGGGGGTCTGTAATACCAAGCTGGGTAGCACAGTGCTATGGAAACCCAAGAAACCCTAATGAGCACCATTAATGTGCAATAGAGATAATAGTGACTGTTACATATACTGTGTGACACGTACATATGCTGCACATGTGACAGAAAGACAAACTGTAAAAGATGAGACCTGGGTTCTGTACAGACATTTGAAAATTTTCCCTTTTTCCCCCCCCCTCCCCTTCTGCTGCGGAGAAGGAAGGATGCAGGAGAGGAGAGACCCGAGGAANATCCGACGGGCAGGCGCTGACATCCTACAGCATCATTCTTGGCAGAAAAGAGCACGCAGAAATGCTCTGTGGGTTGGGAGGGAGGGAGCTTTTGGGGGAGTCATCTCTTTGCTTTAATTTCTCTTTATTCTTCATTGCATTTTGTTCTGTAAGCCTGTTGGAAAGAAACATAACTTCCCAGTTCTAACAATGTTTTGCAATTAGCCCTGCAATTACAACAGTTTCTTCTGAACTGTGAGTCCCTGTCTTATATTGGGTCTCTTTTCCTCCTGCATCGTATCATCAGTAGCCTGTTTCCAGGCCCACCCCTTTTCTTGCATCTTTATCTTCTTTCCCAGTTATGGTATTGTCTGCAGGCAACCAGTGGGAGCCAGTTTA
>VWZY01003960.1:84139-173609 GCA_013399075.1 Chloroceryle aenea | reverse complement strand
ATATATAAATGGAGATTTTCTTTGAGAACATGAAGAGCCACAAAGGCTTATAATCTGCACACACTGATAAACAACCACCCTCCTTGTGCTAGCGATTTGAAAGACTAGATGCTCCAAAATCTCAGAGTTACTGATAGAGGCAGCTCTCTGCACATTGCCCATCTCCAGGCTTGTCGATTGGCAGCTCCCGCCGGTACCCACCAGCAGCTTGCCTGTGTCCGAACCCTGGCTGCTGGAAGAGGCACTGGCCCAATTCCCTGAGATCCCTTCTGGAAGCAGAGTTGGCACATTAACTCTTCTCATCCCTCTGCCTCGGGACTGCCCATGGCTCTGCCCTTTGCCTTTCTCTCTGGCATGGGAAAGCTAAAGTGTGACCATGTCAGATTCTGTGCCCTGTCCCTCTGGAGGTCTTACACTCAAATAACACCCCAAATTAATCCTGCTTTTTTTCCAGTTAGCTCCACACACCTCAAAGTACCTCCAGCTGCAGTACTTTGGCAACAGATATCTCCTTGAGCCTGTGAGCGGCAGAGGATAACAGGCACTCTGCATTCAAGGCATCTTTAAATATGGCTTTAACAACTTCACACCGTGTCTTGTGTGAGCCTTCATTATATTTTCTACTGCATACGCGTGATTATTTTTTTTTTTAATTTTTCTTTTAAAATCAATTAACTGTTATTTGGATAAGAATGTCTCACCATATGTCAATTGTTCTGCCAGCAAATGCTGCACCAAAATTTTTAGAAATGGAACAAAAGGGTTTCACATACATTTCCCAATCATGCTATAACTGAAACCAAGAGACAATACACTTGATGGAAGAGCATGCAGCTCATGGCCAGAGTGTGATGCTACAAACCATATTTTAAAATGCTGCTGATAATCCTTTGATAAGTTTAAGCAAAGTAATTGATTCTGGTTGCTTTGTTTGTTTGTCTCTCCCAGATATGCACAAATCTCAAAATAGTTATTAACTAGCTGGCCAAAACAACCCAGACAAGTTTAAAAAAGTGAAACCCAAGGTAAGATGTATCTCTAGCCTTCCAGCTAGACTATGTTTGGTGATAAATTATCTGCAGGTATAACTGTGAGTCACATGTGGCCCTAACGTACCTAGCACTGGCTATGACAGTTGGTGGCTTCTATCAACTAAACGTTAATTCCAAAGGGTGTCACAACAAGCCAGGATTCAAAAGAAAAACAGGAAAAGCCTTACCTAGATTTCACCCAGAGAGTGTGTCTCCTAGAAAGGCAGCCCCCCTCCATCTCCCTGTGTGTTGCTCCAGCATGTTTGCCTGTGGTGGGATCAGAAGAGTATTTCCATGCACTGGCTTGTGTGGTGTTTTAACCCAGGCGACACTAGCTCCAGAGAAGTTCTTGAAGAGCTGCTTCATCCCCTCTTTGTCCCAGAGATCGGTGAATGCATAACTCTGAATTGAACTGTCTGAAAGAGTAAATGAGCTGACATAAGCCCATGAATTTGGTTTACAATATTGCTAGGTTTACCTAAATTTCCTAGATAACATGTCCCTGGCCCTTGTTCTCCTCCTTGCACCCTTGAACGCACTTCTTGCTCCCTTTGAGATGTCTCTGCTGCTTTTCTTTCCCACCCCTGGGCTCATGCTTGACAGAATGTGTCTTTTGGGACATGGAATATTTTTTCAGCTGTTCCTTCACCTTCTTTCCACACAATTGCAGTTCTTCAGCGGGAGGCCTTGCAGGTAATACCTTTTACATGGTGCAGATCCTGTATGTTTCTGTATATTTTCCATACTGGGTGATTTTGATGGAAGTGGCCTGTCTTAATAGGTGGGGCAGGAGCAGGTAAATACTTCAGGTGAAAGGGGAATAAATTAATTGTGTGTTTCTCCTCTCAGTTCTCCTTTTGTGTGGTCATGTTGCAAAGACCACAACTGAAGGGTTCCCTATGCCTAAGTGAGGGAACCAGCCCTACAGGGCAGGGAACAAACTTGTCGAGTTTGACTGAGCTGTGCAAAATGTTGAGGAGACCCAAGGCAGCCAGGGTGAAATGAGCTCCACAGAGCTGTGATAACTTCAGTCAACAAGAGTATCTGTCGTGGTTTAGACCCAGCCAGGAGCTGAGCACCACGTGGCCACTCACTCACACACCACCACTCACAACCACCACCCTGGAGAGATGGGAAGGAGAATAGGGAAAAAAAGGCAAAAAGGTGTGATGACTCTGCAAGGAGACAAAGACTCCTTCAACACCTTGTGAAGGCTGACTGATCATTAAAAAAACTTTAGCTCCAAAGATCACATTAGACAATCTCTAGCCCCTGACTGTAGTTTCATTTCACTTTTCATTTAACCTTGGTTCTCAAACAGCAGCGAGACTTAGAAACGTTGAACCGTTCACCCAAGGATGCAACAGCAAAGCATGAAGCCCAAGTAGGAAGTGTTAAGCAAGGAAACGTAAGAGATGATTAAGTGCTTATAGGACAGTTTGCAGCCACATCTTTCTGTCTTTCTCCAAGTGGGTTTTGATTCAAGTTGTTAAGGTTTTTTCACTAATCACAAAGCAAGTATAGTTTGGCAGCATGAGTTCTTCAGCTGAGTTAGTGATGGAGGCTGGACCCATGCCCCCAGTGCCATCTCTGCTACTCTTGGCTGGGGCTGCGGAAACCCAGGGAGCGGATTTGGTAGAAGCATTGGGTTCATCAGACCAAGAATCACTCCACAGGGATTTAGGTGAAGGGTTTTGATTTAAACTCATAATGCATTGGCAGTGGGTGGCATAAAGGCAACAGCAGCCCTTTGGTGCTGATGTTTGTGTATGAAGTGTCAGTGTCTCCTTGATCATCGTTTATCCTGTGTCTGAAAGTGCGCATCCCTCCCATCAGGCACAATATTCCTCGGGCTGGTGACTGCTCCGATGATGAAGGGGTTTCCTTCCATACAGACATCCAAAGGGCATGTTTCAGACATCATCTGTAATAAAGGGTCACACATTGCTGCAGCTAATTGTCAATCTTTCTATAAAGCACTGAGAAAGCCTCTCTATTCTGCTTCAGGCACATGAATAAAAATATATTAAAAAAGGAAAAGCACCCCAACTTTTCTCTATATGCAGTGCATGCTGGCTTTGCTTTTAAAATTAAAAAGAGAGTATGTGGATCTATTTTCTTGGAGAATAGGGGTTTTTACCATATGCTTCATCCAGGATTTGCCTTACACTGACATTTGTGATGTACAGTAAAGTTAAAAACAAACCACAAAAATTTGTAAAAATTAAAAGACATCGTTTTCTTGATCCAAAAAAATACATTTTTACTTCAGTGCAAAGACATGTAAACTGTTGCTTGCAAAATGTCTTCTAATAGATGGTGTAGCAGCTGCATCAGTTACCACACACCTCTTCTGTTACGCTGTCATTTACATGCTGAATTTGCCTCTGAGTCTGTTCTTTTTCCTTTTGTCTGTGCCACGCGTTGGAAAACGCAAATAACCAATGCCTTCATACTACAATATTTGTTAAAGCAAAATGTTAATAAAGCTCATCCTGAATACAAGGCAGTGCTGCTTATGTTTTTCCCTCCTCCTCCGTTCCCTCCTTACCTCTGCTGATCGTACAGCAGTTGTTTCAGTTGGCACTGTTTCAGTTTGGACATGCAATCACCAGCACGTGCATCTGGGTACTCATTTAACTTTATCATTCTGTTGATGGTGGATTCTGCTGAGAAACAGATACTTCAGAGGGACTTTGCAACTCCCAAGGGAAAAAGGTTGTTTTGTTGGCCTCTTCGCTGCACCAGAGATGTTGGACATTGGGAAAAACTTCTTCACTGAAAGGGTTGTTAAGCATTGGACCAGGCTGCCCAGGGCTTTGGTGGAGTGACCTTCCCTGGAGGTATTTAAAAGACATGAGGGACGTGGTTTAGTGGAGATATTGGCAGAGTTAGGTTAATAATTGGACTGGATGATCTTAAAGGCCTTTTCCAACTGAAACAATTCTCTGATTTTATCTTACAAAACCCATCCCAGCATCTGTAGCACTAGTAAATCCCTGGTATCTGTCAAAAAATGCAGCCATATATTTGCAATCCACAGGTGTGCTAGAGAACACACAGCATATGTTAGATTTTAATGACCTTTTCTGATGTCACTTATTTCGAGATTGAATGAGGAGAAAATAGTGCAAAGGTTGGGAAGTTGCCTTTTTTCTTTCCGTTAAAACCACTTGTACCTCTTCATATACAAGGCCAATGATTTAACTGTTGGTAACTGAAGTTAGGGGCTATCTCTGTGCATTTGAAGCTCTCGGAGGAACAGATTCCCTCTCTGAAGCTTGACTTTTCCTTGCCTTCTGCAACCCAACCCTTTGACTGACAAATGGAAGAGGACAAGGCACAGGAGACAGGTGGCAGTGGAGAATGCCAACCTTTTTGCTGTCATGGATGGTCTTGGCAGCAGTGAGACAACCTGAGCAGGGAAATACCAGGAAGAGCTATAGTACAGCATCTTGTTGGATTCAGGTTGTAACCAGCTCCATTTTTGTTTTATATCAGGAACTGTCTGGCCTTGAAGGAGGTGCCCACTTTCCTCACACTGTTTCTCCTGCAAGGGGCCAGTTTTGTCTATGGTAGGTGTGGATGTTTAAAAGAAGAAAAATAAATTCAGTTCTGCACCTTCAGATGTGGATTAGGCAAAGAGCAGGTGAGCCTGCTAAAATGAGATGAGCAATAAACTATCCTTAATGATACTTCTGTTGCTGCTGGCCAGGTTGACACCTGCCCTTCCAGATCTTGTTTGGAAAAGTGACACATTTGTGCCTGGAGAAGTCTTTTTATAAGCTGGTGACATCAGAGGCCGCTCTAAGTTTGCAGAAATGGAGGTCTTGTTACCACTTTTCCTGCTCAGCCTTCTCGGAGAGATTCTTCCAGAGGAACTGGGTTGTCTTTCAGGATTTCCATGCAAACCTGACACTCCTTAGAGGGCTCTGTGCATGCTTCATATTGGCTTTGATTCCTCATTCCACCCCCCTACCCCCGTTGCACAGAAGCTTCCAAAAGGGTCTTTGTGACCTTGATCTATGTTGTAAGGTGGAAACTGTGCTTTGGGATATTAATTAGTCTTGGGGGTTTGGGTTCAGCTTTTTTTGTTGTTTTTTTTTTTTTCCCAAATTAAAGTGTCATGAGACATATAAATACCCTAATTTCTCATTCCATTAGAATTATCGCCTATCCATTAAAGTAAGTGGCAAATCATTGTCAATTCCTTAGGAATTCAGTGATAAAACATTTATCGTAATGAATTTCTCTAGAAAAAAAAAAAAGAAAAAAGGACTTCTACTACAAAACCAGCTGGCGAAGGAGGTATACAAGGAGGCTGCTCCATCTGGTGGCAGCTCAGGGCTTGGAGGGTAATTCTGACTGGATGAGCCAGCATAGGTTTGAAACCTATGGGGCATCACCCTCTCCTCGGTAGAAGAACGTACACAGGTGCTCTTGGCTGGTGTTGGAAAGTGGGGTTACCGTTTGCATTGTCCACCGAGCATTTTCACATTCCCGTTGCCCCTGATGCAAAGACATGCGTTACCTGAAGCTGCCTCTGAATCCAGCTTGTGCACACCCCCAGCAAGTGTGGTCAGCCTCTGAGCTGAAGTAAGCATTTGTCCCAACGAGATGAACAAGCTTTTGGTGCTCGAGGAGCTTTGCAGGACTTGTGATGCCAAGTAAGCATGCTCAAGATCACAGAGCCGTTGTGAAATTGCAGGGGAAACAACACCCAGTTCACCTAAAGGCTCTTACTGTACAGCGCGCATAGTCCAGCACAGTGTATCTGGACACACTGCACCTAGAAACAATACCACTAAGAAAATAAGGTTGTGATAAAGTTTGGTTTTCAGCAGAATGAAATGGTGTTCACCAAAGGGGAGTTGAGAAAAGTCCTCCTTACCTGTTGTAAATGGTATCTAATCAACGTCAGCACTCGTGGAAAAGAGCAAGGAAGCCAAGCCCAGCGACAACAACCTTACCGTCACAAAGTAGCACAAAGCAGGCAAGAACAGGATGAGCTTTCATTGGTATTTTTCAGCACAAACCTGGGAAGCACTGGGAAACACTGCTGTCACTGCCACTGTTTTTTGCAGAGTCCAATTTGCCGGTTGGGTCTGAGCCATGTCCTCCAACTCCTACTTGTTTCACACCAGTTTCTGAGCACCTGCTCACTAAAAGCATCCTTCTGGATGGGAAATGGAAGCCTAAAGTTTAATTTCTTGATTTCTTTTATCCACCCCTCTCTAGCAAGCCAGGAAATTAATTTTGAAATAAAAGTGGGATCAGAGAACTGCAGAGCACAGAAAGATCAAATTACGAGACAGTTGAAATGAGCAGCAGAGACACACAAACCAAGAAGTGATCCAAAGGGCATCCTGAAATTAAAACTCCCTTGTCTGCCCCATGAGTCACATCTGGGGGTGGGGGGTGGGGAATGGGATGGTATGTATATTTTTGTGCAGGGAATGAAAATCAGAAAGGCCAGGTGTTGAGGAGGGGGAATGACCACTTTCCCCCAGCCCAAGCCACTTGGATGAGGAGGGATCAGCTTCTGAGCACCCCAAGTGTGTCTGTACAAGTGGTGCAGCACTTTGTCACCATCCTTGGGGCAGTTCAAGCACCTTGAAGAAAGCATCATGAGAACTTGTGTACAGCTGGGAGATCTAGGGCTGGGAGCACCCTGTCCTGGTGCCAAGCTGGGCCAGCCACTAGACAAGTGACAGACACTCTCTGTTAACCCCTCTCCCTTCCCAAGGGGAAAGTGAAAGGGAATAGGGGAGAGACGTATGGATTAGAAAAGAAACTAAACGTTAATGAAAAATAACAATGATACAACTAATAAAATGAAATATATACAAAATCAATTATCAGGCCCAACCCACCCTGAGGGTAATTTTGTCAGTCTCCACAGATGCTGTGAGTCTGTGGGAACAGTGAGAACTGTTCTGTGAGAACTGGGGAAGTCTGTGAGAACTGGGGAAGTCCCAGACTGGATGCAGCAGCAGACAGGAACTGGATTCAGGAGCTGGATTCAGGAACACACAGACTAGGATCAAAAGCAGAATGGACAGAGTCCTTCTCAGACACTGACCATTGAAGAAGAGAAATTGATCCTTGTCATCCCTCAGCTTTAGACTGAACATAACATATATGGAATGGAAAGGAATCCCTCGCTGGTCAGTTTAGGGTCACCTGTCCTGGCCTCATCTTTACCTCTGGCCTTCCTTTTTATGCATGTATATATAGATATAGATAGATAGATAAGGCAATTCAACTAACATGCATTGTTTAGATAGTATATACTCTAATGCGGAGATTACTAGAGAATAGTATGCAGTATATGTAGATATATAGTACATGATACATTATGCAGTATACACTCTGTATTTACTATACACTCTATATGAGATGTGTAGTTAATATACTTTAGATGGCATGGTGTATATTATATACTGTACATATACTAGATGGAATTCAACTAGAAAAAAATATGCATCTGTCCTGGTTTGGGTGAGAACAGAACTAATTCTGTTCAGTGGTTTTACTTTCCAGCTCAGTTCCTCTCCCGCACGACACCGTCTGCAGTCAGCAGCCTGTTTTCCCAGGCATGGTCTGCTGGCAGCAGTGAGAACACCCCATGGGCAGAGCTCCTACCAAGGGTTGGGGTGCAGACCAAGGCCACCGCTGGATCTCATGCACCACACTGGGGGGGTGCAGGAAAGTGAAAGGCGTGCCGCTGCAGGGAGGAGGGGACAGGGCAGGTGACCCCAAACTGGCCAGTGAGGGATTCCAGTCCAGAGACTTCATATTCGGTATAAAGCAGAGGGATCTGGAGGCTCTATGGTTTTTTTGTTTCTTTTTATTTGTTAGCTTGCTAGGTTTGCTTGCTAGCTTTCTTGCTTGCTCTCTCACCCTCTTTCTGGGGGGTCCCGGCATCTTCTCCCCTCTTGGCCCACTTTGCCAGCTTTGCTCAGCTTGGCTCAGGTTCTTTTGGTTCCTTCCTCAGAGCATCCCAGGAGGACTCTGTCCGTTCTGCCTTCGATCCCAGTTGGTGTGTCCTGAACCCAGTAGCAGAATCCAGCTCCTGAACACAGCTCCCGTCTGCTGCGGGGCCCAGGCTGGGACTCCCCCGGTGCCTGCTCCACAGCATCAGTGGGGACGGTGATGGAATTACCATCAAGGGGTTGGGTTCCATACTGGTTTGGTATACATCTGTATATATTCTAGTTTTATTATTTTCATTCTCATTCAAGCTGTTCCGGTTCTCTTTTTCTAATGACTGAGTCTCTCTGCCTTATTCCCTTTCTCTCCCGCCTTGGGTAGGGAGGGGGGTTAACAGAGAGCATCTGTTAGAGGTCTAAGGGGCCACCCTGACCCTAAATTGTGACAGCATTCTACAGAAAACATGTTTTAGATTAATTTTTATACACTCTATAAACAAGTAAAGGCTGTAATACAAAGTAAACATATATTACCTGTTATGTAAATATCATGTAACCTATACCCTACAGATATCATCTAGATAATATATACCAGGAATCTACTACAAATATTGTGTTATAGATCACACAGTACAGGGAACACATATACTATATACTGTTTAATAGTCAATGTATGATACCTAACAATATATATATTCTATAATGCAATAGTGGCAGTTCATGTACTATACATGCAGTTTAGGCCATATAAGTACACAACAGAATAGTCCATGTTATGTGGTATATAATCTCTATCCAATAATATTCTGATATGTTTTTCATTACTATATATAATGCATTGGTATCATACTATAGAGTAATTATGTCATCATGCTACATTATCTGTCTACTGTATGTCCTTAGCAAGCTACAGTAGATGACATAATGTAACAGATAATATGTAATATATTGAGGTATAATATATGACGTGTAAATAATATATCAGAGCTCCCACTGTACACACTACACATTATGTTGATATATTACACAAGAACTATACAATGGAATGGCAGGGAAGGGCAAGGGTTGGTGGGGAATGGTGGGAAATGGCAGGGAACAGAGGCAGGACAACTGGAGACAATGACAAGGAACGGCAGGGTATGGTGGGGAGTGTGGTGGGGCATTGTGGGGAGCAGTGAGGAAGAGCAGGGAATTGAAGGGAGTTTCAGGGAGCAGGGAGTGAAAGTGAAGGGACACGGTGGGAAGGGAAGGGATTGTCTTCCTTATGAGTGACAGGAGCTGGTGAGGTGGTTGTGCCTCCCTCTGTCTCCCCTGCCCTTCTCTTTCCCTTCCATAGGTGCTTTATTTTTACAGTCGTCAAAATCTCTCTAAACATTAAGCCTCCTTTTCTTTTTATGTCCATTAGTTCACTTCTTGACATCATAAACAGCAACTCTAGATTCCAATTCTAACTGAATTATATCCATAGTGGGAGGGTTTTTGTAGTAGGAGTCATAACCACAACAGTGGGTATCACCGCTTCTCTTTTGTGCACATTATTCCTGCTCCAGAGATCATACCATGCTGGTGAATTGATCTGATGATGGCGAGATAACCTACACAGGGATTGTCAGCGAAGAGCTGTTGCTCAGAGATGAGCTGCTTGAAAACTGAACCAGTGCTTTAGCAATAAAGATTTTCATCATTACAATTACTTCACCAGTGACATTCAGGAAACACTTAACTGTACAAAACAGAACACTTACATTTTGGAACCACCAATTATATCCCTTTGCAGTCACTGATGTGACAGATCCACCCACCCTGCCGAAGACATTCATCTGCTGATGTTAAGTCTCCATTCCAATGTTCCTCAGTTCTCCATTAGTGCTGAAGGCAATGATTTCCTTCCAGAAACAGCATATTCTCATGATACTTATTAGCAGTTTCCAATAAATGGAACCATGTCAGAAGCGTTGTATCCTATGTGACCACCTTTTACAGAACCAACAACGAGGAAATCCCAGATCCTATGCTGCCATGGAGGTCTGAGGGACTTGTTCGTGCTTTTCTGCTGGGAGGTGAGAGCCCTGGACCTCACTGGCTCCCTCCTGCGCCCAGCCCAACCCTGATCAAAGGTCCTCAGGCTCATGTGTGGTGCCTCCTTTCTCTGCCCAGTCCCTCTGGAAAACCTGGAGTGGTTGTAAGGAAATATTTCAAAGTCAGTCAATACAAAACATGATTAATTTCCATTGTGATTTTGAGCATGATTTCAATAAAATGCAGCTTTTCATTGTCCAGAGCTACTTCCTACTTAGAACTAAAAGCACACAGAAAAAAAAACCATTCCAAAAACTAAAGCAAAAAACTCCAGTAATTTGACACGATAGCATTTTCTTTCTTGTATGTGAACTGGTGGGTCACACAGGTCCAGTTTTCTCTGCTGCTGCATTGCAACATCCCCTTCTTCACAAAACAGTTGAAAAACAAAAAATCAGCAATGAAAATCTACCTCGGAATTGATGCTTGACCCATCACAGGCTCCACTGGAACAGGGAGAGCAATCACTTGCTGTGTCCAAGAGCTGCTCTGGTTCATTCCTGTGGTGAAGCACCTGGTGAAAAAAAAAATAGAAGCGGCACAGTCAGCGCTGGCAGGCACTCTCCCTGCGTGAGGCAGCCAGCACAGAGGGCTGAGCAAGATGACAAGAGCCAGGTATGAGGCATCCCCATCCTGAACACTCTGCAGAAGGTAATAAGGCCAAGAGGCTTTTACAAGCAGAATAAGAGGCCTGTCGGCTGTGAGCAGTGTGACAGAGGACTTTTGCCAAAGCAGCTCAGCTGGTATATTCCCCACGATCAAAGGGAGGGACTGACTAGAGGCTGCACCACATCACACATATCCCCACACCACTGCCTGCATCTTCAAACGAATGCACACATGCCATCAGACACTCACGGTGGCTGGCCACTGTGGTAAAGTGCTTGCAGCTAGGGTCCAGCATGCACTGGCAAGTGAGTTCTGGACCACAGGTACATCTGTGAAACCACTCTTAACAAGCCCTTCAGCACACTTGGTCCTTACTATCTAGACACCAAGACTGGACCAATCATGACACAGTCCAAGTGCTCCATGGCTAGATGTAGAAATCATCTGCTTAGTGTGGCAACCCTCCAAGGTTTCTGCTGCCCACCTGAAAGAAACTTACTCCTCAGCCTCACCTTAGCATGGAGAAAAAACATCCCTATGGATCATGTTGCTTCATCAGTCACCCCTGGCTGTGCAGAAGAGGTGGTGAGAGTCATTGCAGTGGTCCTTGCACTCCTTCCCTGTCTCACAAGGCCTGCTCCAAGGTGCAAAAACCACCTTTTCATCTCCACGTGCTGCTCCCCACTGCTCCTGTGTGTCCTTGTAGAGCTCTGGCCATTCCTGAAAGCACAGTGCTCTGGCTGAAGCTGGACCAGCAGATGAGCTCCAGCCCCCAGATGATGGTCTTTGCACCAACACTTGAATAGTGGGTATTTGAGCAGAATAAAGCCACTAGGCATAGTGAGTTTGTTAGTTTACATGTCTGGAAATTAGTTTGGTGTTTTCCTCTGTGTGGGTGATTTCTAACATGTAACAGAAACCAAAGCTTTTAAAACCTTGATAACAAGAAGCAGGGGTTTTTTTTTTCATTTTTTTTTCTTTTGTTTCTAAGTCAAACCTACTGACAAATGTAGAAGATAAGAGCAGAGTTTAATTTAAAACCAAAATAACAAAATCAGGCTGCAATTCCTCTGTTTTTACGCTGTCATACAGAGCAACTATCACAAAACCTGACATACAGAGAAAATTGGCTTGGAAAAACGGCACACTTGCCTCTCCTGATGCAAAGAGGAGGCCCTGGAGTGCTTTTATTTGTTTTTTCTTGGGGCTATGTTAGTTATTTCACAGCTAGACTTGGGGACAGAAAAAATTATTTAGGCTGGTGAGCACCAGAGCAGCCCTTGAGATTGAGCCCACCAGCCACTAAACTCATCACATTGCCAAGGGCTCTGCAGTAGGAGCTCTTGCCCAAAACTCAGACCAAAGGCCCATCAGGAGGCTGGAGAATTTGAGTGGGAGGCAGCTGCGGGTGGCTGCATGCCTGGGAAGGAGAGGGGACAGTGGAGATGTGACAGCAGCAGACGGAGATGTCAATCCAGCCTTGGAGATAGCCTGGCAGCCCCAGCAAGTGTGACCCCAAGAAAAAGCAGAGTGCTTTTCACTAGCTGTTAGCCAAAGAAAGAGATTTGGAGCTGCAAGCAACGAAAATACTTCCTGCTGTTTTAGTCTCACTGTGGCTGGAGAAAATAGGACTGAGATGAATTGTTGCTTCCTTTCCTGCAAAGAAAGCACCCAGACTGCCAGTAATTTCTTCTGCTGATGGAGACAACTGGCTAGACTGTCCCTGCAACAGCTGACCTCTTGTGTCAAACAAGAGCAACACTGTAATTGAAATTATTTTTGCTAAAGCTCCAACTTGCATTGCTGAACCCCTGGGAAAGGGAGCCTTAGAGATGGGTTATGTTTCCAGGCCTGGTACTCCAGGTGACTCCAACCTGTCCAAAATAGGGATGCCTCCTGTGCCCTATCCACTCAGCTGCTGGTGGAACTCTGCTGCTATTTAACCACCACTAGCCCCAAAACAACAGCCAAAACTTTGGGAGCTATAAGTCTTTCACCAGATATTATTTGGCTGTATCACTTCAAACATATCTAGCAGACCGAACAGATACTTAACAATTTCTGGCCAGGTTTTTAGGACCATCAGGGCTGTGGCAGCGCAGTTGTTCACTGTTGCTGCCCCTCATTAGGGCAAGCAGCAAAGAACTGGGGAAAGGGAAGCACTTGTGTCTTGGTTTTAACATATTTCCTGCAGCTGAAGGTTACACCATTAAACCCAGAGTCACCTCAGTAAACTGCACTACATGTTTGGCAAGCACTTTTACAGGAACACCATCAATGCAGATTGAAAATTGCTCACAAATGAGAGTCAGGGCAGATGGCCTCCAACTGCACCAAGCCAAATTTTGGACTTCTGGAACGGCCAGGTTGTTCTGGACCATGTTCATGTGAGCTGGAAGGATAGCTGACTGTAGAGACTAAAATTGGTTTGCCCATCAGTCATGCAGGGCTTCTGTAAGCATGTCTCCTCACATCAGTCCATGTGAGCTCATATACTGCCAGGTCGCTGACGTTGTTACTCCACTGGGGCCCTTAGCCTGCCCTACTTCTGCTCCTCCTGTTTTCCAGCAACAACCGGCAAACACCTTTGCTAGGAAGCAGTGAACTTTTGCAACTGATGTCCAGGTGGAGTAATAAATACACAGCTCAGGTGTCCAGGACCACATCTTTCTCACTTGCAAGTCACACAGAGGTCAACTCTTATTGTTTTCTCTCCTCTCCCATCTTTGGGAGAGGAGACAAGTTCAAAAGATGTTCTCAGAGAAACTAAGTTTTTGATGGAAGTTGTTTGGGGCCCTTTAGACACCTCACTCGGAATCTAACACACATCTATAGATAAATGCAAAACCTCAGAGCTTCTACACACAGACAGAGCACTTTCTATATGTTTACTCAACACAGACTCTAGTTTAAAGACCTTTCAGTGAGCCCCTCTAGCTCTTGCCCCAGGATCCTTCTCACATTTTGAGACAGGCATTCCCCATCTATTGCCAGCAGGCCTTGTGTCTTGTAAACCAGCCCATGGTCAAAGAAAAAACACAAAATTCCCCCATCAGCACCATCCTCTGAGCCATGTGTTAATCAGATGTGTTTTCTTGTTCCTTTCCATATTCTTTCCTGCCACTGAATGGATTGAGAAAATACTACTTTTGTTTCTTAATGCTTGCTTGGTTTGTGCTTTATCTTGACTCTGGTCACTATATCAGACCTTCATCCACAGGCAGCCTCAGGTGCGCCAGGGTCAAACTGGGAGGCCAATGTCCTGTGCATTGCCTTCACCCAGGAGCACCTACTTGGCTTTGCTTTGGGTCCCCTTGGTTCATACCAGCTTCCACCTGTAACTAAACCTCCTCTGGTCCCACGCTGGGACATGGGTTGCAGGAGTCCAGCACATCAGGGAAGACATCAAACCCATCATTTGAAACAGAGTTTGCTGCCAAGGCGGGGGAGGACTTTAGTTGATGGGACAGAAAAGCACTTGGAAGACTTGGGTTATTTAGGAAGTGAACCCAAAATTCCTGACCCAGGGCAGTGAGCAAATCCTTAGGCATGAAGATCACAGCATTAGAGTCTCTCTTACTTCTCCTATTAAGGCAAAAAATGGATCACTTATGAACACTGACAACCTCTGTACATTTCTCATGTATGTGTGTCTGAGCATTTCACACACCCAGCAGGGAACACTTGACTTTGAAGGGTAAGGGTGTGCAAGGAGCTGTGCAGGCAGATTTTCACTTCTCTCCATACACATGCCAACTCTTGGGAGTAATGCAAGAGTTGGCAGTTTATTTATTGCCTGGCTCTTGACACACTTTCAATTTATTATTCTTTTTTTTTTTAAATCTCATGATTTTCAGTTAATCATTTCATTTTTTCCAGTAGCACAGAGGGACCCAGACAGGATTAAGAAGGGACGTGATGTGGAGGAAACACATCTTGAGCCAGTTTGTCGTCTGCCATCCTCTACCACAAAGTCTCCAGTACAGAGCTACATGGCTTTTCAAGATGTTTCCCAATCATATCCTGGGATGCATCAAGAGATNAGTCCCACTCCAAACACTAAGAGAGGAATTCAGTGCTATGGGATGGAGCTGGACATGGGATTAATTTTCACCCTGGTTTGCTCCTTGTGCCTTCCCATGGCTTTTCCTCTAGGACAGGGCAAGATAAAAATGGGTGGCTGATTTCGTTAGCATCAAACTTCATTACTGAAAGCAGCTGATAGAAAGTGTAGCTTAATTGTTTTAATTTGCCTGGTAATTTATCAAACAACTGGTTCCTCAGCATGTGTGGGTCCCTCATTTCCTACCTCCAGCCCTTTGCGGTGGCATCTGATTTGGGGCTTATTCCCCACCCAAGAACCCACATCTTTTGAGCTCACCTCCCATCCACTAGTGCCCAGGCTTGAACTCTGCACTCATTATTTATTTATTTGTTTAATATAAATCAGCTTAGCACAGGCAGTCTTCATTAATTCCATGAATTGATGAGGAATGCTATGACCACAATTTTTTAACACGGAGCATGAGGAAGATACAGACCGAATTACTCCACTGGAGGGTCTGTAGCATCACATGCTCTCACATTCACAAAAAGCTCCCAGGGATTTAATTTAACATTTTTTAAGTGACATTACACAGGAGACATCATAGTGCAGTTGGACTCTGTTTCCACCCAGCATGAGATTACATCTGCAGAGGGGAAAAAAAAAAGCTCTAGTACTCAATTCTGAGAAGCTTTGAGTCCAATGGATATCAAGATTGAGCCTTTTCCTGCAACACATGGTCCAAGAGGACAAATGGCTGCATGCCCAACACCAGCAGAGAAACATCTCCCAAGGCACAGTGGGGGTGATGATAGCTGAAGACTAATGGCACAAGCAAATGGGGAGGGGAAAGAAACATCTTAGCATTAATAAATACAGCCAGAGCTACAGCGAATATTCATTTAGAAACAAAGGGGATATGGGAAAACCTTTAGCTGAAATGAAGGAACAAGCCTCAGAAAGCATGCTGGAGACGCAGTGGCAGGGTGACGCCACACCAAAGAGCCGTGTGCTCAGCAGGCTGCATCGCTGCATCCTTCCTTCCTCAATCTGGACTCCCTTTTTTCCATGCTGGATGATTTATCTCCTTGCCTTGGGGTAAGAAAAACCCTATTTGTGTGCATTGGTGTTTCTGGAAGGGAAAGGAACCGTTTTCAAACTTCAGAAAGCCAGAGTAGTTCTGAGCCTGCAAAGCCCGTGCTCCAGTGCACTATGCCAGTGCTTATGTACACAATTAATTTTACATAATAAAATTTTAATAATGATGCCTGATGAGCGCTCAGCTGTGCCTTGCCCACAGACAACTGGGGAATCTGTGACTAAACATCCAGTGTTAAGAATGAAACCAACTCCAACAGGGCTGAGCAGCAGCAGACCATGGCACTGGGCTTGGACACAGCCTTTCCTCCCATCACCCTGGACAACCCCCCAGAACAAGGGGATGCCAGCACCCAGAATGCTCATCTGAAAGCAGGCACCATCAGGCACCTGTGCCAGAGTGCGGATGAATATGGAATCCAGTGTCTTGCTCAGAGAGGGTATGGCAGCCCTCCCACATCACTTCCCCACCCTCTCCAACTCCTTCAGCCCTCTGTCCCAAGGACCACTGTGATTCAGTGCACTGGGGGTATCGCTTATGGTGTCCAGCTTATGGACTTATTCCCTCAACATAAATAATCCTCTGAGCACAAAGATGAGGAAATGGAATATTCATAAATGCTGTCAAATAGACTGAGTGAAAATAAATATGCAAATGGTCATCTTATCTTTATTTTACTGTGGGTTTTTTTAGTTTTTTGTTTTGTTTTTTTTTCCACTTAAAAACCTGATCTTTCTGTGGGTTAAACAAATTTTTGTTTCTTTCAAAACCACACCGTTTTCTTTTGCAGCTTTTTGCCAGGACAAATTAGGTGTAGGTCCGCTCAGCTATTACGCAGCTAACTGTCTGTAGCTGTAGCATGGAGTCTCTGGTCCTGCACCCTTTTCAATCCCACCGTCCCCTCCTCCCTATGGGCCTCAGATACATCCTAGAGGGTTTGGGGATACAGGCTGCATCCCCAGCAGTTCCACTGTGGATACTTGAATATTGAGGGTAGCACAAAACAGGGATGCCATGCTCCACCTCGCTGCTGCAGGCACGAGCTATTCACGCAGAAGGCAATTTGCTATTCATTTTTGCCATCTCTCTGTGAAAGTAGCGAGTGCTGATCTAGTGCCTCCCTTCCAAATTTCTGTTGCTCGCTCTCCATCTGCTTCTCTACATCCATGGGCAAACCAGAACCACCCTCTGGCCATGTTCCCCCTTGCAGCAAGCTGAACAGCTGCGTCGGGTACCCGTCCTGACATGAAATGCTCAGGGAAATAACCAAGTCATCTCTAATTAAGTGCAAGATGACTGTATTCATTCAAACGTGCCATATTGATCAGAGGTAACGCTGCGCTGATCAATCACCCCGATTTAAACTTCCTGCCTCTCTGGGCATCAATACACACAAATAAAACTGCTAAGGAATTTAGATGATTTAATTCATACCAAAATCGCCAGGATCAGAAAGATCTCGAGAGGAAAGCCAAGCACAGGCTCAGCTGCCACACTCTGGAAAGGTGTTTTGTGATGTTTATACACCTTGCTTTTGTCAGTGGCAGCTCAGGCCTTAGGGTCTGGGGAAGGTAAGCAGACCTACAGGGGTAAGGGCGGGATGCAAAACTGAACTTCTGACTTTGTATGATTTTCTTCTGTCTCGTCAGAAGCTGCATTCTGGGAGCTGTAGAACCTGTCTCCAGAAGGACAGACAGAAAGGTCTAGTCCTGACTGGCAACCCCTGCCCTTGGAAGGACCTGTGCTCTCGCTTTCCCTTTCCCTTGCAGGCAGCTCATGGCGGGGGAATACAGGCAGAGGAAGAGAGGTTATTGAGGGGAAGAGAGACAGAGGAGGAGGCAGTAGGAAAAAGAGGACAATCGTATAGAAAAAAATAACTATTAGAAATGGCTGTTTTGAAGTCGAAATCAGTCAGAAAAAAAAAAAAAAAAAAAAAAAAGAAAAAGCTTTCACAGCTTCACAGGATTTTTCAAGCCATTACAATGAAAGAAACATTTGGAAGTTGCCATCGTCTCATCATCGCCCATTTCCACTGCTCAGTGCTTTCAGGCTCAGTCCTCATAACCTGTGGGTGAAGGAATCCCATTTCAAAATGAGGCATGGTCTAATTTCATCTCTTTCTTCTCAGGGAACAATGGCAGCCCCTTTCTGATGGCAAGCCTCTCTCTTTACTTACCTCAAAATTTGTTCTGGTCTCTGAGAGACTGGTGCTTCTTGGGACAACATATACACAATTAGACAGCTCCTGATTAGATGCGCCACCACCGTGATGCACATTTAAATACCAACAGGAGCCAGGCAACATCTCCACCATGAGGCTGAGAGGCAATTTGAGTGTTTAAAATTTGGATGTCAGCAACTAAAACCAGACTAAAATGGTCAAAATCTTTCTGTCAAAATCTTTTGTCTTTTTGTCCTTCTTTCCTATTTCCCTCTTCCCTTTCCATGTCTTCTTGCAGGCATGGGTACAATCTGGGGAGGACTGGAAGTTTCAGCTGAGAAACCCAAGGCAGAAAGCTCAGGCTGCCTGCTTAGGCTTTTCATGCAGACTGCTGCTGGGTTCCCCCAGACTGGCTTCTGTTACATGTTAGCCATGGATTATTGCCCCTTTTTTACTCTTTTAGGAGGAAATATGCCTTTGGAGGAGAGTTGGTGACACCAGGGGAGATGCTGCAAACGCTCACAGCCAGCTGGACAGATCCTGCTACTGGGAAGGACTAAGGTCATATTTCATTTATATTTATATCCATCCTATTAAGAAAGGCTACTTTGACCACCAGTGAAATGTCCTGTTTCAAACAGCTTCTCCAGGCAGCAGATTGGCAGCTAATTGCCCAGCATTAAGCTTAAATAGGCTTGTGACAGGAAAAAAAACCCTGTGCTGAGTTGTGCTAAAAGCCTACGCCATAGGCTGTCTCAGCATGCCCAGGTTGCTGCTGGAGGCATTTGATGCAGATTAACCTCGTCTAGGGTGTTATTAAAGACTA
The DNA here is from genome assembly GCA_013399075.1 of Chloroceryle aenea. Classification (NCBI taxonomy): domain Eukaryota; kingdom Metazoa; phylum Chordata; class Aves; order Coraciiformes; family Cerylidae; genus Chloroceryle; species Chloroceryle aenea. Next base: position 154,827 of record VWZY01003960.1, on the reverse strand, counting down.
GAAGAGTGGACAAAGCCAAGGGTTATGGAGCTCATTTATCTTCACATGCCTCCCTGGGTCCATTCATCAGTTGCTCTCTCACAGACAGTGTCTCTGCAAATGCTCCCTGCACTTGAGAAAGGCAAAGCCTTATTCTTCTTGGCATCTGAGTGAGATGATTGTTGGCCACGCTGTGACCCACTGCTTCCCAGTAACTGTAAAAGGACCTGTGGGCTCATCCACATGGTGATGTGGGTGTCTCCTGGATGAATGTTTAGGCACCTTGGTCTCAGTGTGGCCACAAAGCTCTGCTCCGGCGTCTACACATTCTCCACACTGCTTGTCCCTCCAGTATCAGCTCTGCTGAAACAGAAATCATTCTCCTTCCCTGTCCCCTCACTCCCATGGGGTAGAGAATAACGTGATTAGGGGGGATGGCAACCAGAGAGCGTAAGCATGGTCATGCGTAGTATCAGTGAAGCCTACGAGCTGGGTCTCACTTTTCCCAGTGTGAACCCTGGCCTCTTGGTTTCTACAAGAAAGGCAAGTTTGCCTCTTTCTCTGACAGATGCATCTTCAAAAGCCAGTAACACTTAGGAAGGATGTAGTATCATCAGTGTGCAGTTGGGAGTGCCAGAAACACTGCATTGTCCTGATTCTGGATTTTATGGGGTTTAGACACTGGAATTTTGTTAAAGCTCTGGTTTGGAGCACCTGTGCCTGCCCTTAACCTTGAAAGTACCCTTGACAGCAGGGTCCTTTGCTCCCCCTCATTTCTACCCATGTACTTCAGTCCTGTGTGATTAATTCATTAGCACATCTCCCTACAGGGACTGCCAATGGACTTAGCAGGCACAAATCCCCTTCAGGCACCCGTGGTATATGCTGGAGAGCTGGCTAATTGGAAAGGCTGCAAGATGTCACCTCACAGCCCCAGGAGTGCCAGGGCCACTCGGGGCACAAGGCATGTGCTCATCAATCACGTTGCTGCAGGGTGTCACTTGGCATTTTATGGTGGCATTAAAACATCAGGGAACAAATAAACCCCTAAGTGAGGGTTAGACTGGATTTTGAGATGTTGTCTCTGTAATGCTGTGGATGGTGATGGCCAGTGAGAGTGCTGGAGGCTCCAGAGACCCTTCCAAAGATGCTGTCAAAAGCCAGCTCACAGCGCCTCTCGCTGACGACTGCTGCAAGAGCACTAGAGTGTGATGACGATGCTTGCTGCAATTACCGTGTTCTCCTTTTACATCCCCGTGAAGAAAAAGAAAAAAAAAAGAAAAGAAATATAAGTGTTTCAGCTGTAGATTAAGGTTTTATGTCAAGCTCTGTTCAAAGTCAAATTCCACTTGAACTTAGCCTGCAAAAACACTAAAGCATACTCACGAAAGCAAAAAGCATAAGCAAATGCAGAAATAAGGATGCATATGCATAAAATAAAACAAAGACCAGAACACAAGGCAATATTTCCTTTCTTGGGAAATTACAGCATTGGCACAATCATTTTGCTGATTTGAAATACTAAACAACCGAGTCACCTCTAATTAAGTGGAAAGCTGCAATATTCATCCAAATGTGCCGTATCGATTACGGTGTGCTCTGAAACCAATCAATCTTTCTGTTTTAAGTACCAGGCCACAAGTGAAGCAGCAAACATAGCCAATGCTTCCTGACAGCTATTGCTAACTTCACACCCTGTTTTGAACCCCTTTCAAACACCCAGTGACCAAAAGGGTGTCGATCCCATCATTCCAGCCCTTCATCACCATGTACTCCTTTCAGTTTCCCCATCTCTCTTCCCGTCCATCTCACTCCCTTGATTTTGGGGTATTTGCAATGTACTCAGTGCTAAAGCAGCCTGAAATTCAGTGAGAAAAATCCAAGTATGACTGCTGGTTGGTGTGTGGATGCTTGAATGGAACTGAAATGCGGTTTTCAATATTGGAATAAAAGCTACGGCTGTAAGCAGCAGATCAGCTCTCAAAAGAGGATTTATTTATTTTTTAATCTGCTTTGTGCACCTCCTCACCCCCCCGCCCCCCCAGCCCTCAAGCAGAGCAGGGGCACAGAGCAGCCCTGAAGCCTCTGGCCTAGGGGCATAGCATGGCTTGCAAAGAAGTGTTGAAGGGTTGTCATTTCTAAACTTGGCTAATTTGGGCAATTCAGGAATTTTTCTCTAGAGGAATGGCTTGCTTGCTGATGGCAGCCTCATCCTTATTTTGTTTTGCTTGTGAGAAGCACGTTGCCTTCAGGAAATCAGGATTTAAATAACCAGTAAATGTGAGCTTCAGTTTCAATCCACTGGGCCTTGTTTGCTGGAGAGCTATGATCTCAGACTTGTACTTCTCCAGCCACACCTACATCTGCCCTGGTACGGGCCAAAATTAAGCTGATATGCCCAGTATTTCCCACCTAACAGATTTACCTCATCCTCCCCAAAACTCCATTCTTTAAAACATACACACTAGGGGTTATGAGAAGGCACACGCGTGCACACACACACAAAACCTTTCCCTTCCAGCTCAAGTTGCAATGAGAAGGCAAATCACAGCATTTCTTGGACATGGGCTAGAGGAGGTCACAATGCACGTGATGAGCAAACCCAGTTTACTTGGTTTGGGTCCCAAAACAGCTATGTGCTAAGCATGGTCCTCACACTGCCCAAACTGGTGGTCTCCTAGGCAGAAACAACAGCTTTAAGCTTTCAATGGAGTGTTTGTCACCCATACTGGTGGTGAAAAAGGTGCTTCCTTTGTGTTTTAAACTGTTCTACCTCTGCAGGTATCCAATGGGGGAAAAAAGTTCCAAACAACTAAACACTCTCATATCTCTCTTCAGCATTTTAGGCCAGTCGTCTTAATTAACTCCTTAGCCTGAACAGGTGGGAGTGGTAATAACAAAAAAATAATCTCTGTCATCAGAAATAATTTAGCATTTTCAACTTTTCTCTAGCTCATTTCCCAGGAACCTGCAATCTTATTAATTACAAGAATGTGATATAATGCTCCAGCATTGCAGAAGATTTGAAGTCTAGAAAAATGAGCGGCATGTTATGATTTAACTTAGTGAATACAGTTCTCTATCAAGAAATTATTTTCTGAGTTGCAGATTTTGGTGAAAAACTTGCAGTAATTGTTTAGGAGTGTCAGGTAATAAAGCAAAAAATGTAATTAACCACGCTAAGGAAAAGTAAATGTTTTGCTCAGAGTGAGTAAGACACATTATCTCTCATTCATGAAAAGCTGGGAACTGAAAAGAGGATTTTTATTTATTTTTTTTTTTTGGTAAGAATCATGTTTTCTGTCAGAGATGAAATATAAAAAAATCAATATTAATGAGAAGCAGATAGTGGAAATGCTATAAATCCAATCATGCTGTCTGCACCATCTTCCTGAAACGCTGTTACTTCCTTTAAAAAATGACAATGAAGGAGGGGGAAAAAAACCCAATTAAATAAAAAAGAAAGAGAAAGGGACAACAGCTCCCAGTCCAAGGACTGTGCTCACAGATGGGCCGGTCCCTTTGCCACTAGCTTGAATGAGAGTGGTGCGGCTCCATTTGCCAGGCTATGAACCTTTCAAACACTTGTACCATATGTGTACTGCTGACTGGATCCTGTCTTCCAACAAAATGAATTAGAGTCTCCCTCTGGTACAAATTGGATGAGTTCTCGGCTTTCCTTAACTTTTAAGCCTTGTGTTTTCAGCCAAAGCTGGTCCTCAAATGCTTGGCGTGAGAGCCTGTAGCAGAATGAGGAAGGGAGAAGGCCAAATGGTGAAATGGCAGCTCCCCAAAGAGGTTTCTCTCTAAAGAGCCCTTCTGCTTGCGTTAGCAAATATCTGTAGGGGGCAAAAATGATGGCTGGAGAAGTGAGGAGTGAAGAGACCAGAGGCCTTTGATACTATCCAAATGTGAGATGAATTCTAGAAATCTGCAGGAAATTGAAACTGGATAAATATGCTTAGGCTGGAAGAAAGTTCCTGCAAGCATTGCCCATACAAACCAAAAATTCTCACCAAGCTTCAGATACACTGGAAGTTATGCTGTAAGACAGACCTATGTAAATGCATCTTAAATCAACTGACAGACTTATCTGAAAATCACCCAATCTGGATAAAGTCCATGAGAAAACTTTTTGGAAATGACACATTTCCAGAAAATGTCTGTATTCTTAGAAAGCCCTTCTAGCTATTTCACTTAGAAATTGGAGAAGCTATTGGTGTGCTGAAATGAGACACCCTGGATTAATTTAATGAACTTCCTGTTGGAAAAGGCACTCTTCAAATAAAAATATATAAAGAGTAAGAGAAACACCTGTCTCCTCTAGGTCTATGGAAAGCTGTCAAAGCATTACAGTAACCACCTGGTTGATCCAGTTTCGACCAATGAGTAAGTGAATCCTACCTCTACTATTGTTTTCTGTGCTAAGTACATCAGATTCAAGAACACAGACCCTCTAGAGGGCTTGAACTGATGAAGGTCCTTTGGAGAAAACAAACATACAAGCATATACATCAATCAGTGATAGATGTTTTCCTCCAGATTTGTTTACTGAGTCAAGATGTCTGAGGACAGACAATTTGGTCAAGAAAGTACCTGCTTCAGGTACACACCACCCAAAATCAAGAGGAGAAATCCTACTCTGTTGATGATGAAGGCAAAGCAATCCCTGACATGAGTGAGGCTAGAGGTCCTGTAGGAGATCCCTGGATTTTTGGTGTCCTAATGGATGTACAGCCTCTCTATTTGCCATTTCCCAGTTATTTGACAGATGCTGATTTGCCCAGGGCTTGCTGATCACTTAACTTTCTGTGCTCAGCTCTCCAACTGCCCCAGTGGCACACTTCCTGAGTTCCCATTTCTTGTGTGTTTTAGGAGATCAGATTTGATTTTACCTTTATTTATCCCTCTGTCATTGCTCCATCCCCTGCTTTGGAAATCCTTATCAAATGTTTATGCTTCTTTAGTTCCCCACTGCAGAACATTTTATCATTTCCACTCTTCTATGATGTTTTATCTCTCTGACACACTTCTTACAAAAAAATAAAATAAAATTAATCACTACACAAAAGTAGCCAGCGTCTTATTTCATTCACATGGGTATATCTTTTTATTTCTACTGTGCTACTTTCTGAGACACATGATTTGTCTAGAGTGCAATGCAATGCTTAAGGATGCTGACATCACTCCTTAGACACTTTCCTTTCCTCCATGCTTTCTTTTGTCTCTCAAAGTATTTCAGCGAGGCACCGGACTCTTTCTCTCCTCTCCTGTGGATATTGCGCTCTAGATCATAATGGTCTGGATTTCACTCTAGCTGGTATCATTGATCGCTGCATAACCAACCTCATAAATCACACAGGAAGCATTTGAGAGGGTTGGGCACCATTTGAATCAGTCTTGGAGACATCAATAAGCAAACAAGATAATCTGTAAAATGACAGTTGTGACCCATACACTGTTTCTTGCTCAGATTGTTCCTGCTCATCAACATGAAGACCATTCTCACGGACCTACCTCTGGGTGAGGTGTCACTTTGTCAGCAAAACAAATAAGCTAAATCATTGAAGCATGTTGTCATGAACTATGTCACAGTTGTACATGGATAAAAGTTTCTTTACAGTGACTCGGTAAAATCTGGGGTGTTTTTTTCTACAACTTTCCCACATTGTTTCAACTGCCTAATTTCTTCTCATGTGCTAGAGCAATGCTTGGTGTTACTTAGTAGCCGCTACTTTCAGAAGAGAAATAGTGCAGTGCATTCACTAGTGTGACCATTTTCTAAAAGGAAGAGATTTTAATGAACATATTTGGCTAAAATATGCTAAAATTATTTAATAATTAGCTCATTTGCTAAATTATTTAATCTTGGAAAGTGCTTTAGTATGAAAAACTGCTCAGGAGAAACTTCAGTGGGACACAATGTACTGCTTCTGGCAGACAGCAGCAGGAAAAGAAATAACTCCAGAAAGGCAGGGGAAGGAAGTTCCCAGGGACCACAATAAGCCCACTTTTCTGCAGAAGTAATGAACAAAAGATGACATAAATAATGAATCTCTGGTGTGATTCTTGCAGGTTGGGAGGTAAGAGCCACAGACAAAGGAAAATATCCAAAGGTAAAAACTGGGGAAATTGGGTTGCTTCACACTTCCAACAGGAAGATTAAGGCTTAGGGGGCATAGGATTGTATTTTTCTTCTATTTTTCTTGGTTTGAACATTAATATCATTTTTATCAAGTCAATTTTAACAACGTCACACTTAGGCACACCAATGCAAGTCAAAGAGGCAACAGAAGTGCCGCAGAAACGTACAGATGCAAGAGGCCCCAAGAGAATGTGACACCAGATCAATATCCCAGAAAGTTAGCAGGTTATTAAGATAAATGATTATCATGAGATTGGTTTGAAAGTTTGCAGTGCCTGCAGAAATTTAAAGGGCTGCTTAAATTATGGTGGCTAGATATTACTGTTTCACAAAAATTCTTCTAATGGAAGGAACACAAGTGGGAGAATATATAGAAAAGAAGCAATAAATGCCTGTGACTTAAAGCTGGGTTTACAACTCAGTTTTAAAGAGGATTTTTTTGAGGTATTTGAATCCTCATCTTCTGTTGAACTGCAACATTTAAAGGACTAGCGTAGTTATATCCTGGTTCTGCAAAGAATCACAGGAACAAGGCAAACCTCAGATATCTTTGACAAGAAACAAATCTTTATGAAGAGGGTAAAGAGTTATTATTTTTCTAAAATATTCTATGTAAGGAAGTAATTTTTACATAAAGGCAAAGGGGATGTGCCCAGTTGCCTTTTCCATCCTTGTGGTGCTTTGTGCTGTTATTACAATACCATTGTACCAATCAACTCTTTTATGTCCCAAAGCCATTTGGCTTCAAAAAATTGTCAATTTTGTCTTTGATGAGCATCAGGTCAGATTAATCTAAGAAAAGTCTGTTAATCCCTTCTTGTAGCAGACATAAAGTATATGGTTATTTGTCCACATTGCCATGTGAAATCCTCCCTCTATTTTGATGCAGAGATCCTACAAGAGTTACGGAAGCAGTGGTAACATAAAGAGAGAAAAGAAGGGAAAGGGAAAGGGAAAGNAAGAAAAGAAAAGAGAAAAGAATGTATGAACAGATCAAGGGCAGATGGGCAGACTGCTTTGGAAAAAATCCGGCTGCTGGTGAAGGCACTGGGAGATTTGTCAGTGCCCCTTTTGGAGGGTCAAGCATTGCCTTGTGAACACAGTGAGGTTGATTTTCCCTGTTGACAGAGCAGGGATCCCAGCTCTGCTTTTCTTCTCCCACTAAGTCCTCCTCCCTGCTTACACTGGATGCTCTTCAGGAAGGCAGTGCTATCTCCAAGTATTTGTGCATAACATACTTAATAAAGTACTGACAGAAAGTAACTACATAATATTGTGCTGAGCAGATATCAACCACTACCTGCTTCTTGGTTGGGTCTAAACAAACCCCCAGCATGGTGAACCACTCATTTTGATTTAATGTTAAAGAAAGAGGGCATTGTAACTTTCAGCTATGCAACAAAAATACCTTACTTTTTGGTTATGTGTGATGTGATATAGCCTGAAGGTTTAAGGTCAGACTGGAAACCTTTGGGCTACTTGGGTTTCCATTGGGGTTATTTCTGTAGAGATGGGATTTCAACACAAAGCACTTTTTCTCCTTCGTTTTGCTGGCTTGGTACCTCCTGGCAATAGAAAACCCTTCTGATAACATCCTTTCGTGGCTCATGCAGAAAAGACCACTAACATTTAACATATTTTGAGTACATTATTTGGAGTAGTCCTTTGCTGCCAGCTCCTCAGACCTTCCTTCAACAACCTGGCAAGCAAGGCCACTGAAGGACATCTCTAGAATCAACTTTAACGTACTCACAGTGGCATCTCCTGCAAACTCTGAAACGTCTCAGGTTGTCTTTTCCAGGATGCACTATAGACACTATCCACCAGAAGAGATCTCTCCATAAAGAGGAGACACATTAAGAGAACTTAGTAAAACTTCTGGAGCTAAGTACTGTCCCATGCTTTCAGTTGAAAAAGTATAGATTAAACCAGTATCAGATGTGGGTTTTGTAAATGTTAAAGACAATTTGGAAAAGGAGAGCTTCGCAAAGACATCCCCAGCAGGTAACCCAGCAGTGCAAGGGCTGCACTTTGCAGAAGAAAGAATCTTTTAAAAAACAGATTGGTTTTGTGGTATACAGAACAGGTGTTTGCACTGTAATAAAGCTAAGAAAAAAAAGCCTGAAATTTAATTAAAGTTGCAGGAAGGAACAGCAGACTTTTTACGGTGCAAGATATTCAAGGTCAGTGATATATAACTCCTGTGGTTTAGATAAGAAAAAACATGAAGGACTAGAGATAAAATGAAATTCTACACAGAAAGTGGGCAGCTTCGCACATCAAGCCCCTGTGGGTATTACGAATTGGGGGTAACAACAAGGACTGCATTCATGCATCTTCCTGGGGAAAGGAATTGGAGAGAAAAACAAAAAGCCACAAGATGTCTCTTTGTACTGGAAGACCCTTCATTTTATACCTCCTGTCATCAAGAGGATGTTCCTCTTGGCAGAAGAAGACCAGGACTCGTCATGGAAATGTCTTTCCTACCTGATTAATTTGTTCAGAGGGTCACTTGCTCAGCTATCAAGTGTATGAATAACTAACAGGAGGTTCTTCAGGACTTCAGATGACAGATTATCAACAAATGAAGAGAGGACTGTTAAGGTGAGCATCGCCTTAGAGATGGTGTAAGGACATTAGACATTAGCACATGAAAACAAATGGAGAAAGTTGAAATAACTTTGAAAACAAATGTTTGAAAAAGATTGGGAAGAACAACTAGAGAAGACAGAGTGAAAAATACAACCATCAAGGAGATAATGAGGCATAAATGGCTGTCAGAGAATAGGAAGCTCCAGAGGCTAGATCAGATGCTCCTGACAGAAAAGTAAAAAGAGACAAAACAAGTGATGAAGGGTGAGCTTAGATCTTCAAACAGTGCCAGGCTACTCACTGGAGGAGTGAGGCGCTTTGAAGCAAAGGACACAGTCAAGAAGGTATTCAAAAGGGGTGGGGAGTGAAATGAAGGAGAGGGAGATGAAGATAAGGGCCAAAGACGAATGACACAAAGCATGGTGCTGGTGGAGACCAAAGGGAGCCCATGTTTCCTTGGTGGGAGCAGGAAGCACCACCAAAGCAAGGGTCACAGTCTTGGCTTGTCTATGTCCACAGGGCAACAGACATTGGACAAATTTGGGCTGATTGTTAACAAAGGGCAAGTAAGATCAGAGATCAGAAGGAACACAGCCTTTAGAGTCATGATAGAATAGATGGGCTGACCAATGGCAAATTTTAATGGATCAACATACAGCTGGGACAGGGGAAAGGACAACATCAGAAGTCTAGAGTTTAGCATCTACTCACCTCTTCTACTCACCATCTTTCCCAGACGGCTGTGGCAGGCATACCAGGAGGTCTGGCATCACTACAGGCTTTATGGCCAGTAAGTGAAAAACTGTTGGAGTTTTCAGGAATCTGTCTTACCATCATCCAGTAATGAGATATTCTTACAAGTGTTGATTTTCTGTCCACTTATTTTATCCAGGCTTAATTAAAAGCAACTAGAGAGAGCAAGGGTGACAGGGTGAGGAGGAGAGGGGGGGAAAAATAAATTTATCGGACTTCACATTCCAGGGATCCAAAAGCACAATCTGTCAACAAAATGAGGCTCCTGAGAGGGGTTTGGATTTTTGTTTGTTTTGTTGGGTTTGTTTGTTTGTTTGTTTGTTTTGGTGTTTGTTTTTGTGGTGTTGTTTTGTTGTTTTTTTTTTAAAGATCTGTGCTAAGTTTTTAATTATAGAGCTCCAGCTCCCTGAAACTGTCATTTCCAGACAGTCTCATTACAGCTCTTGCAGTACATGGCCGTTAATACTAATTCCATAATGACAGTGGTGCACTGAAGTAAAATTTAACAGTTCCTCAGTTAATCATTAAAATCAGCTGATCTCGGTGGATGCTGAATCTTCTAATGTTTCGGTGAAATGCAATTTCAGGTAATAAATGAGATGGCAAAAGAGGGGTTTTAATGTGTTATCACCCCACGGAGGGCAATAAGAGTGGCTCCATCCAAGCTCAGAAATGTCTGAGGGGGCTTCGTGAGTTGATTCCTTTCCACAGTGGTTTGCCAGGCAAAATCTATTTGGCCACAGGCAACTGAAAGGTCAAAGATGGTTAAACAAATCAGACAGCCAGAGCACACGGAGCAAATAACCACACTGGATTTTCTTGATGTACTTTCAGAGAGGACCTTATCAATGCTTATCCAATATCTAAAGGGTGGGTGTCAGGAGGATGAGGCCAATCTCTTTTTAGTGGTGCCCAGTGACAGGACAAGGGGTAATGGGCACAAACTTGAACACAGGGAGTTCCACCTCAACACGAGGAAAATGTTTCCTGTGAGGGTGATGGAACTCTGGAATAGGCTGCCCAGAGAGGCTGTGGAGTCTCCTTCTCTGGAGACTTATAAAACCCTCCTGAACATATTCCTGTGCTTTAGCTGAACCTGCTTTAGCAGGGGGGCTGGACTCAATGATATCCAGAGATCCCTTCCAACTCCTACTGTTCTGCAATACTGTGATTCTATGATGCTGGGGAAAGGGAAATGAAAAGCAAAGCACAGTGCTGGTCAGGTTGATCTGCACTGTGATTAACCCCACCAGGCACAGATTCTTGGGGATTTTTTTTTGCTTCAGTCAGATTTTTATTATTAGTCATTTTTTATTTTATTATTTCTGAAATGGATGATCTTGCCTACAAGATGTAGCTCTGTAGCATGACCTAGAGATTGAAGCTGTCTCAGAAGCAGGAGAGGGCATTTGAAATGGTTCAGGAAAGGGACAGCTGTCTTATCAGGTTAATGAGAAATTCTTGCCAATGAAGTCTTTTCTTCGGGGAGGAAGAAAAAAAAAAGGTATTTTAACATTGAAAAGACAAGACTGGCAACAATAAAAGATGAAAATTTTGTTCTTTACGAGTGGATGACTGGAGGGAAATCATTATTACAGATACTTCAGGAATAATCACCATTGTCTCTTCTCAAATGTTGCTTCTTCAAAGCCACAGACAGGTTTTCTTAAATGATGGCCTCAAAATCTTTGCTCCTTTCTAGAAGAAAAGCACTGAGCTAAATAACTGCTAGGCTAATAAGTACTTTATCTTTCGGTCTAGTTGCTCCTTTATGAGCTATTGGCTTTAATACTGTTTCCTTGAGTGCCGTAGCCACACAAATCTGTCTGTGCTCCATAGGGGGATGGTTTTATTTTGGAATATCTTAAGGTAACTCACCCTACGGGGCTGGGGTGCCCACCTCTGCATCCTAATTGTGTTGCTGCCTTTGCTGCTGATGGAAGGTGTTCCAAGGCAGCCCCAATTGAATACGGCTAAATTGGTGTAGGTCAGTGCCACTGAATCCATTTTGATCTTTCAAGTTGATTTATGGGACACTTGTGGTTCTGCTGCTGCCCTGTGTGTCCTTTTCTTTCTTCTCTTCTTCCACCCGCTCTGCCTCCTGCCAGTAACAGCCCAATGCCACTGTCCAAGCCTGATTTTTTTCATAACAACTGCTCTGAGTCTATCACCAAAAACAAAGCGTGAAATATTTTGAACACACAGATGCTGGTACACATTGACCAAGGGTTCATACTGTGTATGTTCATACATACTGTGCTTATCTTTCTTCAGCTGCAAGGTAAAGACAACAGCAGAGAGGAAAGCTGAATTTTCTGCAGTGAGATCCAGTGTTTTCTCAACTTTTGAAAGTTTTCTTGAAGACTGGTTTGTCTTCAAGAAAATAGGACCAGCTCTTTGTAACAAAAACAACTGCAAGAGCTCAAGTAATATTCCCTCTTCACCCTCCTGTCCTCCAAGACATTTGGGCCCTCTCTTTATTTCAACAGCCTGCTGAACCAGAGGCATCTTCTTTTCTTAAAAGAAAAAAAAGGTAAAATACCATTTTAATGCCATTTTAATGTCTATGAGAGGTCAAAGTCAACCATGGATCTTGTTTAGCTATGTGATGTGGCTTAGTGTCAAAGTCAAGTTATCCCCTGTGACTCCCTGCAGCTATTTATTCCCTCCCATTAACAGGGCAGAAAAAAGCACCAGTGGTGGCTGGCATTGCTGCGATTTTAAGCACACTGTGGTTGTACCTACCCCAGCACATGGCTTCACTAGGGAACCACCCTGACATTGCTCCTGATACTGTCTGTGTGCAGCCCACCTTGCTGCCTGGATTGCAGTAATCAATGTTAATCCCCAGCATGACCCAGTGTTCCTTCCCATCGGCATGTCCAGTTCTGCTCTGTTTTATCCAAGGTGAGAGCTCTGGGTGAGTGATTATTTGCAACCCTTCCCTGGCTATTTGCAGGAGATTGTTTATTACTGGAAATAAATCTTTCCAGGGTGTTAATTGACCTCCTCTCTACCATTTATTACTTTACTTTTTTTATGAAGTTTACAGAAAGGAGATGTTCAGTGTAATAGATATTGCTTGCTTTGCTTTCATGTTTCCAGACGCAAAGCTGGTATTATCCTTAAGCTTTTCCCATAGCATCTGCTTGTAACAAATCTGAGCAACTTGCAGATTGAAGCCAACCTCCCCAGCAAGGCGGGAGGGTTACTGTCTCCCTTCCAGGTGGCTGCTGCAGCCTGGCAGCGATCGATAGACACAGGGCCGTGAAATGAAGCTTTGCGGAGGAGCTGGAGAACTGCCTGCAGGTGGGACTGGTTGGTTGGTGGTTGATTTTGCTGCTGCAGAAAACGAGGGAGATTTCCTTGTGCTGCTGGTCCCCTGCAGCTCTTTCCTTCTGACTGTGGGACACCCAAAACACTTTTTCCAAGCAAAACAGTTCTAACGCCATCAGGAATGATAATTAAACAATGTGTTTAATGAGCAGAGAATAAGATCAGAGCCAACTGTGTAGCTGTGAGGCCTTCTTTAGGCAGCAAGAAGAAAACAAAAATATGTGGAATAAGGTTAGTTAACTTTGTCCGCCTAAATGAACATTATAAGGACAAATATTCTGTTCACATGTACCCTTACAGCAGCATGTTTAATTTGTTAAGCCCAAGTGGATTCATAAAGTGAGCCCCTTCATCTTCATTAAAACTGATGAGAATGAATTGCAAGATGTGGCATTATTATTCTGGCGTGATTCCCTCCATGGTGAAAGCCTTGGAAGGATTAAAGAGAGCAAGTAGGCTGCAGCATGGCCACATTAGGCTTTGCCATCGCTACTTCAACAAACCCTCACCTCACCTCAGGTCGCATTAAAGCAATGGCAGTTCAGCAGCAGCAGGAAATAAATAAAAAAAAAAAAGGCAGAAAGCTCTCACATTTAAGGGGGAATTACAGGAATTGGTTTTCTGTTTTCAACAGACAGCCACAAGCCTAGCAAGCAGATGCCGAAACAGCTCTCCAGCCTTTGCAAAATATTGCTTCATGTCCCTCATTATATGACAAAATAGGTACTTAATTTTTTGAAACTGCTCTTTCTAGTCTTACAAGGATTTTAATTAACATTTTCTTCATTATAAGGAGGCAGAGCTGTGTCACTTAGTGCTCTCAGATTGCCTGTAGTATGTACCTTTCTTTTGGTCTCTCTTTCTTGCACTGACATTGCTTCCAGAGCTTTTCAAGGTTTTCTGAGAAAGATCATTACTTTGGCTATCAGTTTAAATTAGACAAAAAAAGAGAAATGTTAGAGTAAGAAAAGCATGTAGACAGACTGCTCCAGCTAGTGGGAGCCTGTGGGCTGGGCAAAGTGTCCTTGAGGCTCATAGACATAACCACAAGACTTTCTTTATATGGTGGAACAACCAGTAGTGGACTTACAAGAAACAGTAATGGCCTGTCAACAATGATGCTGTGTGTCAAGGCTTCAGGAAAAGGCATATATAGGACCATTCAGGGATTTGTATTATGTGGCTACAAGAACAAAATGGTATAGCTGAAGGAGGAGACAGCTTCTAGCAAACACTTGCTTTCCTGGTAAAACCCTTTGGTGAAACCCCACATGAAAGCCAAAAGAACACTTGAACAGAAAAAGAGGCCATCAACTACTGCAACACTTGGTTTCAGATGGGCCCCAAGAGCTCACCGTTGTCAGGGCAGCCTTCCCTTGCCAAGTATGTGACCCCAGTCTTAAATTATTTTTGCCTTCTGGGACACCGCTATGGCCTGGTCATCTGAAGCATCTTGAAAGAGTCTGATCCACTATCTCACCAGGACAATAGCCTTGCTGACATTAGTTCAGTGCTGCAGCCACTCCCACCTCTGGCTTTCTCAAGATGATATTGAGTTCATGAGCAGATGTCCCCAGAATGGTAAGTGCTAAACACAATACCCTATAAAGTAAATTTGACCTACTGTATTATATCTTCATTACATCAAATCCATAGCCTCACGTGGGCACAAGCAGAATGATTGCCATATGAGAAAAAGAATTCTTCTCTTGGCCAAAAATATGTCTTATCCCTGAAGTTTCAATCAGATCACAATCATGGCATCTCGAATTACACTATGAGCCCTTAATCAACATCCCTATGTACTTTCTAGCCAAGGCTGAAGCCTGATTATACACTCCTTCATTCATCAATCATCTCCTTTTGTTTGCTTTGAGATCCTCTGGGTGAAGGCCAGGAAGAGATGAGGTCTGTGTCAAGTTTTGAACATAATCCATTCATACTGATTGCCCAGAAGAGGCATCACCAGCAGCACGGCTACTGGAGACATTTTTCTGCAACTCAGCAAGCTTCCCTCATGAATGTTGGTCTAGAAAGGGTGAATTACTCAGGCATCGGGGAAGCCATAGTCCAGCTTGCTTCAAAGATTAAATTCAAGACCCTGCACTGTGGTAGGAGCAGCAACGAGCATAGGGCTGATGTATTTTTGGATTGTCTCTGCTCCTTCAGCCGCTCAGACATGGCACGAAACAAAGGCACAGTGGCTTTGGGCAGAAGTTTAAGGAAAATGCTGCTGTAAGGGAAATGCAGTGTTGGAGAGCCTGGAGATGTGTCTGTATGCAACATTTTCCCAAGAGACATGCACTGGAGGTGCAGCTGCTGCTGCAGGCACGTAACTCTCAAGGAGAAGAAATGAACCTGATGCCTCTGAGGCTTCGGCTCATTTTGCTGTTGAGAGGGCAGGCGTCCCCACCACATCCTGGTAATCAGATTTTTGACTGGCTCCTCCATACTTTTCTTTTTCTGTCTCTCTCAGTTTTGTTTAACTCCAGACAGTTGCCGCTTATCCATGTGTGTCTCGCTGGTGCACACTGTCACATCTGCTTAATGTGCTGTCGAGGAAGGACGGGGAGTGAAACAATCCCAGCATATTGGTTATTAGTTTTTGAAGAGCTAAAGGCCCTTTCTGGCATTTTGATGACAGAAGGAGACAGCTCTGTTCTTATTCGGTGGGACTTATAAATATGGATATAAGAAAAATTTCAGAAACAAAAGGCAGGGAGAAGCAAGCAGGCTAGCTTTGACCTTAAGGCGGGCACTTGCTCACTTTGCTGGGTGTATTCAATCTGTAAATAGATGTACATAACCAGGGCAAGGCTCTTCCTTCCAGGCATTTACTTTTTAAAACAATGAGTAAACAAATTATCCTTTGGGTGTCTAGCCACCTCATGACATCTCTCTCCAAATTGATTTGCACATTAAAATCCCTTGTGTCCACAGGAAAATTCGGTTGTGGCTTCTCTACTGGCACCTCTTGGGAAAGATGGGTGCAGCCCTTGGGCATCAAGTAAGAGATGAAGTTTTTATGTCACCATGTCCATCTGCAGAGGGATACTGAGTGGTTGATGGGACATTGGGGAGCATGCAAACCTCCCATCCCCTGAGCCAAAAGATCAAGCAGGCACGCAGATTAACTTACAGAAATTAATAGTGAGCTTGCTGAAAGACCTAAAGGCAGCAGGGAGAAGCCCATGCTGGGGAGTTTTAATTAAACTCAGCAGCTTGAAGAATAACGTTGTAAAAAAAATTGGATACAAATCCACAGTGTCAATGAGTTATTACCATAAACCCTCACCTGACATCTCTCTGGGGGCACCCTCCTTTCCCCACTGTTGTAGAAGGCCCAGCTCCTAATCCCCTCAAACAGCTGATTTTGGATGCAAAAGACCCTGTGCCAGATGATGGATGAGAAAGCAGGTTGCCAGCAGGGATCCCTGCTTGGGGCTAGGAGAGAGAGCACGGCATGGCCAGGCAGACAGATTTCCTCTCATTACTCCAGAGCTGGCTGGTGGCCAGGGCTTTTGATGCTGTCTTGCTCCTGGCTGGGAGCAAGAAGCCAGAATCGCTTACTTTTGGATTTTGGAGTTGCAGAAATGGATTTATTTATTTATTTATTTAGATCATCTTCTTTCAGACAGCACAGCTCAGCTCTTTCCAGACTGTATAATTTTGTCCCTGAGCTTTTCTGGGCAACGTTGTGGCATTTTCTCAGCTCTCTGAAGATGTTTGCTCTTGCTCTGATCCAGTTTGGAGCCCCAGTTTGAAAATGTTAGGGACTATCTTTGCTGTTATTTCAAGCAGTTCATATTTCAAGGCCAGGTTGGATGGGGCTTTGAACAACCTGATCTAGTGGCAAGTGTCCCTTCCAACCCAAACTGGTCTATGATTCTGTGTTTTGTGGTCGCTGCTGAAAAAAGATTTTTCATTTGGAAGCTTCCTCCTTTACTTATAGAAAAAGGTGGGGAAAACCCCACAAATCTTACAAAGAAAAACTCGTGATGTAAAATAAACACACATACTAAAGAAGAAGCATGTGTAAATGCATGGTATCTATAATGTAGCAGTGAGCTCGGTGTTTTACACTACAGCACACTGCAGCTCCTGACTGAGCCTGTGGATTCTCATGGGTGGGGTTGGACATATGAATGTTTGAGCCGAGCCTAAAACAAATCAATGGCTGAATCAGTGCAAGTTAATATTTTACCTCTGCCACAGCCACGAGGCATCAACCACCCCAGCTTGAGGTGCCCTGACTGCTGGGGAGGGAGATCCAGGATACTGGCAGTGGATTTGCAGAGGAGAGGGTTCAAAATTCATTTCTGAGATGTTTTCCCTGGTCACAGGGGGATGAGTTCAGACACAGCTGGTTCAGAGTCAGCATACAAATAGTACTGCTTTCCCCTCCTCTGCCCCACAACAGACTTGACACACTGCCCTTTTTTGGGGTTGGATCTCTCCATTGCAGAGATGAAGATGTGAAGAGTGGGCAGATGTTGAAGCTCTAGCACCAGAGCTTATGCAAGAGACATCAAGCGTCAAACCCATCTCTTCTATTAGGCACTGCCCTGCCAGGTCTGAAGGCGGAGCCCAGAGGACACAGGTGATGCAGCTGAAACCCCTTGGTGCTGGGTGTTGTGATGTGTAGGGTGAGGATTTTTCCATCAGCTTGTGGACCTGTGACACAACACAAATCAGAGGTTACTTTGGCCACCATGGGGCATGTCAGGCACAAGGGGATCACGCCAGGCACACTCTCCTCTGTTACTTACCTCTGTGCGCGGACTGTGTTCTGCATGTTCCTCATCCTCGGGAACTTTTAAATGATCAATGTTTGAGGAAGTGATACTTACCAGCTTTTAGCTTGCCCAGGGACATCAATGCTATCAAAGAAGCCTAAATGCCCACTCTCTTTTCTGAGGAATTGCCACCCTGTAACGCAATACCTTCGGCTCGTATCGATCCGCATGTGGCAGATTATGCACAGCTGTTGACAGATAAGACTGGAAATATGAAACAGCCCCCTCAAAGTGCTGGTACCATACAAAGCCTTTATTGAATTGCAATCTAAACATTCAGGCTGCTGCTCTCAGATAACCTAATCTTTTCCTGCGTTAACACCTCAGCATTGAAAGGAATCAATTATGTCTATCAGTCCATAAAGATTGTGTGCTTCGTTCTTGGAAGCTTAGTCTTGTTCCTTCATTATTGGGTGATCAATAAACCCTTTCAGCGGGAGCATTTTATGGTTACATAATGAAAAACATCATATAAGTTTGGCTTCAGCTCATCCTCGGTGTTATTCTTTTTTTAGGTGTTGGATTTGTTTTGTTTTGTTTTATTTTATGACTATAAATTAGTTACCTAAAGTAGTCCTGAAACAGAAATCCAATCTGTCCTTTCACAAACTGGGCATTTTTTTTGTTGCTCATAAGAAAAACAAAACAAAACAATAACAACACAAAAGTCAGCTGTAAATATTTCATGTTTTCATTTTCCCTGAATTAAATGTTACTCTTCCCTTATTAATAAGATACAGAATTGTCATAGTAAAAGTAGCATCTCATTGAGGAAACTGCAAGTGAAATGTAGTGAGTGGGACCAGAGTGACTGTCCAGCCAGGCTCCAAGGGTGCTTCATGAAAGCCTGTGCACACTGGCAGCCCAAGAAAAAAGTCATTGCCGAGCTCATTACGCCAGTGGATGCTACTCCTCATTCTCCTGGGGCTGCTTACCTTGCTCCCCTTTTCTTCAGAGAGATCTCTCACTGCCTATTATTGTATACCCCAGAGAATGTGCCATAGTTTCCCAACTACTACATCTGCCAGTTCACTCAGAACTCTGGGATGCATCTCATCAGGTCCCATAGACTTATATATGTTCAGGTTCTCAGGAGGTCACCAACCTGATTTTCACATACAATGGGAGTGACTTCACCACCTTGATTCCTGCCTTGTAGTTTTTTTTTACTTGGAAGGTGTTCGGAGAGAGGTTGCCAGTGAAGACTGAGGAAAAAAAATCATTGAGAACCTCAGCCTTCTCTTCATCTATTGCTACTAGCTCCCTGTTCTTGTTCTTCAGGGGGTGGTATGCTTCCTTTGCAACTTCCTTTTTCTGTAGAAGCCCTTCTTGTTATTTTTTGCATCCATTGCCACGTTCAGCTCCAACTGTGCCTTGGCCTTCCTGACCTCATGCCTACGCAACTGGGCAGCATCTCTGTACTTTTCCCAGGACACCCATCCCTGTCTACACTGCCTGGCTAGCTTGCTCTTATGTTTTAGCTTGCCCAGCAGGTCATGACTCAGACTTGCTGGTGTCTTCCCTTTCCTGATTGATTTCTTACATTTAGGGATAGAGAGCTCTTGAATTCAATGAAAAGTGTTTTTAAAGATCAGCCAGCTTTGTTCTGCTCCCTTGTCACTGAGGACCATTTCCCAGGGTGTTCTTTTAATTGACTCCTTGAAGAGCTGTAAGTCTGCCTGTCTGAAATTCAGGGTCTTGACTATGCTCCCTGGCTGATTTGTGACCCTTAGTAGCGCAAATTCCACCAGAGCATGGTCACTGCTGCCCAGGCTGCCTCCAATCTTGAGGTCCTTATCCCAGGAAGTTATTGTCAAGGCACTCCAGGAGCCTCCTTGACTGCCTACTGCTGGCTGTGTTACTTTTCCAGCAAATGTCAGGGTGATTGAAGTTTCCCATCAGGAGGAGAGCCTGTGAGTGGGGTGTCTCCTGTAGCTGGAATAGGAATGCTTCATCAATAGCCTCCCCTTGATCAGGAGGCCTATAGTAGACTCTGACCACAAGGTTCCCCTTGTTACCTTGGTCTCTAATTCCTACCCATAAGCTTTCGACTTGCTCATGGCTGTTCTTCAGGGAAATCTCCGGAATATCTGCATGTGTGCAGAAAGCAGTCGGTGGGAAGCACCCTATCAAGCACCACACAGAGGCTGGTGATGTGTCCCTGGTGTCCACAACTTGGTATTCATTTATGGGCTGGATTCAGTGAAGGCAGAGTATCCTCAGCTCCCTTTTCACCTGTTTTGGCTGTCTTAGGTGGCACATAGAAGATGCACTTCAGAAAAGTTTCTGTTGTCTCTTGCAGTATGAGTGCTGTGAGTGGTTTCGCCTCAAAACCAGGTCTAGCAAAGGCTGCTGGCAGCAGCCTGCACCTCCAAGGGGCTTTCATTCCTCCAGAGCCTTCCTCACTGTCAGTCCTGGTGCTATGCTCTGCCTCAGCACAGCCTGCTCAGCACTGTGCGTTCACACACATCAGCGTCTTGCTAATTGCTTGTTTGCTCCCAGCTTATTCATAAAGATTTAAAGACTACCCTGGCTCCTTTCAGAGGCTGGAAATAGAGAACCCTGTTTAGCTTTTCAAGTGTATCTGAAAGTTCTTTCAGGCTCTGTCTTCTGAAAAAATCCTGTGAACAAGTGGATGCACAAAGCTGTTGTTGCCAGTGATGTGCCCCATCATCGTAAGATGATGGTGACTGCTTGCAGATGAACATCTAGATGTAGAATGGCTATGGGAAAGGGTGAATATCAGTTGAACATATGAAGCCATAATAATTACATCACACTAAAGAAAATGTCAGGGAGACTCAATGAAGTGTTAACAAAAATGGTTTTCTAGACTTTACTGCATTAGAGAAAAAAAAAATCAAACTGAAAATGTGGTCCAGGAGTCATCAATGGAATAATAATTTTTGTAATTCTTTCAGAGAGTCTGAGAGAACGGCTCTGGAAAGGGCTCTGCATCTCAAAGCTTTATGTCTCAAAACTTTTCAATGGGTCGTGGCAGAATGCTCTGAATCCTACAAATAGGAAACCTGAGCTTACATGCACCACATCAGTAACTGATAATAATATTATATACATGCTGTTTGGAAACACCACAACAGAACTTGGATTGACAGACTGGGAAAAGGCTGAGTAAATAATAATGTTCTGTAATGCCATATGTGGCAGGCCATGCGCAGTGGCAGGCTGTGCTTGCAGTAACAAGCCTGTTGCAAGTCATGTTTTCCAGGGAGGATGAAACTGATACAGGATGGTCTTGAGCAGATGGGAAGGGATGGGAAAGGAGGAGGAGGATAGCTCAGTTGGAAGGGATGGGCAGTGACCATCTAGTCCAACTACCTGATCACTTCAGGGCTGACTACAAGTTAAAGGATGTTATTAAGGGCATTGTCCAAATGCCTCTTACGCACTGACAGGCCTGAGGCAATGACCACCTCTCTAGCAATCGTGTTCCAGTGTTTGACCACCCTCTCAGTAAAGAAATGTTTCCNGATTGACAGACTGGGAAAAGGCTGAGTAAATAATAATGTTCTGTAATGCCATATGTGGCAGGCCATGCGCAGTGGCAGGCTGTGCTTGCAGTAACAAGCCTGTTGCAAGTCATGTTTTCCAGGGAGGATGAAACTGATACAGGATGGTCTTGAGCAGATGGGAAGGGATGGGAAAGGAGGAGGAGGATAGCTCAGTTGGAAGGGATGGGCAGTGACCATCTAGTCCAACTACCTGATCACTTCAGGGCTGACTACAAGTTAAAGGATGTTATTAAGGGCATTGTCCAAATGCCTCTTACGCACTGACAGGCCTGAGGCAATGACCACCTCTCTAGCAATCGTGTTCCAGTGTTTGACCACCCTCTCAGTAAAGAAATGTTTCCTAATGTCCAGTCTAAATCTCCCCATTTTATGCCCTTGAGATCCCCTTTTGCTAAAAACAGGAGTACTCACAGATTCACAGAATGGTATGGGTTGGAAGGGACCTCCGAAGATCATCGAGTCCATCCCTCCAGCCAGAGCAGGACAGAACTAGAGCAGATCATGCAGAAATGTATCCGGACAGGTCTTGAAATTCTCCAGAGAAGGAGACTCTACAGCCTCTCTGGGGAGTCTATTCTGGTGCTCTACAGCTCTTACAGTAAATAAGTTCTTCCTCATGTTGAGATGGAACTTCCTGTACTCTAGCTTGAATCCATCACCCCTCATCTATCACAATGCACAAGTTAAAAGAGGCTGTCCCTGCCTTTTTGACGCCCAGCCCTCATGCATTTATTGACATTAATTAGATCCCCTCTCAGTCTTCTCCTCTCCACACTAAATAGCCCCAGGTCTCTCAGCCTTTCCTTGTAAGGCAGGCATTCCAGCCCCTTCATCATCCTCACAGCCCTCCATTGGACTCTCTAAGTGGATCTGTTGTCTCTTTCGAACACATATACCCAGAAGTGTCTTCAACAGTCAGATGACAACAAGCAAAAGAGGGGCTTCACCGGGAAAAGAGCAGCTGAATCGGGAGATAAATGGAAGTGTCTTTGAAACGTGGCAACAACTCTGAAGAAGCAACTGAATATAAATGGAAGTATGGAGCCCACAGACTGGGCTCCTGTCTGTAGCACACCATGGGGTCATGGAGTGAAACTGGTATTGTGGGTCACCTTAGGGCCACAGGGGAAATCTCAAGTGTTGGTGCAAGATTGGGTTGTTTTCCTGATTTTCTTCTGTACATGTTTTCTAATTCTATAATTGGATGCCCAATGTTTTACTTATAGTAAAGAATCTTAATGAACCTTCTATAATTATAAGGGCTGCTTGCAGAGAGATCTGAAACACCCTGAAATCTGTGGAACCATCTGCTTCCAACCTGGACTGGAACATCCCTGAAGTACCTGGCCAAGACGGCTTTTCAACAGAGCCCAATTTCTTCAGTTTTAAAAATGGTTTCTTTATTTTCCAGCAGCAAGTGGAAGGGCCAGTGATGAGAATCGTAGAATCATAAAATGTTAGAGGTTGGAAGGGACCTCTGGAGATCATCGAGTCCAACCCCCCTGACAGAGCAGCATCACCCAGCACAGGCCACACAGGAACAGATCCAGGCGAGTTTTGAAAGTCTTTTGAAGTCCCTTCATCCAGGTCATTGATGAAGATGTTGAATAAGACTGGACCCAAAATTGACCCCTGGGGAACATCACTAGTTACAGCACACAGTTACTAGTACCAGCACCACTGATCACAGCCCTCTGAGCTCTATTGTTCAGCCAGTTCCCAACCCATCTCACCGTCCCCTCTTCTAACCCACACTTCCTGAGCTTACCCACAAAGATGTTATGGGAGACAGTGCCAAAAGCCTTGCTGAAGTCAAGGTAGACAACCTCTCCTGCTCTCCCTGCATCTACCCATTCAGTCACAAAAGAAGCGCCATGCCAGAGAAGAAAAATCCCCTTTGGCATAGAGAAGCAGGGCTTTAGAGTAGTCAATGGAGAGAAATATGGACCTTGAAGGAACAGCTTGTCATCTTTATGTGGAATGCCTAAATTAGCCTCTCCCTCTACACACCTTCAAAACTCCAAGGTGTGTCCCCAACAGGTACTTCAAACGACAAGTCATATGCCTGAATTAGATCCAGTTCACAGTACTCCCTTTCACCAACTCCACCATATTTATCAATCTCTACTTTTCTACTGCTCATGATATAATTACTGTTAAATAATGAAATACATAGGCATGAGATAGGCTAAACATATATATATTATATATAACAAAATACAAGTATTATAATCACAGAAATACAGATTATATAGGCACTAACAGCATCCTGACACAAACCAAAATGACACAGTGGTTTCCTTATGATTATGCAAGACATACCAGATCCTACAGGGATTCATTGAACAGCCCTCCAGTCCAGTGCAATTGGTTGCTTTTTACCTTACACTGGGTTATCATTCGGTGAGTTTGCTTGCAACTGTGGCATAAAATGCCTACAAACCATTAGCTGTCTGAAAATGCACTCATCCAGTAATTTGTGACCACTTCACTGGAGAAAAACCCACCATGTCTACAAAGAGCACTTCTAAGTGCATATTTAAAATTCATAAATATTTGAGTGTCCAAATTTTCTCTTTCCCAAACTCAATTGCTCTAATATTCATGGTAAGTGAACTCCAAAAGGCTGGAAACAAATCTCTTTTTTTGGCAAAGAAACAATTTCCAGCTGCCTCCACCTAACTTAACCTCTGTAAGAGAAGGTACTCCTCCTCCAAGGCTTGTTCACAGTAGTGCACCCTCCCAGGAGTCCCTCTCAAGTAATGCTGCCTTTTAAATCCTTGCCTCTGTGACTCACTCTAAGGCTGTGCAGGCATACAAAAGCCCAATAAGGAAAATAAAGTCATTAATATGGATCTAAAGTGTGTAGTCGTTTCTGCGAAATAGCATGCAAGTACTGAGTTAATTAAAAAAAATTAAAAAAAAAAGAGAGAGAGAGGAACTGGCTGTCCTGTCACAACATTTGTTTGTTTAGAAAGCCTTGGTCACAAACAAGCCTGACCCCATCACAGTCCAAAATATTTCTTAGTGCATAGGGAACTCAAGTATTGACTGAGTAATGGTTATAGCTCTGGCTGCCTTTGGTGTAAACTTGTCAGAGAGGAAGGACTAAATCAAGTTATTAAACAAGTCAACAAGCTGAAAATTTACCTTTTCCTCTAACGCTTCTGGCAATGACTAAATGAACCACTAAATCAAATACATCATAGCAAATTAGCAAAGTATGTTACAGCAAAAAATGAAGTTTAATGGCACACAGCAATTGCCAAGATTTTTAATCACTTTTTTGCAGCCTGGGTCCTTAAATGTTTAACAATGGAGGCATAATATAAAGAAGATTATCTCAGAACACAAAAGGAAATTCCCTAATGAAGTTAGCAACATGGAAAGGATTTTTTCCCCCCTTCAGGACTGTCTCAACAATGCTGCTGCATTTTCACACTAATTTCAAATGAGTTTCAGCACTGCTTAAATTATATCACCAAAACAATGCATAACTGAAAATGAACATATTTGCTCTCATCCTTCCTGCATCTTTAAAGGTAGGAACTGGAAGACAGAATAATTACCAGGAGATAATCAAATGATGGGCTCCCCTTTCACAACAACATGGGCTCCTCTTTGGAAGAAAAACAACTTATTTTGAAGTTCCTAAAACTGCTATAGCTGCTTGCAAATTTTATGTGCTTTTTTATATCTCCATCAAATATGTAATTTCTTTAAGATGCAGTATGTTTTCTCAGAAAGCTGTTGACTTTTCTGCACCATTGGGGTTCTCCAGTAAAACAGAAGGGTTTTCTGGTGCTGATTTGGCCCATCTAGAACCACCAAACACCAAGGTGGACTTGAGGGGTGCTGACAAGACACAAGGCCAGACAACGTATCACTTTTTAAAAGCTGTGCTCAGTACACTTCAGGTCCTTGGTCTTATTTTATGCTGCTATACAGTAGAAGATATAAGCAATGCCTCCAGTAAATAATGGAGTTACTTTGGTGGGAGGATCAAAACAAGATGCTACAGCAATTGCAGAGAAACCAGAGAGGTACAAACCAGAGAGGTGACAAATTGAGCAAAGGAGCGAAATGATAAGAAGACACATATTTGCAAGCATGGAAATGTAGAGATGACTGCCGTGACCACTCCTAAATGTCTAAAGACTATAGCATCCCTCACAGTGAGATAGGGCTACAACTGCACCCTTTCTGTGCCTGCTAAACTTTACAATCTGCCTGATAAGCTAAAATTATTAAATTGTTTATGAGATCAAAAGCTGCTATGCAAATCTGAATATTGGCAAAACAAAAATGTGGGAAAAAAAGTCAGTTTTAGGCTTACATAATGTAGTTCCATGAAGACCACGATAACATCAACATTTATCAGTAATATTTGTCACTTGCCCCTTCCTCCTGGGATTCATTCTGGCAGATTTGTGTTTGTTTCCATGCATGTGTGCCTCTGTGCTTATGACAGAGGTGACCCAAATCCCTGCCATGTGTCCAGGGAGCACTGATGCTCCAGTGTAAGTTCACCCCACAACCCCAGTACAGTACCAGAGGTGGTGTTGACTCCTCTACAGACCAGCTTTGCCTGTGTCGTGTTGAAGCTGTGCAGTTCAGCCACCGTGCTGGGACCTAGTGTGTCCTCACACCACTGACCACCCTCCCTATGATGACAGTGTCTGCTCATCCTCATGTGTTCACGGGCTGGGGTATGAATATTGCATTGGGTTCACTGAGGAGTGCTTAAATACAGGCAGCAACTGCGTATGTTCTAAGGAGGTGAAAAAAGGTTGCCTGACTTCACCCATTTGTTGATGCTTGCAGGGATGCCACCTGGCACTGGCTGCACTACAAGGTGAGGGAGCTAATCACCTATGAGCTACATGGTGGAATGGCCACAGCACGTCCAGAAGGTGCAGATAAAATGTTGAACAAGGAGAGGAACTTGCAGTCCGTGAGGTGAGATGCTGCCCCAATACTTTATCATCTCAGAGCAAGAACAAGTTCTTCTATCAGGTGCGCTTCTAAAGTATGAACCAATGCTTTAATCAGCAAATGCCTGACTGAAATGGAAAGAGTATAAAGCTCAGCATCATCCAAGAGATGCAGAGGGAAAGCTCTGCATGGTGCTGGCACTAGGACTCCCTGGCTGGTGTGCCTTGGTAAACAGTATGAAGAAAACATCATACTTTCTCACTTTCTGCTGGAGATGTCAACCCAGGGACATGGCACTGAGGATACAGGTACGTTCACAAAAGAATAAGTAATTTCTACACAACTTTCTGGTTAAGGATCCCAAAGTCTCCTTTTCATCAGAGAAGTATTTTAACTAAAGAATTTCATCCCTACTGCTTCTAAATTGCCACTGAGCAATGTTGGTGTTACTCTTCTGACACTCTCAATGGAGAGGGGCCACTGGCCAAGATCAGCCTCATTACAGTGACCTTGGTGCCACCAATGCTTG
The DNA here is from genome assembly GCA_013399075.1 of Chloroceryle aenea. Taxonomy (NCBI): domain Eukaryota; kingdom Metazoa; phylum Chordata; class Aves; order Coraciiformes; family Cerylidae; genus Chloroceryle; species Chloroceryle aenea. The sequence goes on along the minus strand of VWZY01003960.1, from coordinate 128,229 downwards.
TGGGAATAATCCTGGCTCCAGACTCCAATCTCATGAATTCACATGAAAGAGCATTTTAAAGACATATTCTACTACATCAAGACATAGAAGTGGTAAGCAAAGCTTAAAGAGTGAAAAAAAGCACCAATATTCTTGAAGACACCCAGGAACCAAGGACAGAGGATTAAGAAAGTCAGTCATTAATTTGTTTTTGCATGATTGTGGTAGGAAGCAAAATACTTCCTTCTCCCACGCTGTGGTCCTTGAGAGAGTGGGATTTCATCTAAAAGGAAGGACAAGCACTCATTCTGCTGGCTCAGATGAGGAGGGTGTCTTTACCATCTTTAACATCAGCACAGACAATACACTGGCATGCATACTACTTTTTTGCTGACACCTTTTCAAGTGAAAGGAGGGGGAAGGTGCTGGCAGAAGACCAGAGTAAAGCTGGAGTAGCACTGACTCACCTGAAACATCACAGGACTGAGGCTGAACAGGCTCAGGGAGCAGAGAGCAACGAGAAATCCTCATCACGCTGTCCAAGGACCCCGCTCTAAGCCAGGTTAGTCTCACTATAAAATATTCATATGACAGGAAATGTAAACACAATTCAAAACACAATACAAGTACCTTCTAATTTCATTCATAGAATCATAGAATAGATTGGGTTGGAAAAGACCTCCAAGATCATCGAGTCCAACCCCTGATCCAACTCCAATTACTATATCATGGCACTAAGGGCCATGTCCAATCTCTTTTTAAAAACCTCCAGGGATGGTGAATCCACCACCTCTCTGGGCAGGCCGTTCCAATGCCTGATTACCCTCTCTGTAAAGAATTTCTTCCTAACATCTAACCTAAACTTCCCCTGGCAGAGCTTGAGCCCATGTCCTCTTGTCCTGTTGTTGGTTGCCTGGGAGAAGAGGCCAACCCCCACCTGGCTATNCCAGCTGGATGCATCCCCGTTCACCAGCACTCTCTGGGCCCAGCCCTCCAGCCAGTTCCTCACCCAGCACAGTGCGCCCCTGTCCAAGCCATGGGCTGCCAGCTTTTCCAGGAGTATATTATGGGAGACAGTATCAAAGGCTTTGCTGAAGTTCCTTTTGCTATCACAGCTTTTCTCCTCCTGCCGTGTCTCTGAGCTCATCCTCCTTATCCCTAAGGTTGGTACACCATGAGCTGTTTTAGGTTAGATGGGAAGCATGTTCCATGGAGCTTTAAGGTCTGGCTTGACACGCACAAGGCATTTTTTGCTTTTTAGTTTAGTCCCTGTAGCTGTGTAAATCACAATCTATAAAACAAAAAAAGAGGTTGCCAGGACAAATGAGGCCAGAGGCTCATGCCAAGTTTTCAAGAAGTTGACCCTACGAACTCAATTAAGCCACCACAACAGGCATGTGTTGCCTTGATATTGGAGGCAACATCAGAAATTGTCCCTGGGATTGTGTAAAGCCTTTCCCAGCAGCCAAGAGGGCTGCACAGCCCCCCAATTTTCCTGCCTGCAAGCAGCTGGAAAGGTGTTTGTGGCTGCACGGGGTCACAGAGGACACGCCTGATGACAGAGAATATTAGGCTGCCTCCTAAGCCTGTTCAGCCAAGTTTCGCAGCAGCCCTGGGGCTCCTAGCCACCAGCGGGTGGTAACAGTATGGGGTTAAGAAGACTGGATGTCTCCACGCCCTCTTGGAGAAAAGTTGTACTGAGGAAAAAGCAACAAAGCCAAATGCAGCCCAGGACAGTGGTGGTCTGGCTGTAGGGCAGGAAGCAAGTTTCTTCTGTGCTGGTCCTGCTGGGGCTAGCTGCACATGTAAGATGAGCTGTAGCCACCAAAGTACAGTCTGGACATGAAGTCCTCCAGCCACAGAGGTGTTTAAATAAAACTGACCCAACAGCTCAGGACTGCTGTCTAGAGGACTATTTATCTTGTCTTGGCTTGTGAGGGGGAGCACCGGGACTTCCTTTTGTCTGTCCCTTGCTCTTCACCATATCCTGGACCTGCACTGGCACATGAATTTCCAACCAAGGCATTGAATAATTGTGGAACCTTCAGCCCTGCAAGGGAAAAGGAGAAACATCAAAATCTACATCTTGGTGAAATGCATCTAACGATGCCTCCTTGCTACCTGATCAGCCTGCACCCCTGGAATGGCAGCTTCATCTCACTCATCCCTCACAAGTTCACTTTTACTCCAGTTTTGCTTTTCCGCACACTCTTCCCTCCATTTAACCTGTTCACATTGTCCTAAAGCTTGTATCATAGAACGTATTTCAAAATAATCTTTAAGTAGAAAAAGGCCATTTTGAAACAAACAAAAATTTAATTGAAAAGAATTCCACTTTTCTTCACCCCCAGCTACTTGCCAACTACATGCTGAATGTGAATATTTTCAGTGTTCTTGAAAATACTCCTGCATCTCCCCTAAAATTCTCTCTAGGAAAAGAAAGAAAGACAGAAACAAATCTGTCTGCTTGTATTGCTTGAGTATCATCTCTTTAACGTTTGTAGCATTACCAACCGCAGTGCCCGGCACATGAGAACAGCATTACACCACAGCTGTGGTTTACCCCAGGGATACCTAGGGACAATAGTCCAGAGCAGCTAAAATCCCAAAAGAAAACCTGCAAACCAGCTAAATCCCCTTGGATACATTTGTTTTCTCTTTTCCTGCCTCCTCCCAACATATTTGCAGATGCCTTGGGCCCTGGGGTGGGATTTGCGGGAGCTTGGGGCACGTTTCAGCACACAGATGCACCTTCCTTGTGAAGCTGAAACCTTCTTTCTATATTCCTTTCTCCCACTGCTACTAGCTTTTTTAAATTATTATTTATTTAAACAGATCCTCAGTTATGCATTCTAATGATGAGCAATGATTCACGAGCAACAGATGTTGATGCCAGTGCTAACAGAGCAGCATCACTCACGCATAGTTTCAGGTGCCAAAATACCAACATTTATTAACCATCTCTACTGAAGGCTGAGGAGCCTAAAGGTACTGGCACACTGCTGGCACATCAAGAGGAGAAACAACAGAAAGACAGGGAAGATATCATTAAAATACTTGTCAAAGTTTAATTCCCCCCTGATGCAGAAAATAATAGAGAATGATTATTGGGGGTTTTTGTTTGGTTTGTTTGTTTGTTTGGTTGGTTTGTTTGTTTAGTTTTGGTGGGTTTTTTTTGTTTCATTTTGATTTTATTTTGATTTGTTTGTATTTGAAGACTGTTTGAGACTCAAGACACTTTTCAATCAGTAAGAAATGCTTTGGTGCTTTTTATTTATTTATTTTAAGGCAATTCTAAAGGTATAATGAAAGGTTTTAATCTTATTTCAGAGATGTAATTAAAAAAATCTCAGCTTCTAAGAAGGTCAATAAGGCTTGTTAAGCAACATTGATTTCTGGAATATTACTGATGCACCTAGTGATTTTATTTTTTAAGATAACTTTCATCCCTTCAAGAACTGTGTCAGATACAATTTGATTGGTAAATGCCTACTCTAAATTAAACTCGCACAGTAATTAGAGGTGTCTCATCACAAGTTACTGGAAAACTATTCAAAATGCTGAATCCAGTCCAAGGACAACATAACAAATTTTCTTCTACTTCACATTTTGAACTAGATGTTTGCTTGCGAGGGTTACTGGGGACAGGAGGTCCCTGAAGTGAAAACTCAGTCCTCCTGAACTTCAAGGGACTTTGAACATTGATTTGCACAGGACAAGGATTTTAGCTCTGTTTTTTTCAATTTGACTCTTTTACCAAACTGTGGGTTCCTTGTCTGCAAATTACGACTGATAATACATTGCCTGCCTTGTATAGCATCACTGCACTTAATGCTCAGCAAGTGCTTTGGAAGCTTTAATTGAAAGGGTCAGGATGTTTTTAATTAATCATCATTGTATTGCTCACAGAGAATGACAAGCTTGAAGTGGGACCAGCACTATAGATTAGCTGTCTGATAAATCTACCCCATTGATTTCAGTTATCTTTAGCAGGCAGAAGAGTTGGAATTAGTCTTCTGCAGGGGCTGGTGTGAAGGGAAACTTATTGCCAGTGGGTGGGGAGGGCTCACTCAAAAGGACCATGTGGGTATGATTCAAATACCTTCAGTTTCAGCCTGTTCTGGTCTACAGGCAGGGACAGAGGGTCTGACTTAACTAAGTCCTGCTTTACAACCAGAACAGAGCAGTTTTTCAGTAGTAAGGCAGTCCTGCCAACACAGGAGCCCGCCTGTTGCATCTCCCCTCAGCCCTTTCATTTTATGGCTCATTGAAATGATGACACATAATTATTCCACAGGAAACACAGTCACAGCTGTACCTTTGAGGGAAAGGACAGATGAAAGCATCATTCCTACTGAGGTGAAGGATTTCCAACATCAGAACAGCCCTCACACAACAAGGCCACCTTGTTAGCAGCTTTCATTAAAGAAGAAAACCCAGTTTGGGCTCCTTTCAGTGATCCTGTGCCAGTGGCTACGGAGAGGCAACAGTTTTATTTATTCATGGTAAATAAGACATAGAGATGCAAAAATCCTAAAATGATCATCTGCCACAAAGTATACAGCCTTCAGAAATGCTGCCTGAGAGATGGGGCCCAGATGCTGTACACAAGCATCCCCCACCCTGTTTTGTGGGGGACGGTGGGGACACAGTTTGCTTTCAGCTCTCAGCATTACCAAGGATGCTCTGTTAGCTTAAGGAGTAGACACAAAGGGCTTTCAGTGCCACATCTAGGTAAATTCATGGCCATAGCCTTCATTTTCCAAAGGTGTTAACAATCAGGCTAAAAAAGTTATTCTTGCAGCTATATACTGCAAATGCAGTGCCAATTATTCCTCCAATTTTCCAGCCCAACACAGCTGCTTTGTTGGGTTTCAGTGAAGCTCTGCTGATTTTTCCTTTCCACATTGTTTTTTTTCAACACAGAAGTGACAGTGTCTCCAAAGGCAACTTCTGGCATGCTTGCAAACATTTCAGTTTTGTCCTGCAAATATCTCCTGGTTGCGGTGTTTGGTGCAGGGAACAGTTCTTTGCCTGTAAAAGGCTTGCAGGAGAGAAAGGAGCCTGAGCACAAATATTCAACATGGGACCTCTCTTCTGAGCTCCACCATGATGTCCTATGAGGGGGACACGTGGAGACCCTGGAGATGGGCTTATTTACAGGGCTTATCCCAAAGGAGCACCTGTTGGTGGGACTACTCCTGAGTAGTGTTTGATTACACTCTCTCCCTCCAAACATGTTTGCTTTGGAAGCCCCCAGCCCCAGGAGGCTAGCCTGTCCTGTCACCTGCAGCCACCAAGGGACCTCGTGTCATGCTGAGCCCAGCCATGAGCCACCTGTGACAGACCAACCTGCATCTGAGCACTGGGGGAGCACCCACCTTGGGATGGGTTTGCAGAAGCTGCTATTCCTGCAAGAAACCAATAACAGCCGTTACTGCCAAGAGCCAAATAAAATCATAGCTCAAGACACACAGAAGATGAGATTGCAGGATTGCCCCAGGGCCAGGGCTCCTCCACAGACATGCAGCTGCGTGCCATCCCTCTCCCACATGCAGCCTCGAAGCAAGGCCTGGGGCACAGTTTGAGTGTGACATTTCAGAGTCAAAAATCATCCCCCCACTCCAGCCATATGCTGGTAAATATTAGAGAAGGATCAGAGATGTTCTGCTGTAAATGGAAACCACTACTGGCTGTGCACTCTTTAAGGTTCATGAGTGGCAGGTGAAGTGCTTCAGAAACACAAAGGAAAAATGTTGTTCACGTTGTTTAAGTTCCTGCCATTCTCACAATAAATCTGGAATAGTTCGTATTCCACTCATATGGGCATAAAGATGTAAAATGTAGCTTGTTATTTGGCATTTCAGCCCATGGTTACAAGCACCTGTCAATCTGAATTAGAGAATCTCCATGAAGTGCCAGGTAGGAATTTAGGAGAAAATCCACTGATATCTGAGTTTAGCTCATAAAGGGAAAAAAAAATATTGTTACAGTTTGTACAGTGCTACTTTCTGCTCATAAAAGGCAAGCATTTTTAGTCACCCTAAATACTAAGTCTCAACCAGAGGGATGCATGCAGGAGTATTATGGGTGTGCACACATCTGGTCCTGGTGCTCATCCCAGGGAGGTTATTCCCCTCTCACGTACCAAACTGAATTAATCCTTGTTAGTAGTAGAGGGATGAATTAACTTTTGATTGACTTAGAGACTTGAGGCATAACTTAGAATAGGGCTGTGAAAAGAAGCACTGCATCAGACAACCAGTTTCTAGTTCCAGATACCTGCAACGATCTTTCACTGCTGCATATGCTCAAGCTCCTTTTTCACTCCAAATATGCTTGGGCACCGAAAAATTATGACCTGCATCACTTCAGCTAGCAGGTATTGGATAACAGAGGACTCCAGGAGCAAAGTCAAGTACTGTGTGGTGTGATGGGGGCAGAATCAGGGTTACCTGCCCATGTCCCCATTTTGCAGGGGGCTGGCAGGGAGTAGCTCCGGGAAGAGGAGAAAATAGGACCAGTACACAAGATTGATGCAATGAGAGAAAGCAGTGCTTCTAAAGGGCAAGAATAGTCTTCTAGAGGTTTATCTAGTAATTACACTCGCCTTTTATTCAAACTGTTCAACCTTTCATTCATATTGAGAAAAGAGATTTCTGTCAAACATTTTGCAGGGTTTTTTTATCTTTTTGATAAATGAGTTCAAAGAAAATTTAATCTTTTAAAAGACGGTTAATTCCCTAATTAAGCATTCGTCTCCCTCTCTCATCAGTAACACCAAAAACGTATCAAGACAAATTACCCATAAGCAGATGCCTGGCAATGGCATCTTTTCTTCCTAAATCCCCTGGACAAATCCAGTTAACTGCAGCACAAAGTATTAGCGATAACACCTGAGCACCCCCCCGACCTGCATCAGGGAGCAGAGATGTCTGTTCTCCTTGCAGAGTTTTCCATCTGTTCCCTTTGATCACAGAGAGAAGACAGAGAGAGAAATATGTAGTGGAGATGAACCATAACTTACATCCTTGCATGAGGCTCCACTTCCAAGTTAGAAGGGAAAAAGGAGAAAAAAAAAATAGGACCATACACCAGCAGTACTATTCAGAGTAGTGATCAGATGCCCTGCTAGGGCAGAGGGATGGGGGTTTGGTGCTGGAGGAAGGAGAAGCTTGGGTGCTTTGTTTTCTCTTGCCTCAGTTTTGGTTTATAGTGGGCAGGGGCTGCTCTTGACTTACATACCAGATTGGGAGACTAAATGAGGCTGAATCCAGGTATCAGTGTTTTTGCAGGTCACAGGCTACCTAAGAAACCCCACACTTGTTTAATTTTGGTGCATAATTTATTTGAGTGAGACAGTTCATACAACCAGAAACAAGACATTTGATTTTGAGATTTTGGGAAACAAAATGAAAAATATTAACCGGAATTAAGAGCCTGATTCTTTCACAGAATCACAGAATGTTAGGGGTTGGAAGGGACCTCCGAAGGTCATCGAGTCCAACCCCCCTGCTAGAGCAGGACAAAACTAGGGCAGACCACTCTGAAACTTTCGTGCAAAGGCTGCTGTCCGATCCCTCCTGTCTGGCCATTCCCAGTCCATTGCTCTGCAAAAGTAAAGGGAGAAGCCGCTGCCCACCCACAGCCAGGGTGTGGGGTTTCTCCGGCAAGGCAAATGCTCAGACCCATAGAGGCTCTTTCTTCACTGCCAAAGCCTCAGATGGTCCCCAGGTCCCTCACAGTGGCCAGAGAAGGCCATTCTGGGCATTAATAATATACCCAAATGCCCCAGACCCACTCACGGTGTCAGGGCAATGTGCTTTCCAGCCAACACATGAAGCTGAGTGCTGTGCACAGGGAGCAGGTCCAGCATTGCTAAGGAAACACGCTGTCAGCCTGAAAATCCTGCCCAACAACACTTTTATAGCCCAAGCCATGCTTTTATTCAGCACCAAGAACAAACCCCCCTCCCAGCTGCCTTCCCTGCAGAAGCCAAAGTTTGGCCAAAGGGCCATAATATGCAGCTACACAACTGAGGAAACACCACGAAGGAGTATGTTCGAGCAACATGATAGTCAGCGAATACTTTCTAATTATGCTGAGAAAAGAGACAAAAAAGCACATACCAGCTGACATTTGGCTGCATCTCTACTGTGCTAACTAGATGCAATTAATGAGATGGCGGCACTGAAGCTAGAAAGAACCCAAGCCAGAAAGGAACCTCACTGATTAATTAAAAATTAAGATAGACCCTGAAGAAAATCTCCCCACACTCCTTCCACCTTGCAGCCAGCCTTGGAAAAGCTTGCCAGAGGAGGGGCAGAAGAAATCCAAAAGGAACTTTAGGTCATGCAGCTGCTGCCACACACAAAAAGGGTCTGCAAGGGGGTTATACACTGTTTGTGTTGGCTGATGTACACCTCATATAAGCAAAACTAAAGGGTCGCTAAAGTAAACGTTAACATGCTCATCACTCTCAGTAAGATGCCCTGCAAACCTCTGGCAGTGGGAGATCTCCAGAATTCAAAGATATGCTGCAAAACTGGACGGAGAACTCAGAGGTTGTCCATCAACTTCATGCAAATCATAAAACCCAGTGGCAGATGGCCAGTGATGGCCTGCAAATGAATAGCACATCCAGGCTCTTAACATTGTAGGAGACAACTTGCATAGATTTATGCTGCTAATGTTGCAAAGTGGTGAGATAGATATTACCTCTGATGAGCCAAGAGCCGGAGCAAGGTGGGACCTTGCACCAAGAGTAGGTAGGATCAATAGGGGAGAAGTGGCACAGGGCCAGCGTAGCTTCCCAGTTTCAGCAAAACCCTTGTCCTGTGAGAAGCAAAACCTTGGCTGGGAGCTGAGATACAAAAGGGATGAGCAGCCTCAGCCTAGCTCTGATCCTTATCAGGTCCTCTGCTGCATCAAGCCCAAAAAGAACCATAAACCAGAAAGGAATGTAACATAAACGGGATTGAACTGCCACACAAATTGTCTCCAAGAAAATATTAGGGTCTTATCCAAGGCTCAGTAGTCAGTGGTCATCTTTTCACTGTTTCTAACAGCCTTTGGATCTGATCACTGAATAACAGATCTTGTTCATTTCTTGCCAACATGGAAAGCTATAAAAAAGCCAAGAGAAATCCATTTGTTTTAAACAACAATAGGGCAATAACGCTCACAGACTTCACAGCTATTGTGGAGACTAGTAGTATTTTCAGTGCATTATAGTCATAAACCTTGTTTTAAGCAGAAAATACTATTAGTAAAAATACTTGGTCATCAGAAATAATTTGCTTTTATATGACTCTAACATCTTTCAGCTCAGTTGTTAAGGTCCCAACCTCCTTAGTATGTCAGATTCATACAGGAGTCACATATATACGTGAATAACTTCATATATAAATTATGCATATTACAAAAGAAATTAAAATCCTAACCAAATAGTCAAAGTACTTTTGTATTTTAAGACAATGGTTTGATTTTCTCCTCAATTTGTGCTGGTACAAATGCACCTAATTATTAATCACCCGCTCATTGAGTAAGCCCTGATTGCATATTGAGTGTTCTGGGATACCCATGTCACACAAATTTAGGTTCATGCGTGTGAGCCTGGGGGCAGGAAGGTGCCCAGATGGGAGAGGAACTAAACAATGGTTTCATCTCCTGTTTCTTTTTCCTCTTTTACAGAGTTGGCATCACCATGCAGCCTTGCAGCTGTGTGCTCTGTCCCATATCAGGCGTGGAAAGAGGAAGAAGAGCCATTTGGGGTGCAGTGGGAACATGAGCAGGGTAATCAACCATCGCTGGGTGACTTTAGGTCATGCAGCTGCTGCCACACACAAAAAGGGTCTGCAAGGGGGTTATACACTGTTTGTGTTGGCTGATGTACACCTCATATAAGCAAAACTCAAGGGTCGCTAAAGTAAACATTAACATGCTCATCACTCTCAGTAAGATGCCCTGCAAACCTCTGGCAGTGGGAGATCTCCAAGCTGGTGGGGCAAGAGATCTGGAGCATGACACTACTGCACTACTGACTCGCTTGACCTGCAGCCTGCAGTGCAAGAGTTCTGGTTGCCATGGAAATGATGGACTAGCATCTTTTTTTTCCAGGCTGGAAAAAAAAAGCAAATTCTGTCATAAGCATTCATTTTTTCATAACTGAGCCAAACTTAATCTCCTGTATAGTTTGACTATGTGATCCACTTTCACCCAGTATGCAGCACTTCAGCTTACCCTGCCTATTTTATTAACAGAATTCGTATAAAGATTCACACAATCTTTAGAAGACTTTGTGCTGTAAACTTAATCTACCTTCTGTGTCACTCATGGGAAATCAAGGACTGAGATAATCAATGAAGTTCACAGGAGTTCCTGAATCAAAAAAAGTCTTGAGAGAACAGAGTTTCTGTGTCAGGATGCTCTTAGGTGTTAATTCAGGCAAATACATTATTTTCTTCAACCGTGCTAACCCACACGTTCGGTGATAATAACCTTCATGTTAGATTGCTTTGACCCATCACCACTGCTCAGGATTTGGAGAACAATAGATTCCAGTTCTGGCTTTTTGCCACATCAAATAAAATGAAAAAGCAATTTATACAGCCTCTTGGAGGAAAATGACAGTGCTCAAAGGAAAGGTGCTCAAGATATAATTTAATTTAGGTGTGATGAGCTTCACACATCTCTCCTGGGTAAGTCAGTCAATGAAGTTTCCATCTTATCCATTAGATGGTTTAGACTATTTTAAACTTTTTTTAAAAAAACTTTTACAGAGCAGGCCAGGACATAGGTCAAAGATATTAATAAAGATGGTTGAAACAACATTATCACCTAAAAAAATTGTGAGCCTGGGGCAGATCCCGAGGGAATCTGTGCCTGACACCAACCAAGATTTCTGAAGATCTGAGAGGTGCCTTTGATGCAAGGGAGGTGGAGGTGGGCTCCTTCATCACTCCCATGATCTACTCTCCTGTTGCAGACTCTCTACTGGATGCCACTTTGCTCTTTTGTAGCCTTTATCAGCGTGGTGCCAACTAACCGTGAGATCTGGAAGCAGATGTGCACAACTGTCACGAAGGGACCAGGCCAGAGTTGTATAAGAAAGTAACTGAAGCCAAAGGGAAGTGGTGACTATGTAACTTCTATTCATCCATGATGCAAAGATACTGCTGTTGGCCGCAGGCTTTTATGTACAAAAGCACTTCTGGTGGACATATGGACAGTGGCCAACTTTGTGAACTCAAAATGCATGGGGAAAAACAACAGCAGACAGCATTAACATCTCTTTCATCAGGGTTAGAGCAGTAGAATACAAATAATATATTCTGTTTGTATTTAGGTTCCTGGACAACATTCCTGCTTCCTCCTACTGGCCCCTCCAACACGAATGCTGCCTTTCCTATGTGTGATGTTCGGTATATACCTGGAACCGGTGTCTTAACAGGGGGGAAAATAAAACCATCCCAGCAAATCCCATTTATGATTACTGCGGCCAGAGGAGGCCCATGTAAATTGTTTGCCCGGATAATAAATATTTCCTTGCAATAAAATGCCTCAAGAGTGCAGAAGCAAACCAGCAATTTCACCGTGTCTGGATCCTCTGTGGCAGTAAAAGACAGCAAAACATGAAATGCTACCTTGTTCTTTACCCCTCCCTATCTCCTTTGCCCACAGGGGACTCTGTAGCTTTCTTGTATTTTGGGATGTTGAGCCAAAGATAAGGTCTGCCTGGGCAGCATGAATAATTAACAGTAAGTGCTTAATGCAAACCTTCCCATGCAGCTCTTGCATTTGGTATTAATCAATCAACTCCCTGATCTCTAATTGCTGCACTGGCTGGGTTTTTCCTTCTTTGTGTAAGTACAAGACTGACTTCATTCTGGTCCCTGCTTGTTGAGTTTTTACAGCTGGAATCAAAAGAAATGCAACCTACTCAGTGCAGATGAACTTAAGAAGAGGTAAGGAGGCAGCAAAGTTAGCTACTGTCAGCTTATGCATGAAGGAGAGAAAGAAGAAAGTTTGGGAAAGTTATCCAAAGATAACCAGAGATGTTATCCAAAGAGATTTAGAAGAAAGAGAGAAATGGGAGTAGGCAAAATGAGAAAACACTTGTCATAGTGGGGAGAACATGGTAAGATCACCAAAGTACCAAAAGGCCTAGGAAAGCAGCCTCCCTTAGTGAAAAATGCCATTTTGAGAAAGACTCTTGGAGAATCAGAAAACCATGAAGGGTATGTAAAGCCTGTGCTACAAAAGCATGCCTGGGAAATCTGAGCATATGCTGCCCAGTGATAAACCTCCCTCAGCATGCAGTGAATTAGCTAAGGAGCTCACTGCACCCAGATGCTTAATTAAAGAAACTCTGAACAATCCACTTAGGGTGAAAAGCAGAGCCACCTAAACATAGCTGTAACTGACGAAGCATCTTGCTGCAAGAGAGGGGTCATGGAACACTGCATGTCACCACTGGGGTGGTGCCACAGGCTCTTCACCATGGGATGGAAGGCAGCAGGAATAGCAGGTGAAAGGGTAGAGGTGCTTAGGTGCTTTCTGTCCAGGACACAGCACTGCCAGAGCCCTGAAGTAGAAAAGCTTGCAAATGGTTTTGAAAGTGAGCAAGTGATAAAAGGCTTCCCAACATTCTAAGTGATCAAAGCCCAAACCAGAGCAAGTTAAGTCTAGAGATCGCAGGCTAACATTGCTTTGGGAAGAGAAAGGTCAATAGGCAAAGGTCTAAAAGCAACTCACCTCTGCCGGCACAAATGGGCTTTTCTCCTCTCACTCAGCCTCCACCAAGTTCCAGGTCTTACAGTCATATATTTAAAACAGCCTTTGCTCTGTCAGCCCCTGGCAGGGGTCAAAGGTTGAGCAGTTTCCACTGAGAAAACCAAACATAGTAAAGAAATAGGACCTGAAGACTCATAGCAAGCAAAAATTCACGTCCTCTCTTTGAATTTTAGGGCCATTCTCCGACTGAGTCAGATTGCTGTGCAGTATGGTTAAGCAATTAATTTCTCCACATGCCACAAAATAAGAAAGAAAACACTACTCATATACTGTCTTCCAGGAGGCTCGAGGTATTTGCCTGTTCTCCACCCTACTGGTTGGCATTCTGTGCTTCAGCCACAGGCTCAGCTTCCCCACGCTCTGGGGAAGCATTACATTCTCACAAATACAATTTTCTCCTGTTTATATTCTTAGAAATCACCTAAAATTCTAAAAAGATGATTTGCCAAGTGTCCAGAGGGACAACAGTCACCTGCCTAGAGGTTTGCAGTGCTCCTCAAAGACTCAGGTAATTTCCCAGGAGATAGTAGCTAAGGAAATTTGGCCTTTCATCTGGAGCTTCCAGTTAAATCGCCTTCAGTGTGTAAACTTGGGAAAGCAGCTTCTATTCCAGTCTTATCTTCCTTGTCTTCCCACTGCAGGCTCAGCTAGGCAACAGAGCAAAGCCCTCTTTCAGAAGTACCTGTCTTAAACCATGAACCTGGCTTCAAAGCCTCCCTGTTTCTGCAAGGGATGAGATTCTGACCATGTTGGCTTTGGAGTTGGGTCTATTTCTTGAAAGATGCGTCTTCAGCTTCCAGGCTTACCTGCACTTAGCACTGCAATCTCTCTAAGGTGTAACAAGGACAAGATTTGGGTCAAACCCTTAAGCTCTTCAATGACAGCCATTTAGGAGCCCATAATAGACTCCTGGAGAAGAGCTCTAAGTTTTTAAGAATTTTAGAGCAAAACCTCACAGGCTAATTAAGCCTCCCCTCCTGAGCTCCCTGACTTCTGATTTTTATCTGTCCCCATGCTGGATTCCTCGCTGTGCGTGTTAATAGTCTTCTCGCAAAAGTGTGGTTAATTCTCTTGACACTTATTCCAGAGCATTATTTTTGAATTAAACATACATCCTGCAATATTGAAATGATCTAGGAAATAAAAAAAGAAAAGGAAAAAATAAAGAAAAAAAAGACCATCTGAAGAAAGCCTAGCCAATACAACAGGACAGGGGGAAATATAAATGTCTCTAATCGTTTCCAGTCCTGGCAGTGTGAATGCTGCTGTAGTGATTTACAGTCCTGCTGTACTGAGCAAGGACACGGTTACATCCCCAGAGGTGAGCAACACCGACAGCACAGCCACGAAAAATCTTCTCTCCTGTCTGCAGGGTGAAGAAGAGATTCAGAGCATCTCAGTAAACCTAAGTCATGTTTCCAACTAAAGTGTTGTGAAATATTAAGTGGAATGCATTCATAGAATCATAGAATCATTCATAGAACTATAGAATGTTAGGGGTTGGAGGGACCTCCAGAGATTCGCCTTCCTCCGCAAGGCTCCCAGCACCAAGGTTAGCATGATGAGGTGGACACTGACCGTAGTGCTTTGCTTCTAGCAGGGCAGCGAAGCCTTTCGCCACCTTTGCTGTTAATAGCACTTATTTTTCATGTCCTCCTAATTTTGCTTTTAGGTGAAAGACTTGGCTCTGCTGTCAACTATGCTTTCATTCATGTGGTCCCAGTGAGGGAAACCTGCTGCATTTTAATAGGCTCTGGTAAATCTTCTAAAGTCTGAGGATTTTATCAACCTGTGCGCTTCATCTGTTCACTGATTTCATCCTTTCATCTCGACCCATTCATTTGCTGGGAGGAGAACTCCAGCCTTCAAAACTATCCTGCTCCCATCTTTCCTGTGGCTGTGCCACTCCCTCTGCTGTTTTCTCTAATCTGACTCGGTTAGTCATATTGTTCACTTTGGATGTGTGGGCAAACCACAGCTTAATTCCAGCAGATAAAAGGAGGTCTGGCTGCTTCCCACCATCTCTGCCTTGTGCTTTTATCCAGGAGGAGGTTCAGAGAAGAAACAATCGGAACACTCTCCGAAGTTGATTTTGCAGACTGAATCTGCTTTAATTAGCCACACACATGAATTAAATATCACCCCTTCCCCATGCACATCCTGGGCTCACTTTGCCAGGTGGGTGTGGGGAGCAAGAACCACCATGGTGATTCATGTTCGGTGGCAAAGGGAACTGACTCAGGGTCCTGCAAAACCTTTTCAGGCAACTCCCTTTTGCATGCACAGTTATTGACAGGCCTGCACGTACATGGTGGATGGAGCACACATACAAGCATGCATGTGAACCACCAAGCATAAGTAATATATTCACACAATCATACACATATGTTGTACTTTCCTTTAAATGCATGTTCTCATAAATCCATTGGGTTCTCATGTGCTCTCTGATAGGTTGATTCTAAGCACAAGCCTAAACCCTGTCAAACATATTTCATATTTCTCAAACACATGCTCAGAGCATGACTGCATAAATCCTGAAGCCATTCCCCAGTGCTTATTTCCTCATCCCCTCCCCAGTGCCTATACAGTGCCTTCATCTTGGGCACTTAAGGGACAGGTGGAAGCAACAGGGTTTGCTCAATAGACATCATGCTCCTAGGGAAGTAAGATATGAACCACTAATCAATAGCATTAAAACAGGAGAAACTAGAAAACCTTGAGGAGCTGGGAAAAGCTGAAGCAGAATGAAGCTCAATATTAAAGGGAGAGTGTCACTGACTTGGGGATTATCGCAACATCTACTCTGTTGGGGGTGCACAAGATGAGTGAGCGTTGAGTAAGCGTTGGGTGTATTGCTTATCTCTTTCTGCTTGTCTGCCCAATAAATTATTTCTCAATGAAAAATTGTGCCTGTTATTTCTGAGCAAGTGGGGAAAGGAGAACTATGTGAAGCGACATGAAGAGAGTATGGCCGGGGGATTAGCTGTGAGGTTGGGTTTGCTCAATTCTAAGCCTTCTTGAGGTAGCTCACTCAGTGACCACCCCCAACATCCACTAACAGGTGCTTATTCACACACAAGTGCAAACATGGAAGCTCCCTCTATAATTAACACAGAAAAAGACAGGGGGAAAAAAAGAGGAGGGGAGAGGGTTTGTTCAGTTCATTTCAGTACAGCCCAGTCAAGACAAGAGGTGAGTTCTGGGTTCTTCCAGCTGTAAGGCTTCAAGGCACAGGGAAGGCACTGCCAATCCATATTAACAGGTCAGCTGAAGAAAGGCAGAGGCTTTCATCAACCCCGACTTGTTGTGCAGTCACTGGACCTTTGAGCATCCCTTCTTTGACCACGGAACCCACTCCTCACCTCAGCACAGAGGGAAAGAACATGGCAAAGATAAGGTCAAACCTGCATCACCCTCTAACATCTACTACCAGTACTCACTCAAATTTCTCTTGCAAATAACATTTTATTCCCACACATTTTTACATCTAAGCAGCTTGGCATTACTCAAGCAAAGATAATTTTTAAAAGCTGGCAGTACAAAGGTGTGCTGTTTTGCTCCCAAGCTGGGTATATTCTGGAAGACTTGTGAGCTAATTCAATTGGGGAATATGTGGAGCTTCTCTGCTTCCTGGGGGATTTCTTTGCTAGGTTTTCTTAATATCAGCACTCAGTTTTCAAGTTTTTTTTTCCTCTACACATGCCCTTCTCCAGATTAACTTTCGGGCAGGTGAAATCCCCAGACAGATAATTTTATGGTGATATCACTGGATGTTGCAGTGTTCTATAGATCCCAGAGAGAGCAATGCGTACGTACAGCCCATCACTCATAGAAAAGTGAGACAGAATTAAGAAAAATCACTGTAGAAAATTGAAACCGAATTAGCCAAAATTCACAGTAACAATATATCACAAGTATGTCACAAGGGACAGAGTTTCACATCTGAAAGGGCTTTTCAATCCACATCTGAAGGGTAGTATATAAATGCTGCAGGTTATTTAAGTCGGCCTTTCAAGTAGTATAAATTGGCGAGTCAGCCCCAATATAAATCATGAGATAAATGTTAAGTCAACACGAGTTCTTTTTGTTGGGTTTTTGAGCCTGCAGGGTCACATTTGCGACCATTTTTCTTAAATCACGAGAAGTAAAGAAAAAAACAAAATGCTTTTTTGATGAAACCTGATATTCACAGAGAACTGATGAATTCCTGACGCTGGGGTGTTTTGTAACCGCCAGCACCATGAGACACACAGTGGGAGGAAACAACACTGAGACAGAGCCCTCTCACCTTGGACTGCTTCTTCCAGAAATGCTGTTTCGCAAGATCTCACACTATTCTCACCCTTTGAATGGTCACTAGTCAGCCTCAGGTTTGTTTGGTATGCAGTTTGGTATAACCAGAACCAGCGATTAGTGTTTTTCTCCCTAGAAAGCAGCTTTCTAAGAGCATAATAAATTATTTACAAGATTCAACAAAGCAAATTTATTCTTACAGATACACTCAACCATACAGAAAAGAAACTATCTGAGCAGAGCAAGTGTTGGTATGAATCATCCTTCTCTCCAGCCATTTAATTACTCCAGGATTAGGTGTGCATAAGCTATGGTCTCCACTTTTATTAATGAAAACATCTATTATTATTCTTTTATGTGGAGCAGCGGAGCACCTGTAGGCCTTCTGCAGCTGAGCCCTTTATGCCTGAACTCAGGCTTAGAAAAAAATATGCTCTCAAACACCTCTGGATCATGACAGATTTGACTGCTAGTGATCCTGGTCTAATCATAAAGTAACTTTGAAATACTATACATTAAAAAAAAAAAATTAAGTCCTGCAGGAAACTGTCATTGGGCATATTCGAGTGATAGGGGTGAATGTGTCTTGCTGAGAAACAGCACTTTGAAGTTGCTTCCAACTGGATAATGAACGATTAAAAGAACAAATGAGTTAAGCCAAGTAAAATGCATGGGTGTGCCCACAGCAGTCTTCATCTCCGGAACACTATGGCTTCGGAAGACTATTTCAAAAGGGAGAAAGCATTTCCATGCAAAGGAGCACACTATGCCAGGTCTTCACAGTACCTGACTGCTCAGTGTTCAAAAAAACCCCACGTCAGCTTGCCATCAAAATGCTGCGCTGCCTAACAAACTGACTGCCAGATGACAACGTGCATCAGATATGGAGTCCTGGGTTAGGAGATGCATCATGTTCAGAAAGGAAAAAGGCACCTAAAGACTCATCTCAGCCTTGTGGGTGCTATGTGCGAAGTATCATGACACCTGGTACTTGAGCATTTGCTTAATGGAAGAAAATTTCAGTGCAAGCTCTTCTCCTGTTCCTCAACACCAAGACGTGCTTTTCCAGGTGGTGCTGCAGAGCAGCAAACAGGCCTGGTTCCTGATTTAACCACTCTGTTAATCCATATCTCCCCTGCAAGGCTGTCACCAATATGGAAATTTTGCCGTTGCATCCTTTTTCCAGGTGGTGTAATGTGCACCTACTCTGTGCCAGCATGAGGGTAGTGCTGGGTTAATTTCTGGGCTTCTCCTTTCTACCTCATACAGGTAGGGCAAGGTCACTGCTCATTCCCTACAGGGCAATCAGGGAAGGGATTTCCACTTGGGAAAACCTCCCTGAGTTACACAGCCCCTGATGGGGCAATCTATATGGCACCCTGAACAGATAATTAAGTACATGGGGAAAAAGAAAAGACAGATGCTGAGCAGATATGTGGGCTTTCACTTTTTAAAATCAATAGGATTGAAGTAAAAAAATAATAAAAATAGAACTGAGGACAGTAATGGCAAATAATTCCTGTTGAACCCCTCCGATCTGTGTGGATAACATCCAGGAGTTAAGAGATTCCCAAGTCACCTGCAGAAATGTCACCTGAGAGAAAAGCACAGGCAGGAAGCAAGACCAAAGCTCAAGGGGAGTCAGATGCAGGCTACAGGAACTCTAACCTGAATAGCATCCCTGGAGAAAGGATATCCATGGGTCAACCCTCTATTTTCAATCTGACATCCCCACTTCCATATGAGACTGTGTCCAGAAAAACACCGCACTGAACTTAGAGCAGCAGAGATGCTGCAGAAGCCCATAACATCCATTTTTCAGCCCTGGACATTACCGTGTAGCTGAGCAGCAGCAGGGGAGTTATAAGGAGGTGGCATAATGCTTGTTTGCAGAACTTTTATTGCTAATTGACATTTTTGCAGAGGTCCCCAAACAGCTGCAGGCAGTGCTGGCTACCCGGGTCATGGGAAGCAGTGTAATGCTGCATCCTGTGTGGTACCCAAATGGGGATCACATTCTGAGGGAGGCTCTGGCAAAGAAGTAATGGATAAAAACACACCTAAATGTGCTAAATCTGAGCAAAGGCACTTGTAGCCAATTGTTGTTCAAACAATATGATTGTCTTACAAATTGTGCACTTCCTTTAATTTCCACATTTATTGTCACATGAGTTAAATCCCTCTGGGACCATCAAAGCACCTCATTTAAGGAATATCAACACATACAAAGAAAAGCTTTCCTTTCAACCAGTGAGGACAGCTTCAGAAGCTCCTGAAAAGCTTCTTGGTGTTTTTGTTATGCTCTTCATTTAGCTCATCCATCTAGGGAAGTAACAAGGTGTGAAGACAAACTTTGTGATTGTAGAGAAACATTGCTAATGATTTACCTTCCAACTGCTTGCTCAGCTTTACCTTTCCTAGAAAGGATTACCTGATGCTGACAAAAGGTGTCATCTCCACTCACATTAATTGCACTCACATTAATTACTGCTGTGGACCGAGGCTGACTATGTGCCACACTATTTCAACACACTAAATCTAAAAAGCTTTAAGCAGAGCTTGCTGTAATGGGACAGCACAGGGTTCTTCTAGTTAGATAAGGAATTACTGACCCTGTTATTCACAACCAAATAAACTTTTTACTGTGACGGTCTGCTTCTTGAGCCTCTTTCACATTACTACTTCTCCCTTTATGTCTTTTTTTCCTCCTTTCCATCCTGGCATGGCACGGCATGCTGCCCCAAGCTTTATTAGATGACTTGTGGCAACCCATTTCCCAGCTAAGAGACCTGCTGGAGCAGCATGCTGCTCTGCTGAAATGGCATCCCCAAGAAATGCCATTTGCAGGACTGTATTTCCCTATAGCACACAGCGAGTGCCTCAGACTCTATCATAGCGCTGACAACTTCCACTGAGCCCCAGAAGCAGGTGCCAGGGGGAGGATCTGAGCCTCAGCTGTCCTGCTCAAGATTTTACTGATACAATGAGGACAACAAACTCAACCAGCAACTAAAATGTCCAAGCAACTTTGTGTATGCTATGGCTGACTGCAGCCTTCAGCCAACACACGTAAGCCTTAGGGAGGAAAAGCCAGTGCCACGCCAAGAAGGAGGTGACCACAATTTAGTCTCCAAGTTTTCCTAATGCTGAAGTTAGGGTTAGCATCAGATGCACCATCAGTAATTTTTTACGCGGTTCATCACCTGCTTAATTAACTATGAAAGAACATGACAAGAGGATAGAAGAAATCTAAGAGAACCTGTACCTTAAACTTTTCACTCGATCCATAGATGAACTTGACACTGCAGAGATGTTTCAAAAATTCATTTGCCACCAAGCTGAGGGAGTCTGCAGAGCCAGAGCCCTGGAGGAGATACTCCCCTTCCCAGCAAGGCTCAGCCCAGAGTTCAGAGGAGGAGTGACAACGTATATGCTTTCCTTGCCTCCAGCTGCTTTGAGACACACAGCACCACAGAGCCCAGCTGGAGCTCTTTGCAGGCAAAATCAGCAGTCCTGAGCCTAAGAGCAATGCTCCTAGAAGGGCTTAAAAGGGCTTTTTCCACTAGAGCTGAGCTCATAGGTAGGACAAAAACCAAGAGCTGAATTCATGGCAGACAGAATATCTTTCAAACAGGGAGCATGCAAACTTAAATGATTTCTCATATAGCCACAGGGTAAGACATGAGGATTAGACCAAACAGCTTGGCATTTTCTCTTCTCATCTTTTTCTATCTTAATGAGTCATTAACTTGTAGTGCCAACTGTATGGCTTTCGGCTGGCCTTTGTCAGATACGCTGCAGGGCCCCTGCCTCTGGCCACGTCCCTGCCAACCTCGTAGTCAGGAGCTGAGCGTAACATGACCGTGGGGCTGCTCTGCAGAGACACAGACTCCAAACACAACTACGGGGCACTCCCATTCCTGGTTCTGAGCAAAACCCACTCGGACACACAGCTCATCCTCTCCTGGGACCGGTCCCAGAAACCAGTTAATAAATCACAAGAGCCAAGCCTGCCATCTTCAGGCAGGGCTTACTAAGGCAAAGCTCTCTTACAGGCATTCCTCCAAACATACTCTATGTGCTCAAAGATCTGAGGCACCTCAAAGTACAACCCACACCGAGCTCCCAGAAGAAGACATCTGTGGGTCTGATGGAAGCCAGCAAGATCTGCTCTGCATCTTCCACCATCCCACAACACGCCTTTTCCTTAGAGCTGCCACTAGAAGCTCAGAAAAACCCAAACCCCACAATGCCCAACCCAGCGTATCTCCGCTGCTTAGCGACATCCATGTAGCCCTGTTACGAAGGGTTTTGTCAATATGCTGGTAAGCAGGAAGAAGGTTAAATTACTTCAGTTCATACATATTTAAGTACCACGACCTGCATTATCAAGCTCAGGCTCAAAATGTTTGTAATAGCACAATTAGCCTCAGGCACATTATCTCTCTCCTATCAGCAACTGTATGTATTTATTTACAGATGACACAGGGGGGAATTAAATGTTGCCGTTGCTGTTGTCAGGGAAACAATCTACTTCTAAATTTTTAATGTTTTAATTTAAAATGTTGTATTCTAAGCAGGGATAGACATTAAAATTGTATGAGGAAAAGGGGGGGAAAACACCCTGTTGTATCTACCTATGGTAGAATTGATGTACAGTGTAATTACAGCAGGTTATGGAGGGAAAAAAAATGTAGCTTTCATATGAGACCACAGTTCTGAATGTTTCTGCACATTACTTATGATTACTGCTGCTTAAGAAGGAAAAAATAATTTATTCTGCGTGTGTAAATTCTGGGCAAAAAATGCAGGTTGGAATACATAATTTACCTTGTATAACTGCAATTTTTATGTAAATACTAGGATCATCACCATAAAAATGGTTGCTCAGTAGAGACAGATTTATAATGATGTAAATGGTAATTTCTGTAGTAGAATTTAATAACTAATACTCTAATTTAGTACTTTCATGGAATTTGCGGTACCGGGAATGGGCTCTTCTTGAGCAAACACCATCTAAAGCCTTTATGGTAGAGATGGACTATCAGATCTATTGGGAAAATTGCTGCAATATCTTGTCAAGGCATTTCTGCAGAAGAAAAAAAAAAAACAAACAAAACAGGCAATAGTATAGTAAGAGAAAACCAGCATATTTTGAATAACATAAGGCAAGATTGCCAGTCTCCAGCCTTAAGGACCTTAGAAAGACTTTTAATCAGTTTCACCAAGGAAAAAGAAAATGCCTGTACACCTTTTTTTGAGACCACTCCTCAAAACACCTGAATGTCTGAAGATTTATCGTCCTCTGCAAATCCAAACTCACCCCCCTGCTCCCTCCCCTGCCCATCTTCCCATTACAAGACATTCACATTTTGCTTTTTAAACTACTGTTTTATTTGTGCGGCCAGAAAATGATGCTGTGTTCCCAGTCCATTCCCCCAGTGATGCAGAACAACCAAATCACTGTGCAGAGCTGGGAGCAAGGGCAGGCAGCTTGGGGTCCACTTCACTGTCTGGCTGCTGCTCTCACTCCCACCCCATGTACAGCAGGGAAAGAGCATTTGGGGAGGTAGTCAGAAAGAAAGCTCATTTTTTTTCTCCCTGCCCTATTTGCATTACCTAATAGTTGGCGAGGAGGGGCTCTCTGGGGTACTTTGAGCGCCTGCAGAAATCCTGGCTTTGATTTCTCAAACATGCAAACCATCTGTCAACAGCTCCAGCACTGGAAGCAGGAGCAAGGGGGAGATGCCTTGGAGCCCTTCTCTGCTCTTGTGTCCTGGTATGGCCCTTTGGAATGTCCACGTGGCCTTCCTGAGAATAGTGCTTGTCCCGGTGGCCCCAAGTACATGCAGCTAGACTGGCTGGTGGTGGAAAATGGGCCTGGAGCTGGAAGATTTACAGGACAGCTTGACCAAACCCAGCAGCCCTCCTGCAGGCAGCCACCCCAGACCACTCTTCCCAGTCTGCTCCATCCCCTGTGGTGCCACGACTACCACACGCACCATCCCACCGCAGTGGCACTGAGATTAGAAACCTGGAGGAATTTCTTAATAATTAACAGTTGGTTTTGCCCCGAGGCCTGTTAACATGGAATACATCTCTCCAATTACCTCTTGCTTCCACTCCCAGACCTTTTATTCATGT
This sequence comes from Chloroceryle aenea, assembly GCA_013399075.1. Taxonomy (NCBI): domain Eukaryota; kingdom Metazoa; phylum Chordata; class Aves; order Coraciiformes; family Cerylidae; genus Chloroceryle; species Chloroceryle aenea. The sequence goes on along the minus strand of VWZY01003960.1, from coordinate 105,018 downwards.
TCCTTTACAGCTGTGAAGTTGTTTTGTTTTCTCCCAAGCCTATCCCTGAATAAGAGACCTAATAACACCAGGTTTTGGACATTTTTGTGGCAGGGTTAGTAAATCACAGTGCTAGCTGTGGTTCTGTAGATTAAAGCCAAGGATGTTAAATAGTGGCTAATGGGTTAACCCCTTGGTGTCAACAGTTTTCCAGCTTCAGTGACTTCCATTTGATAGAGCTGGAAAATCCTTGACATTTTGCACCAAGGAGTTAATTTGAAAAGGGATGAGAGCTCAATTTCAGTTACTAGCTTAGGTTTAATAATAAGGCAGTGAAAAATTTAGGTTACCTCTAGACCAACCAGAGTGTAAAATTGTCCTTGAAGGTGCATTTCTATGTGAAGGTGAAAAGAGAGGGTTTTGAACATCACAAAGCTGGAGGAACAGAGAGGAAATACAAAAACATATGGGTAGTTCAGATGTCCTTTTTTTTCTTTTTTTTTTTTTCCTCCACATCTCTGGCAATACGTAAGGGGACAGTATACAAGTTACACCAAGGAAGTGAAAAGGGATCAAAACAACATGTGCATTTAATCTCCCAAACAACTGCAACTGAAACATAATTTGCTTTCAAAAGGGCTTGGGGCAAAGGAACCAGAGGAGCTGAACATCAGCTGTGGAAACCCACACAGAAACCACAGAGCAGCTCCTTCGCTGTCACTTGTAGGAAGTAGTCGGTGAGTGCTGAGCTTTGTCAGGTAGGTTATCCTGGGGTTAGCACCAGCTGCACCATCAATAAATTTTTACTTGGTTCCTTGGGTGTTAGACTTGGCACCAGCACCTTTCTTGGTCCCCTTCTGCCTCTACTCTCTGACCACTGCTAGCTTCCTGTGTTTTGAACGGGCATCTACCACAGCAAGCAAATTTTTCCACCCAAATAGTGACTATGGGCCAAAGTGCAGACAAATCACAGGCTCACAAAACAAAGTAGTTATTTTAAGTTCGGTGTATCTCCAAGGAGAGAGACACTGACCATGAAATTTCCATTGGAGAGCTCTGTGCAGCCTCAGTAACCACAGCCCAACCCCTCCTACTTGGATAGTAAATCACTCAACCTAAAAAAGTCTTGTTCTCACTAATTTTTCAGAGTATCATCAAGACAGTCTCATATACCAGCCTTGTCATGTTCTTGCTGGAAATCTACTACGACAGCCTTCATAATGGTGCAGCAAAAATTATTAACATGTCTTTCCCAAAAACACCCAGTGCTACTCACACAACAGATAAAGCCAGAGTCTGGCATATAATTGAGATGTTAAGAGGTAACTTCATCTGGACACATAAACCTGAGCACCTGCTTATGAAAGCAGGTGTGAGAATCAATATGCTCAGGCATCTTGGAAGCTTGTCCAAGACACTTTTTCCACATGCTGTTGAGCAACCTTTTTGTGTCAGAGCACAGAAGGTGTCTGCTGTATCTCCTGGAAGTACTGGCATCCCAGTACTGGCAATTTCTTTTATTCACACTGCTCTAATAAACACTCCCAAGCTTAAAACTGGACAGACTGGAATACAGGACAGATATGCAGCTGACTGCTCACACAGTCTCACGCTAGCCTTTCAGATGGCTATATTGCCCCAGCCTTGTCCAGCACTCCAGCACACTAGTTGCTCAGCTATTAAAATTAAGAGAATTAGAGTTCTTTAGAGATGGAATGTGTGCCATGGCTTCTTTTGTCAGTACCAGTACATTATCTTATCCCCCGTTGAACTCAGTAGAACAACAGTGATTCGATATGCAGAGGATTTCAGTTTCAGAAATGAAGACAACTGTAATGCAGATATCCTGAAAACACACTGAGATACCACAGGTCACACAATAATAATGATACTATTATTATTATTAATAATAGTCTCACCGGTCCATCTCCTTTTTGAGACTCTGATTTCTGATGTAATTCACAATACTAAAAAGAAAGAACATCGATTTTTGCAGAACATGAGTAAAACCTAGTTTTAATCTGTAATCTCTGATCCATATTTTAAGAGAAATACAAATGACCATGGGAGCAAACCTCGTGTCAAGACAACATTAAGAATGGCTAATATGAAGAAAACACACCGTTGATCAAGGATAGGGATTAGTTGATTAAGGAATGAGCTGGGAGCCCTGGTGACAGAGGATATAAAGAAGGCAGAGGTGCTGAACGCCTTCTTTGCCTCTGTCTTTACTCCTGCAGGGTTTCCGCATGAGCCCCAGATTCATTTAGCCCCAGAAGTAGTCGAGATAGATGAGGAGTTTGACATAGTAGATGAGGATTGGGTTAGGGATCAGCTGAGTAATCTGGACATCCATAAGTCGATGGGTCCAGATGGAATGCATCCAAGGGTGTTGAGGGAGCTGGCGGAGGTCATTGCTAGGCCACTCTCCATCATCTTCAGTAAGTCATGGGTAACAGGAGAGGTGCCTGAGGACTGGAGGATAGCAAATGTCACTCCAGTCTACAAGAAGGGCAAGAAGGAGGACCCGGGTAACTATAGACCGGTCAGCCTCACCTCCATCCCTGGAAAGGTGATGGAACAACTTGTTCTTGTCACTATCTCCAGGCATATCAAGAACATGGGAGTCATCAAGAGCAGTCAGCATGGTTTTATCAAGGGTAAATCATGTTTGACTAACCTCATAGCCTTCTATGAGGAAATTACTAGGTGGATAGATGATGGAAGAGCGGTAGATGTGGTTTATCTTGATTTCAGTAAAGCATTTGACACCGTCTCTCACAGCATCCTTGTAGATAAGTTGATCAAATATGGGTTTGGTGATCAGGTAGTGAGGTGGATCAGGAACTGGTTGAAAGGAAGGANCAGTAGTGACCAGTGATAGGACAAGGGGGAATGGGTGTAAATTGGAGCATAGGAGGTTCAAGTTGAATATTCAAAAAAATTTTTTTACTGTAAGGGTGACAGAGCCCTGGAACAGGCTGCCCAGGGGGGTCGTGGAGTCTCCTTCACTGGAGATATTCAAAACCCGCCTGGACATGTTCCTATGTGATGTACTCTAGGTGGCCCTGCTCTGGCAGGGGGGGTTGGACTAGATGATCTTTCGAGGTCCCTTCCAACCCCTAGGATTCTGTGATTCTGTGATTCTGTGATAGTGACAAACGTTAGAGGCCCACAAAGACCCCCTGACCTAAACAAGGAGGTTATCATTACGTTGAAGGCTCCCTCAACTTGAACACATTGTTTGAAGAAAGGCTCATGTCAAATGTTAATTATATTGGAAAGGAATATAGAAATAATCATGAAAAAGTACAATAAATGGCCCCAAAAAGCTGTAGCATGTGAGACCTTTGAAGGCTCAGGAGTTCAAAAAATGTAAAAAGATCAAAAACTCATGTTCCACTTTGCTAGATCAGAAGATGATGAGATAACTACCTCTTTTCAAATAACAAGAGGGTTTTCTTTCTCTTCACCTTTTACCAGCACATTCTTCTAAACCATCTGTAAATCAAGAAAACAGAGGGAAATAATTGAAAAACTTACGATGAATGAGAACAAGCCATTCGGATAAAACTGTTACTAGAAAATAGAAGAAGCTGTCAGAAGAAACTGGGAAGGACTTTAAAAAAAGGCTGTAGACTTTTTTTCATAGACCTATTTCTTTTTCTAAGACCTATTTCTTAAAAACAACAAAAATGCTGCCAAAACTCTGTGTGAGCGCACAAGCTGTGCTATGCGGAGCTGACACTTCAGCAATCAGCATGACATTGAAGAAAAATGTCAGTGTTTATAAAGAAAACAAACTTATAAAGAAGAAAACAGAAACAGGGCTTCCCATGCTGCCGCTAGCAATTTTTGCCGAGACACGAGGCTAAAACCTCTACTCCAAAATCTTGCTTGTTTTATCAAATATTAATGAGATCCCTTAAGAAGTGTTACACATACACAAACTCCTTTTAAAACTGTTTTAAAACTCGTATCTCGAGAATATAAAAGAACAATATCTTTGTGATTGAGGATTTTCGTCCAGAGATGAACTCTTGTACTGATTTAACAGCAACAGACAGGACAGCATCAGGGAAATTTACCTATTTCCCACAAAAAGCACTTTCAGGTCACAGCTCACTTTCCCTACCTGTTTGGTTTTGTTTGTTTTCTGATCAATTTTGTTGTCACTTTACTGAAAAAAAAGTGCATCACCAACAGCATTCTGGTCTGCAGACAATTGTAACAAAACACTCTCTTAAAATAATGAAACAATAAATGGAAACGTAGCAGAATCCAGTACATCAAAATTCACTTCATAGGCCTGTCAAGAAAATATATCTGGATTTCAACACTTTCACTAGGCCTGAGACTGGAAGATGACAATTTTTTGCTCTTCAGCTTATCAAACTTTATTTTTAAATTTCTTTTGTTATTTTTTTCCCCTCAAAATCTTTCTTTTTTTTTTGTTTTTTTGAAATTCAGAATCTTACAAAACACAGGAAAACAAAACAAAACAAAACGCAAAGATAGACATAAGAATCTTGCTAAGTTAAAAATAATTAATTTATTCCATTCTGGGGCTTCAGTGATCTGGTAGCATAAAGAATTTCAAGCTTTATCACTTGGATTTCAAATGGATTTCTTATTCTCATAGACAGGGTAGGTTGCTTCACCAGTAAATAGGAAATTCTGCAACAGTTTTTAAAGGGCCAGTGATTAAATTGAAAAGATTTGGTCTTATTGTCTGGAGCAACACATTTAGTGTCCCAATCTTTAACTTATTTTTAATTTTCTCTATTTCAGTGCCTCTTTTTTGTGCACCCCTATTGATGAAAAATTGCTGTAGGGTCAGGAAGGGTAGGAGCCAAGTGGTTTGGTGATTTAAATGGCATGCAACTTCAGTTGCATAGGTAAGAATGATGGCTCCAGCAGAGCAAAGCACTTAAATATACACTTTGCTTGAAATATAAATCGTCCTGATACAGGAATTACAGTTTCACTTAAGGATTATACTGATGCAAAGCCCACAGGTTCAATTACAGAGGCACCTTGAATAAAAAAACAAACAAACAAACAAACAAACAAAAAAACCCCTCTGTCAGCCCTGGTGATAACTTTCACAATGCTCTTGAAAGTGAACAATATTTAAAATAAATAAATAAATAAATAACAGAGAATTTTAGAGCCTGAGGATCTTCACAGAAATGCACTTGGAACATCTTGAAAAGGGCTAATAATTTTGACATGAATCTTGGCTTCTATTGAAAACTCCTTATGAAGTGTGGGTTCAAAGACTGTAGGTTTTAAAGAGCCATTGTATTTTTTACTGATGAAATTATTAAAAGATACCTCTTAGTCTAACCTGAGCTTCCAGTGATTGATTGAACTCCAGATACCATTGAAGGATAGATAAAGTGGGAAAAGCTGACAGCCTGGGGTTGTGGTCCTAATTGCATGCTTATACTTGCATTTCTGGAGCTTTTAACTTGATGACATTTTAAATGGAGTGATTAATTGGCCTTTACTTCGTTATTTGCAATGTACACATTTAATGCTGCAGGCCAGATAAACTAGCCAACATAAATTAACTACCTTATTGGCAGGTTTACACCAGGACAGCATCTGCTTCTCCCTGAATTAATTTGTACTATAGACAGGAACAGCGTACAAGTCTTCTTTTAAATTCACGTGAAAAATAAGAATATGAACACTTTTCACTCAACTCTCTGTCTCCTTTTATTGTGGGTTTAAATCCAAGTGACACAAAGCATGGGACTTACCTCTAGGAGTCCTGTGCACTCAACCCTTCTCATACACCAGCATCTGTCATGCGGCACAAAGGAATTTTGCTTGCCACAGAGAAGCACTTGGCCACCACTGGTGATTTTTCAGGTAGTACATCTGCAGAAACTGGGTTTGTGCAGCAGCAGGTAGAGCAGCTTGCCATTTCTTGCCCTGCCAGGTCCTTTCATAGAAGCGGCACATGGGAAATAATGCTCTACAGGTATGAAAAATTCTTTTTTTTTTCAAACTCTAAAGTATTCATTCTTTATCCTACTGCATAGCAATTAGGTAGGAGGGGGAGCAGGCCAAGGGAGAAGGAGAAACAGAAAAGACTATCTGGTTTTGAAGTGAGATTTAGGGTCAAATATGAAAAACAGTAATCCCATGCCCAGCTTCTGCCTCTGAAACATTCATATGTGCATCAGGGTAATACAGCCAACTGAAGTTACCCATCTTCCATTAACGTGTGCAGCAACATCAAACTCCAGCTACTCTCCCCATTGCAGGAACCCAGTAAGCACACAACCTCCACTTTCTGATTTGGGAAGCACAAGCAAAGCAAAATGGTGGGGTGAAAAAGGAAGAGAGGACACAGACTTTTGGTCAGGGGAACAACAGATGCACAGGTAGGCCCTGGGAGAGATCAGAGAGGTGGGATACAGGCACGGGGTGCAGTACCAATCATGAGGTTGAGTCTCCAGTGGTGATGAAGCAGAGGTGAAGTCAGAGCTTCAGTGCTGAAGTGCACGAGGGAGACTGGGAACGGTTGGGACATGGTGCAAAACTAGTTTGGGAAGCAACAGGTTTGATTGGAATGCTTAGCTTAAGAAGCTGTCTCCCAGATGCCTATGCCAGAGTCACATGGTCAAACATATCTAAAGAGACTTAAGTCTACCCTGCTGTTAACAGGGCCCCGGTGGTTTAGGAATTTTACCCTCACTACTGTTTGCACTGAAATGCATAAAAATAATAAGAATACTCTCAAAATTTAAATGATCCTTCTAATAATTATTTTTTATTTTAAATTAAAAATGCTTATTATAGCAGTCTAGGCTTAGTAATGGAACCCAACTACCTTCCTATATCATATTAAATGTAAAATATAACTGTTCCTTACAACCTAAGTCACAAAATAAAAATGTAACCAGTGTTTTTACTTCAGGTTTTAATAATCATTCTCTAGAACATGAAATAGTTCTATTACCAAGACCTACCAGTAGTCAGCAATGGCAATTCACAAACCAACCTTCACACTCTTAACAAATGGCACACCAAATTTACATTTCTTTATGCATTTTAATAACTGGAAGTTGTTTGATTCTGATTTTTATACAACCAAGTATATATTAACATGTACACGTACTCAATTCCGGTCACAGTGTATATGTATTTTTTGATCTGCAGCAATATAAAATGAGTTCTACCTGTATATACATGTGCAAGTCTGAATGAGTCCTGAGTAATTTTAATGTTCTGTTAGTCAATCCTGTAATGTTTAACCAAGGCAAAGAAAGACTCAGATTTTACAGTGTTACGCTACTGTGAAGAAGCTATTAAAAAAAAAATAATGTAAAGTGCTATTTTTTTTTAACTCTGTACAGTATCCTCTTACAATCTGGGTAATTAGAAAATCTGAAAAGCTGCTGAGCGCACCCTCTGGTAACTAGTGCTTCCTCTGCTTCTTAATTAACGGCGAGTGATTTGTTCTGCTTCAAAATATAAACGTGGAAGACTTTTACAGTGTTTATATGATATTCTTTCTGCTGCACATATTTTTGTAAACATTCAAGTTACCTAGGCCCTTTATTTCTTCTGAGGAGAACTGTCCAATTATACAATCAGACTGTTTAAATGTGTGTCTGGGAGGGGAAAAAAGAAATGACAGTGGAATATGATCATTACCTTAAACACAACAATATGCTATAAGGAAATGAAAGAGGAAGTGTTCTTTAAGGAACGGCTTGGACAGAAAACAAAAGGCTGCTCAGAAATCCTCTGTCAGCATTACACACTGCAACAGTAAACATGAGATGCTCTCGCACCACTGGAACAAATTGTCTTGAGCAAATGGGAAGGAAACACTCCTGCTAAGGAGCGGATCCAAACTCACCATGAGAGGCAGAATCTTTGTACAGTATTAACAGAGTAACTTACACAAAAACATCTATATACCCCATGCCAGGAAAATGCAGGCACTAATATGAGAGCTGGTAAAGGACACAGGCTAGAGTCAGGGTGTAGCTGTCTTTAATGGAGTTCTTTAGAAGCAACTTCCCAGGCACAAAGATAACTTTTTCTTTCTCCATTTCTCACATAGGACAAAAGTGAAGGCACCATTTCAACTGTGTCCCTCCATCATAAGGGTTCTGGCCCAAAAGTTAGCTGGTCCCATGGCTGCTGTAGTCAAAAACGCCTTTCCTGAAGAAGGGTGAGAATTCACAGATAGTGTGTTTTGACAGAGTTAGACCCACTTTATCAATATGCAGCGGAGATGATGGAGATTTCAGCATTGCAGAGAAAAAGCTCCTAAGGTATTTCTGTGGAAGGAAATACAAAATGTCATAAGGTATACTTGATTAAATTGATTACAACCACTTTGAAGAATTAAATGAACAGTGGTGTAAAAAAAAAAAAAAAGAAACAAGATCTCCATGGACTGTGAAAAGTCCTTTTCATAACCTTCAGCATTTAAAATCATCCATCCATCTGTGTTAAGCTCAGGAAAAGCATAAAAGTAGTATTTTCCACTTTCTTCTCCTTCCAAGCTTAATAACTGTTCTATTCTGTGGTCATGTGATGCTTCCTGCTTATCATGACCTGCTAATACTGCCATCTAGCATCACCAAACACTATAGGAGGTGGACACCCCCAAACTATTCCTCTATTTCACTACATATGGACACATAGGGACTTCAGAAACCTTTCCCTCCTCAAGCCTCCACAATCCTTGCATCCATCTGCAAAAAATTTGCACAACTTACATATTATCTCAGAATGTTCCAGGAGCTTTTCACTAAGCTGCCCTTTAATTTCCCTTTTTTTTTTTTAAAGAAAAAGGTCTTATACATGAGAAACATTCCCCTTCCCAAAAGTTAATATTCACCAACTGCTGTGAGAGTTGAATCCATTTGTATGTAGAGAAATTGCGACAGATGTGCATTAACACAAAATTAGTTTTTCACAAACCTGATGGGGTTTCCTTCACATATGGGTTGAATTATTACAAACATTTAGCATGATTTAAGAAGTCATATTTATAACTTCTGAATGAAACATAGTAGGAAATATATTGATCAGAGCAGTGCTAAATAAGTACTCATTGTCACCCAAATAGCAGCAAGGGGAATGTCATCTGGAGCACAGGGATAAACTCCTTTGCTCTCCTACAGACTAACCACAGAAGAAGATAACTCAAATTAATTCACAAATTTTGGATGCAGTGGGAACTAACTCCCAAACACCACAACAAAATCTCCTCTGAAGAACACAAGGTTTAGTTACTTGAAGGCAACACCTTTTGGTTCATGGAAGTTGTTCCATGTTTGAGAGCAGTCCTAATTCACTCTCTTCCCAAGGAGAATTCCTCCATAGAATAACAACATGTTCTTCATTTAAGTGCCTTGGAAATCAGCTGTATTAATAACAGAGAAAGCAGGATGACAACAAGAAAAAAGCACCTGACACATAGCTATTCTCTTGGCAGGACTGGTGAATTTTCTTTTTTATTCAGATCTCCCACAGGTTGTATTAATGTTCATTAGAAAAAAAATAGTAATAAAATTAGCAAAATGTTTTCAAGATGAATCCCAACAGACTAAGAGGTAATTTAAAGTATATCACATCAACATTTATGGTAATTTGTTCGCAAAGTAAGGCCCTTTAAAAAAACAGTCCCAATACAGTAACGCCTAAAGGACGAATACAGTAGAAAATCAAACAGAAACCACGGCATCTCGTTAAAAGTTTTAGCACAGTCTTGAAAAGTTCCTGCAATAATTCCAGTTTATGGCTACCAAAGACTCAAAGGTACCAAGGAGACGTTACACAATCTATTGTGTTTGCCTTGATGTGTATGGCCAGATAACTGACAGTCATGCCTTTCCTGTAGAGCCATTATTCATTGTCTTGGCCTAATAACTCTAATGGCAGAGAAAAAGAAAAAAATCCTTCTGCTATAAGCATATACTTACCTGACAGAAAAACACTAGGAACAGCAGGTATACTTATTTTCCCAGATCTATGCTGTACAGGAGTTGTTCAGTGAACATTACATGTTCTTTGAACGTGAAAAAGATCCTTGGGAAAACGGCAACAAGCAGACCCTACCAGCTTATGACAGAATTAATTTTGTATGAAGGTTTCCAGCCATATGGCTTAGCATTATGTCCTCTTCAACAACCACCTCTGAGCAAATTAGCCCTCTTAAATCCCGTATCTGCATTTGCCCTTGTTTGCAATGCTGATGTATTAGCGCAGCACAGAGCTGATGGGCCTTTGACACAAAGAAGCTGTTGCTTCGGTGAAATAATGGCTGCTCTGCCCAGATATGCTGGCTAGGAGTTAAGTCCCATAGCGAGGCAAACGGTGATTGATGGCACAAGTGTCTGCTCACACCACAAGCATATGCCTCGATTAAAGAGCTGTGGTTGGGCGGTAAGGGGGAAGGTTGCTCTGTCCTCTTGGCTGCGATGTGGATGACAACGTGGAAGAAAGCAGCAGGAGAAAAGGAAGGTTGCTCCTTACTAGTACGTGGAAAGAGGCTTCCCAAATTCAGATGAGATAAGGAGACGATGAGTCACAGCAAGCTGGGAGAGTTGCACGTGAACACCAAGTGCCAGAGATAACAAAAAGAAAACTTTCTAAGAGATCCAGAAGGGACTTGACATGGACTTTATTGCAACCTGCAGGCTACTACAGGCTGCTGGAGCAGAAGCAAGGCTAGATGAAACGATCTCCTCTGTCAGGACTCAGTGGGGAGGGGGAGAGGTGCTTTCAAAGCTTTTATATTAAATCCATTGCCAGCAGCAGATACAATTTGTCTCTATTTACAGAATAGAGTTACTTGTGCCGAGTTAAAATTAGGTGGGAAGCATTCTGGTATCTTTTGATGTGTTCCTTTAAAAAGTTTCTTAGCAGAGACCAGCAAGCTGACTGTGCCTTTGTAGAAAGATGTCCATTTTACACAAATTAGTGCTGTGACTTCCGACCAGCACTTCAGTGATGACATCTAAACCATTGTCCCTGATATGCAAAGCACTACATTACAGCAATCCTACTTTTGATGGGTTTGTACGGTTACCTTGGAAAGAAAAAAACAACTAGATAACTGCTACAAATAGTGCAAAAGGCTTTGTTCTTCATTTTCATTTGTTAGCTTTTCAAAACTCTAGCCATTTCTCCTGGATTATTTAGTCTGTGTTTAATGAGCGTTCTTCCAAACGCACTTGGGAGTTCTGTTGCACTGAGTGACCCAATACGTTGCTGGTTTCCTGGAAAATACCCTCATTATAAATTGTAAAAGTCACAGTATGAGGACACAGGACCCTGGCACTATAATAGGGATGTAAGATGGGTACCTTAAACATCAGTTGTGCTGGTTGCTCAATCCAAACACACATTCAGGATCACGAATTTAGAGAACTCTTTGCGTGTACAAAACACTTAAAGATAGAAATCCAGGTTAAAAGTACAAAAAAATGCAGAATAGGAAAAGCAGTGATTTTGCCCTCTTGGCAAATGATTGACCTCCATGGCCTTTAACTTAATAATTATGACAGTCATACCTGCAAGGTTTAGCTTTGCAGTCCAAGTGTTTGCAAGTGAAAAGAGATGGGAGAAAAAGAGTGAGGCCCAACAGTTTTTCTTTACTTAATAGTTTCAGTAGGTCTCCCTCCCTTTTAATAACATGAACAGTTGAATGGCAACCACTTTAAAAGCTTATTAAAAATCATTTTAATAGGATTCACCTTTTTAGCAGTAGGCCAGCCTTCATCTTGTGCTCAATCCATCAGCGCAGCAAAGTCATTCTAATGATTTTTGCACTACTTTGTGATGTGGGGACCTCATAATTTTACACATTTTAATATAAATCCATAACTTAATTTAAAGTTATTAAAGTTATTACAATCAGAAAGCTTTCTGGAATGTGAAAGTCTTCTTATCATCCTTTCAATTGTGGCATATTAAAGAGGAATTCAGTTCAATGACATTGTTCTCATAATCCATTACAAACAGTGGCAGCCTCAGAGACCAATAGCAGAGCTTAGCAAGAATTGGATTTTTTTTCATTAAACTTTGGTGTGTTTAAAAACTCATCAACTCTGGTACTTCCAGAAAGTGAAGAAACTTTGACCTTTCTCCCTCCTACTGCTGTTTCTAACAATTTCTTCAGAAAAGACAGCATTTTATATTTGTAAGTTAAAATACTTTACCATTAGCATTATAAATATCACCTACAGTTAATTGACAGAGTTGAAAGCTCCAAAAACTTGAATATGATAAACCTTACCAGGCTTTGGACATTTTTTTTTAAACAATAGCTTCTTTTCTTGGAAACAATACCAGCCTTTCAACACTTGCACATCAATGTGACAGTCAAAAGCTTTACCACAAGGTCGCAGAAAGTCATCGGAAGCAGAGGCAGGACTAATTAACTTGCTCATCTAACTTCTAGCATCTAACATGGCTCCTCTCTCCCTTTTAATAGAGCTGCTACTTTCTCTCGGCACCAATCAGATAATTATTCTGTTGACTAGTGTTAAGTGCTGCAAGCTTTAAATCAAATCTTGATTTGAATTATTCATAGAGCAAAGCATTTGCAGGTATCAACAGCTGCTTTCTATAGGATAGGAATCAGATTGAAAAAAAAAAAAAGAGAAAGATTGAAGAATATTCTATGACTCTTAAAAATCACATTAGACCGCGCTTGGGTATTTGCAAAGCAGCATCTTCCCAGGGAAGTCTCTAACCCAGCGCAAGAAGATAGGAACATGTTTTGCTTCCAACCTGTTATCACAAAAATAAGGTTCTGCTTCAAAGACAATGTGTGAAAAGGGAGACTGCTGTAATGCAAAAATGGGAGCACATCTCCTGCCTTTGTCTCCAAGAAAGAAAATATTGGGCACGTGCAAAGGGATATGAACATTTGGGGATCCTTTCTCTATTTTGGACCTTTCCATTGGCATTTTGAAGAGAAAAAAAAAAAAAAGTGACTTCCAGGGTGGATTTTTAAATAGGAAACACTGCAGAAATGCCAGCTATCATCACAAAATACAGTGTCTACTGCAAAAAAGCCCCAAAAGCTCAGCTTACATGGCACTGACAGGCGATGGTGTCCCACAGAGACTTCAGGCTGGCAAAGGGCCTGTCTGGAGTGTTGCTATTTACAAAATCTGATGAGAATTAATCATACATCTTCCCCCAAAAAAACAGGATTCAAGCTTCTCATTGGATCTCCTGCTTCCTTGTGGCTTTTTTCTCACTAGTAAAAAATCAGAGGTAATTAACACACGGTGTAGAGAAGTAAGCTGGGCTGGAGCGCAGAAGACAAAACCCTTCAGAAAAGGGCTGCAAGCTAAGCCAGTTCTGCCTCATCTGGGAAACACACTGCATCTCAAACATCATGCAGGACTGGATTATCTGGGTCAGGTGTGAAGGATAAGAAAAGTCATTACCCACAACATAGGAAGTTTCTTTAGGAACCAAGTTCCAAGAAAACAGGTTCTTTTATGCCAAGTATCCAAGAATAGCAAAGACTATTCAAGATGCCCAAACCAAGGTGTTTTGTCCAGGCAGTGGTCCCATCAGGCTCCTCTTGCAGTCTGCAAGGATCGCTCAGTCCTGCATGTCACAGCTGATTCACCAGAGTTAAGCTTCTGTCCTGTGCCTGCCACTAACACCATCTCCCCTTCCCTTGGGGACCACCGAAAGCTGAACTGGCTAATTAGGAGTAATTTCTAGTATAACACACTGATAGCCCAGGGAGGCAGTGGAGTCATCATCCCTGGAGGTGTTTAGAAAATGAGTGGACGTAGCACTTGAGGCTCTGGTCTAATGGACAGAGAGATGTTAGGATGAAGGTTGGACTCAATGATACTAGAGGTCCTTTCCAACCTTAGTGATTCTATGATTATATTCTATATTTACCTCATGCAACTATCCGTAGGTCATCATATGTAGCTGTGATTTCATAGCAATAAGAAAGAGACTTACTGCCTGGGAAACTCCCTTGTGCCTGAAGGATCTTATTTCTGTGAAAAATTTGGAGAGAAACATTCTAAAATTGTGACCTGATCAGCTGGGCTGCTACCTTTTGCAGAAAGACCGGGACGGATGGGTGGTTCTTACAAAAAACCCAACGCTATTAGACACTGTCAAAGTTGTGCAAAGCTTCCTCAAGGAGTCAGAGGTAACAAATGCCTTCAGAATGCATCTGTCCTGTAGGTATCAGCAGACCTTGCTCTAGTCACACAACTTGTGTGAGCACTAAGAGATTTTTCAGAAGGAAAAGAAAAAAAAAAATGACAGATTCACATTTGAAAATGACAAGTCACAGCCATTTTAGTCATAATATTTAAAAGGGGGTGGGGTTACTTGCTTCAGATTGGCAGACCTTAATTAGGCTCAAGGCTGGATTAACTTTCTTCACATTACACAAGCTAAGGATTGACTCATTTTAATCAAATTCTTCCTGTTCAGTTTGATTAGGGCTAATCAGAAGCAAGGCTGTTTACAGATAATGCCTGGTAGTCACCGAAAAAAATAAAAAAAATAAGAAAAATCAAGAACTTCCCAATACATACAGCTCCACTCCACATCAAAGCAGATTCTATATATAGCCATGCACAACACATATTGCTGGCTCTCCCAAAGCACAACTATGTTAAACTTCCAGCTGCTTCACTAACTGGCTTTACCTGAAGGAATATCATCTTACCAGTGGAGAGCAGTAAGCCTGGCACTACTAGAACCAGTACTGCTGGGGATGCACCAGCCTGGCTCAGCTTCAAGGCGAGCAGAGCATTTGCTGCAAGGTCCAGATGCCTGTGCTGTGGTTATGCTTCCTACAAAATCAGGATTTATGAGCTTCCCTTAATAGAAATAATACAACCATGGGAAATTATGCTAGACTGTTTTTTTTTTTTTAATTCATTAGCAAGCATCTTGCCAATATGTCTGTGATAGACGTATGGAAACTTTACTTATTAGACTGAACCGGTTTGCTAAGGAGCTAGATAGGAAGAGATGAGATTGAAAGCTCCTAGCAAAAAATGCAGCGCAGCTCTCTTGTTAGTGAACAGGTTTATCTATTATAGCTCCCAAATGTTAATGTGGCTTTTAAATGCTTGATGTATAAAAATCAGAATTTTACTTTGATAGCAAAGAATTTAGCCCTTACTTTTGTTGGAGCTACAAAAGTGAATGATGGAAACTTGTGTTCCTGCCACTGCAGTGCCACTAACACTACAACAGTTGGTGGTGGCCTTAAGCCAAAGGAGAGAAGCAACAATACTATACACACTACTCCTTTGGCCATGTTTAGAAGTACCTAATTGACTTTGGAACTAAGCGGGTAAGAATCAAGCTCTTTAAGCAGCTAAATTTAATTTAAAAAACAGGGCTTAGATTTTTAGCCACTTGGGAAACTCTCCCTGTGTTTTTTACACACAGTGTAAGGCATGTTCCTTGAATCAGGGCTAGTTTCCTTCAATCAGGGCTATTTTCCTCCACAGCTCCACAGGTGAAAGCTGATTTTACCATTATATCTCCAGAAGTGCTTGAGTGCCACTAAAATCTAATTTTACTCATGGTGGTACTGAAATTTACTTGAATTCATATACTTTTTTGAATTTTCATAATGTACAAGCATTCTGAGAGATGCCAGTTATGATTCAAGGTGAAATTATTCTCCTAGGTTTTCAAAATCCAAACTATTCATTATAGCTATTTAGAGTGTTTTTTTCTGTGCGAGTCTAATGGTATGAGCACATTATGTTGAATTACTATTATGCTGCATCAATTGAATTAACTTCTGAAGTCAGTCTACATTCCAAATTACAATCTTATTCTGACTGAAATTCATTTAAAATCCACAGGACTTAATATTTCTTACAATGCCTGCATGCTAAAAGCTTATGTTCGTTGGCTTTAAGTAGCTCCAATGAAAACTGAATTGTAAACCGTCAAGAAAAAAAAAAAAAAAAGCAGTGAAAGCCATGATTTACAGGTGCTCTATCAGCGCGAGTCTTCTTCTGGAAATAAATGGCCATATTAAAAAAAGATCAAAACAGACCTGATTGATGAAGGAAACCAATCTTTTCGCCAGAGCACAAGTCAAAACAAGCCCTGTCAAAAATCTATTCAAAAAGAACAACAACAGGATTGAATTTACCACACATCCCCGGGCCAGCAGCAACAGCATGTCGTCCGCTGGAATGGCCTTGGCAAACAGCTACCAAAGCACTTGACATGCATCACCCTCTACTTCCTTTGGTGAAATCAGATGCTGGAGGATGAATGATATGCTTGCTTTGAAAATGGATAGCTGAGTGCAGCCCAGAGTCCTTGGTCAAGTGCGCCCTTTATTCATCTGCTCACATCTGAATGTGGAGAGTCATTTCTGGAGACCAGTAAAGGTGCACCACTTCAAAACTTGATTTGTTGGAGGATGTTGGGAAATCTATTCTGAACTGACAGGAAAACACATTAGGATGTGGAGCTAAACTGGAATTCAAACTATATGCTGTCTCATATTCCTAACTTATTAAATTAGGATAAACATATCCCCTTATTTTCTGACACTCTGAAACCTCTGAAAAGGAAAGCAAAAAAGAGCTCTCCAGTTGCACATTCCATTTCAGTCTTTGTAATGGCGATAAACATTTTGTCACAAATGTCCAGTGTCTGAGGTAAGGATCCGAAGTTGTACGCATAAAGAAACACACCCCAATTTTTTTGTAAAGAGGTATGTACATCAGGTAAAGCTGTCTCTAGCAAACACTGCAAAACAGGGTTTCAGACCTCAGTTAAGGCACAGAGTTTGAGCAAATGAGACCAATTATGCTCATTGTTCCTCTTGCATCCAGTAGCCTGTTGAACCAGAGCCTAAAATTAACTCATCCAGAAAATAACCCCAAGCTTTCACTCCTTCTAAAAGACCATCTTTATCATCTATTGCTATTCTAAGAGTAATTTCTTGCATTTGCTTTGGGTCTGGCTGAGAGTCTATGGTATTTAATCAAAGTAACATTTTATTGGTATGGGATCAACTGCTAATGTACACAAAGTCCTAATTTCTACCTATTTCTATCTAGTGACTGTAGTCAATACATAACATTTTTTATTTATTCCTTTTTACTTCTTTTTAAGCCGACATGCTTCACACAGAAAGCAGCAGCACCACCCCCAAAAAGATGAAATGCTTGACTGCTGAGAGCTGCTACAACTCCTTCAAAGAAGAATAGCCAGGTGCCTTGGGTGGCCCCGCTGATGCACTGAAGTCTAGGAACCTGATGTGTGCAATTGCTCTTGGATTTAGTGTCCTTGCTGAAAAGTAGCTATTTTTGTTCTCGGGTTTTAAAAATGGTGACTAGACGTTATGAAAGACACTTGGTGCAAACTAACTGTACCTAATCTAGAAAATTATCCATGATACAGATTTCATATAATTGATAGTCACAGTATGACCCAACCACTCCTCTTATTTCTGTGGATGTGTCTATGCTCTGTCCTCCTGTGCTCCCACTGCATCTCTATTCCTCTAGTGGGAAATAGAAACCACCACTCCAAGATGCTGCATTCTGTAATTCAGACTACGGGAACGAAACAACCTTCTCTCAGATTATCAAACACTGACATTTGCAATGGTTTGCTTTTGCACTCGCATTCAGAGCACGGTCTGTTCATGTCTGTAACAAAAAGAAAATCTTCCCTTTATGTTTCAATGATTATGAAATGTGTTCTGAATGCTTTCTGAAGTCCATCTCACTGAGATGCTTCTAAGAACAGTGTTTACAACCACACTGTCAGGTTGGTGAGCATCTGGCTTTAAAGTGCTTCTTAAAAAGCTCTGGTATTAGGGGTGTTGTTACAAGCTAATACCAGAGTCTAATAATTTTCTTTTAACCATCACTTTGAACCAACACGTCATCAGTAGTTTTGAAAGGTCTTTGTGACTGGTGTCAGGGGAGGGGAAAAAATAAAAAAAAAAATAAATTCAGACAGAAGTGGTAACTCTGACCCCACCTGACAGGTTTTTTTTCAACAGAAGCATCAATTCACCTGTAATTAGCATGAGGCAGGTTGCCTCAGTTAAACATATTAAGGGATGGGGCAGTGAAACAAAGGCTGGAAGGATGTACTCATTAAGTTCATACTAAATATTCAGATGATGAATTGTTTAAAAATCTCATTAAAATGTTTCTGCCCTCATGACTGCAAGGAAAAACCTCAACAGATGAGGTCTCAGTCAGACTCAAACATTTTGTTTGCCCGAATTTGCCAACAAATATTTTGAAGCTTTTTTCCCCTCAGTTGTTTCTTTTGCTGGTTGCCACTGAGGTGTTAATTCTGAAACTAGTAATACATTTAAATAACAATAATTAATTCAAGTTCAGGAAAAGGTGCTCTCTTGATTCTTTCACATTTTTGTTAAGAACCAGATGCTTGGAACCATGCAAAACCAGCAGAATGTCATTTCTAAAGGGGAATGTCAGACTGGCTAGCTTTAGAGCCCTAGGCCAACCCCACCCTAGAAAGGAATTCAAGTGAACACAAACTAAACCCAAAACAAAGTATTTCACTTCAAAGAACCTTACTTTGGAAGCTTAATTTTGACTGTAGGTCAAAATATTTCAGTCAGTTCACTGACTACAACACTTTCCAATTCCAGTTCTACTGATTCGAGAGCAAAATTGAATTATGCAGGTCATAGAAAGATTTATTTCTGCCTCTTGCATTAACACCTATCATTGAAAACCTCATCAGCAGACATCAGAAAATGAGGAGGTTAAGGACAATTGTATTATCGATTTTAAATAAATTGAGCATGTCTACCTTTTAAAGATGTCTGAAGTACCAAGAAAATAAAAAAAATAATAATAATAAAAAAAAAAAAAGAGAAGAACAGAGATAATGCCAGGAAGATGTATGTGCTCCTACAAAACCTGAAGTAGGCTCACTTTCCAGTATCATTACAGATGGTTCGTCTTTCCCCGAGCTCTGTAAACAGCAGCCAAATGAAACACAACACTCCTACTGACTGCTGAGCCGTCCATCGGTCAGTCTATCCCCAGACAGGGATTTTGCTTGTCCCCTTTCTCCTTTGCTGTCCACAAACAAACCTGAGGAAATGCAGCAGTGGGAATAGGGAACAGGGAAAAAAGGCAAGGAGACAGTCTGAGGCTTGGGGGAGTTTCTTTTCCTTTAAACAACAACTTGTTGGGATTTTGTTAGCATAACATTTAGTTTTTTCCTAAGCATATTGGTGATAGCAAGAGTAACAAAGAAAGCCTAGTGGGTCCATGCTTGGGTTTCTGACCAAGGAGTCAAGAAACATGACTCAATATGCTACGTCAGTTTAGACAGTTACTCCTGCGACATTTTTCTGGCTGCACAATGGCAAAATGGGGCTAAAAATCACCTCCATTACTACAAAAACAGCACGAGTCTTAAGAGAAGAAGAAAAATAATCAGAAATATAGAAAAAATACAGAAATACAGTATGCAAAGAAGCTGGGAGTTCAGGAAAACTTCTTTTTACTGTCATCCACCAAACTAGCTACTCACCAAGGAATAAAAGATATTTTAAGTTAAACCAGGAACAGATACATTCACTGAACAGCCTATCTTTTTGGTTTTTATTTAAAAATTTAGAAAAGGAATATACATCATCTATTTCCTTTTTCTAAAGGTTCCTATACGCTTATCTAGTGATTCTAATTGCATGAAAGGATATACACACATGAACTTCTATTCATTAACTTTAATCAAAAGAATTCTTGGCTGTTTCATTTAAGGCGGATTTAATCAAGCAAGGTTGGCTCTGAAGTGAAATTACAACCTTTACACTGCAGAACAATTAATTTAGAGTTTTGCCCTGCAACAGGTCCCTGATGAAATACTAAATGACTAGATTGCAATAGGGCATTTTGGATGTGTAACTTTAAATACTATTTAGGTGTTTTCTCTTATGATATATAGGCAAAATCTTTTGTGCAAACCTGCATGTTATTTATCCAAACCTCTGTGGAAATGTTAAGATATTGCTCAAAATATAATATACCAACAAACATCAAAGCAAAAGTGTTTAAAATGCAACTGTATATCATGCTAGAGATCAAAGACTTCTCCTCAGGTTCATCTCCCACAAAACCAGTGTGCTTTCCTACCGACAAGGTATTGTGAAACTTTCGGTAATTAAGTATTTGTATTAGCTGGGATAAATAAAATAATGCTTTACATATACTTTGCATTTATTGTGATTTTACATCACAATCCTTGCAATTTGGGGCATTCCGGAGTCTTTTACTCCAGGTAATTTCATCTCTGTTACAATGAAATATGCCCATGTCTAATTTCAAACCGAAATAATGGAACTCTACATGAAAAGCTTAAAAGAAAGCAAACCCTTGTTGCGGTTTAGGGTCAGGGCAGCCCTTTAGACCTAACAGATGCTCTCTGTTAAACCCCCTCCCTCCCCAAAGGGGAAGAGAAAAGGAATAAGGGAGAGAGACTCAGTGATTAGAAGAGGAAACTAGAACAGCTTTAATGATGATTAATAATAATAATAATATAGAATATGTACAAATATATACAAACCAGTATTGAACCCAACCCCCGTGATGGTAATTACATCACTATCACCACTGATGCTGTGGAGCAGGCTCTGGTGGTCCCAGACCAGGTCCTGCAGCAGATGGGAGCTGTGTTCAGGACCTGGATTCTGCTACCGGATTCAGGAACATGGGATCAAAGGCTGAATTGGCAGAGTCCTCCTTGGATGTTCCAGGGAAGCAGTCCAAGAGGGGAGAAGAGCCCGGGTATACGCCCAATAGACTCTTTTCTATCCCTCTGCTTGCTTCCGAATATATCCTTGCTACTGAATATGATGTCTATGGGCTGGAATACCT
>VWZY01003960.1:63675-84131 GCA_013399075.1 Chloroceryle aenea | reverse complement strand
TGTTTTGTTCATATGTAAAAAGGCAAAAATATTAATAAATAAAAAAATAAATAATAACAAAGAGAAACACACACAGAAAAAAAAAAAAACCACAGGAAAAAATACCCTGCTGTTGTTCAGAGGTGACCTGTGAAAAGTGACGAACTATGCCACTTTAATTCAAAACGTTCAGCAAAACCAATGTGAAGTCACAGCCTGTTCAGGATGTGTAAATACCTACTGTAAAAACTGGAAGAGCAAAGTAATTTCTTTGTCATCCACCACCGGGACAACAGTTATACTAACAATACAGAATATTTATTTAGAGCACTTATCAGACAGACTGCTATTTGTCAGGTTGTCATCTGTTTTTAGTCAATCAAGTCAGCAGAAACGTTGAGTAAGAAGATATTTTTTTGTTGGCCTAGAAACTGTTGTTGGCCTTTGTGTTTTCTAAAAATGTGGTATTAGCTCTTAACTAACCCTGTGGAACAACTGAGTAAACTTTTCTACTATTACTAAAGCTGGAACACCACATCACCTGTGAGGCTTGAAAGAGATTGCAAATCAAGGTACAGGGCCAGGTATGAAAGGCAGCTGAAGACAAGCCATGTTTCTGCTTATTATCAAGGTCTAACGCTCTCACCTTTTACCTGACTGAATTTCCAATGTGAGACATGCACTATGGTCAAAAGGCCAAGAAACCACGTCCCTTACAGAGACAATCCACCCACGTACTACTTTCCTGTTAGCCCACTGAAGTGTGCTCAAGGTTCATACCAGATTGGAAGCCAGGAGGCAGTAACAGCCAGTATTTTAAATAGAACTGGTGCCTGTGCCATCTTCCACTATCGCACCTTCTCTGCCTGCCAAATACTTTCCCAGTATAACTCAAGATGTGCTTTGAGCCTTCAAAGCATTATGTGACTTTGGAAAAGATCACTATTTAGGTGATTTCTCTGACTCTTCACCAAGAAGGCTGCAGCTATGTTAGCTGAAACCCTCTAGCTGTTGGCAAAGCCAGAGCAAACCATGGCAAAAATGTATAGAAAAAAGAAAATACCACAATCAGAGATTGAGTCATAAGGGGATTTTGTTTGGCTTCTTCCATCAAATTCTTCATGTCAAGGATGGTAACAGTTGCTTCACTCTGACTTTCCCTTAGCCCCAGGGAACCCTCAGTTCCTTCAGTGCCGAGTAATTTGTGAGGATGACCGGCATGGCCAACTGTGCTATCTGGCATTGGGCAAAACATATTCATGCGAACAGCGGTCATATCAAAGAATCATGGAATGGTTTAGGTTGTAAGGGACCTTAAAGACCATCCAGTTCCTACCCCCACTAGGTTCCACACCTCCCACTAGTCCAGGATGTGCAAAGCCCCACCCAACCTGGCCTTGAACACTTCAGGCAGTGGGGCATTCACAACTTCTCTGGGCAACCCGTACCAGTATCTCTCTGCTCTCATAGTAAAGAGTTTCTTCCTAATATCTAACCTAAATCTACCTTCTACCCATGTGAAACCATTACCCCTTGCCGTATTGTTACGCTTCCTGATAAAGTCATATTATTATGTTTGCAAAATATATAAGCAATAAAGTTTTAATGACTTTAGTTAAAATAGATACAAGTTAACAACTAGCAATAAAGAGAGCTTTAAGAACATTATGACCACAATCAAACCATCACCATACACAGCAGTTTTAACATTTAGAAACATTACAATAAACTGTATCAGTAAATGAATCAAAGGCTAGAATTATTAAGGAAGGAAATTTCATACTGGTACAAAAATATGTTGAGTACTAGACTGGAATGTGGCCATGCCTTTACACCCTCTATAGAGGGCATGAAACAAGAAAAAACAGATCACATTTTGCACTACACATAAGACAGCTTCACATGAGAAATCAGTGGAAGGATGTTTTGTTGGTAGATCAAAGGAAAGGTGAAGTATGTAAACAAAATACAAAATACGCAAGAAAACATTCCAGCTGGAAGTAATCTACTTTGACATTCATTTCACTGAAGTGCTACTTAATATTACTTTATCTCTACAAATAATATAATTCTTGATAACTTGCTTGATCAGGTAATCCCCGTGTGGCTATAATAAGAGTTGCAAGGTGTATGGTGGCATCTTTATTCAAGCATCTTCTTTCCCAAAACCCCACCTCCTGCCCCTGGGCTGCAGTAACACATCCATTAACATAGAAATAAAAAGACCTAATGTGTCATAGGAGTCCAAATTATGTCACCCACATGGCACTGCAGAATAAGTAAGAAAATCCAAAACACTCAAACTCAGTAACCTGGTCCACAGTAAAATTGATTTTTAAACTTAATTGAAAGAAAAAAATACATTCAGAAAGCTGGGTTACAAAATAAAGCACAAAGATGTCTAAATATTGCTTTCCTTCTGTCATGAGATTTTTGGATATAGTAACTATGATAATATAGTAAGTCTCCAGCTAACAAATCGCATTTAAAGTAGCAATATTTTTTTTATAATTGTCTTGCACAAAAACCATCTGTCTGCAGTGAACACTTACTTCACCCACAAACTTTCCACTTAAATAAATGTACCTCCTGTGAATATCTCTGAAGATCTGCTTCTTTTCCGAGACTAGGATTAATTCTTTTTTTCTTTCTTTTAAGGTATGTTTCATCACTTTGCAATCTACTGCTGCCATCTTCTGTGTTAGATAAAGCAGCAAGTAACTTCAGACTTACAAGCAGCGTATTTAACTTGGACCATATGGGAATGGTTCTGTTGGTCAATCAGAGAGTACTACACTGAAATACACTGAAAAAACCTGGTAAAAAGTTGGCATTACCTCTAAGTGACTCCGTCGTTCTGCAATCACTCGTTCATCCTTGTTTCCAAAAAGCTTCTTTGGAGGGAACTCTAAAGTGGCAAGCTGGAAGACATCAAAGGATGAAATGGCATCAGAAGTGACAAGTTCAAATGAGAAAATTCTCTTTAAACTGTGAAGCGACTGGGAAGAAGAAAACACCAAATATTCATGAGCTATTAGCAAATATCACATTACACATTTTGACATTACTACTATCAGGTCTGTAGTCCTGCTAAGATAACGATGCATTTTGTCATAAATAAGTGACAGAAAGCAAATTTAGCAATCAGACTGCCTCCCGTTTGCCCACATAAAGAATATAAAGTTGCAAACAGATTCTGTTGTGATAGTACCAACACAGAAGAAAGAAAGATTGCTTCAGGAATTCTGTAAATATTAAAAGATTGCATTAAGTGTCTTAAGAACTAGGATCTCCAGCAGTACTGACGTCTGAGTTATTTGTCATTTCTTGTATTGTAAACTTAAGATCATTGGATTTAAGAACTATCACTGAAGTTGTGCTGTGGAGGATGGCATTGGTGAACTCCAGTTGACACCTGAGCCAGACCTGAGGGACCTTGTGTTATGTCTTGAACTACAACTTCTTTTACAGCTGGGACAGGCTGAGAGCACGCACCTATGCTGCAGTAGCAGCTAAGATGACAGGAAATGGAACCTCTTGAGCTGTAGCTCAATCACATTCAAATGTGTTTCTGTGCTGGAACCTGATACCTTCAGAACAATTCTGAAGGGAATCCACATGAGAAGGCAAAAATCTCATTTATCACACTGAAAATGAAAACAAGGCAGCAGCACAACCTCTAAAGACAACTATTCAGAGCTGTCCTTTTAGGAGTTCTTCCACAGAGGTGTTCAAAGCCATCTTCTCCCTTCCTTTTCATCCTGTAGAAACTGTGGCAAGCTACAATGGTAAAGGACAGAGCAAGGAAACAGTCTGTCTTTCTTGTACATCAACAAATAAAATGCTTGAACAAATTCCAAACAGCTGTATCTGGAAAACACACAAAAGGACTCAAGAATTGCTAACAAATACCAACGAACTTGGTCTGCTGAGCCACTGCTGCTAGCAACGATGCATGAGAGGACAAGTCCTCTCCATACCGTTTGTGTTTGCACTTGAAGGCACATCAAAATCAATTTCTTCCTAGCTCTCACTCTATGACACAGAAATATGCAACCTCACACTGGTGTTGCTGGAGTTGTTTTGTAGGCGAAGGTCCTGTATAAAAATGCCTCCTGCATGAATTCCCCTGGGTATTTCATGATATCGAAATAATAAGCAAGCTGCATCATTTTCTGGTCTATCAACACATACAGGACTGTAGAGATTTTTTGACTGGTTACAAGAAGCAGAAATATACTGAATTAAAGGCAGAGCTTCATATTTAACATTGAATGTAAACATCTTTAAAATACAGTGGAACTCTGCAAATCAAATAATTGTTTTCCCCATTTTCTGGTTCAACTCTAACTTGGATAATTTTAAAGAAATTCCTAAACATCTTCAAATGATCAATATAAAGTGATGTGGGGCAGCAGACAACTGGGAACCGATGTCTGCCCTGCTTCAGTCTTGTCATCATGCACCACTTATATTCCTCAAATTTAGTCAACCATGTTGTTCTTGGTGTGCCTGCTTCATCATGTTGGCAGGACAAGCTCTATGCAAACAAGCAGTATCCTATGGTTACATCCTTGGGACTTATTTTCACTGCATTACTCACTCCTTACCCTATACAGGATTATATGTGCTAATATTTTCAAGGACTTCAAAATTGCACCCCTGCAGAGATAATATTTAATTAAATAGTACTGCATCATGTCACTGCCAGAAACAAGCAAGGTAAAACAAACGCCATCACAAGACCCTCCCTGCCCTAGGGAGATTTGTTTTATATTTATTTGCTAAAAAATACTTGCATTAAAAAAACAATTTACACAAATCAAAGAAAAACCTGCTGCTACAATGTCCTCAGACACACTCTCTAGAGTCCAAGCAAGGGGATTTACAGCTAAAATCAGGAATGATTTCTTTATCTAAACCAAGTTTGATTTTAACAGGCATCTGAAGACTGATTCTACAAAACTTGGGGGTGTGCAAGTTGCTTTCCTAATTAGCTTCCTAAAGACCTCTTAAAAGAAAAACAGGTGCATTTTCTAAAGCCAGTAAGTTTTGCTAAAACAATGTGAGTAGCTACTTTGGTTTGAATGAGTTTAACATTTAACTCCCAAATCACTAAGACCCAAAAAAAAAAAAAATCTTTGGAAGCAAGGCAATGAAAGTCCATTATTACAGTCATGAATTTAGTACACAAGAGAAAAGCCTCAGCCCATAAACTCGGATCTGAAATGTTTGAAGTCACAACACGTAGCTAAATGAAAATCATAATTTCACTGATGGTCAAGACCTGGATTTTGGACACTCATATAGTAAATGACAGAACTACACATAATAAAAACTTCATTCCAGACAAGAATGCCAATGTGTCAAACTATACTTGGCATGCATACCTATGCTACTTACATTTGTAATACACATGTGTACAGAAACACCTATACATACGTATGTGTAACTTGGGAGGATTTTGTGTCCTGCAGAGGGTACATTACAATGGACTGATCTTCTACTGCAGTTACCCTCCCTACAGGGCTGGATGCAGAAGGCACACAACCTCAGGCCTGCTGGAACATCTCACAAAGGTTCTCTGTCTGCTCTTTTAACCAAATGATTGGCAGATGTCCATCTCGAAAAAAAAAGAGACTATTTCTGTCACACAACAGATAACCACCCAAATATATGACAGAAAATCCCCCCAGCCACAGATTTCATCATCATTTCAGCAACCCTTGGAACCCCTGAATTATTCCGATACATTCTACTCCACTACATGTCAAGAGTTGAATCCCTGCCAAAATGAAAGAGTCACAGCTTTCCAGGTTTGCGTGTCAGGCTGTCCAAATGCTCTTGTAGACATCACAGCACCAGTTTCCACACAGTTCACAGTCAGAACATTACCTTTGTAACATGAGAACTAGAACCACTCGTGCAGCAATATGAATCATGCAGTCATCTCAATGACTGTGATTTCACCGCAATAGGAAGATTGTAGCGTATTTATATAAATATACAATATGAATACATTTACAATAATATAATTTACAGTGATATATAAGGGTTATATACACCATTGATCTCTGTCACTCCAACTTAAGGTTACTCCTTTATAGCAGGGAAAAATAAGTTGGTGCAAGAGTTGCACAAATATGCAGAGTGACAATAATCCTCCTCATCATCATTTTGGTCTATAAAAAAAAGAAGCAGGCCAGTAAAGTGCCTATATTGAAGAAATTATAAATATTGCCCTAATTTTCTAGAGAGATCCTCTGTCCTGATGTATTGGATGTGGCACTTGGTGACAGGGTCTAGCTGATGTCATGGTATGGGGTCATAGGCTGGAATTGATGATCTTGGAGGTCTATTCCAGCCTCAGAAACTCTATGATTCTGTATAATCTGACATACAGATGCTGAATCTAATTGTGTGTGATTCAGAAATGCAATTCAAGAGAATTTAGATGTTTATTTAAAATGCCTTACTCAAGCCAAATTGCAGTAGCAAATATTAATGCATTAAGTTCATTCAATTTTGTTATTAGTAGTGCTACAACACCTTTAAGAACCTGCACAGTAACTTCAGATGAGATTACCACTGCTTCCAGTTAACGTGTAAAGCACAGTACGTAACTGAGCCACATTATTTCTGTCACTTAAATATGTAAGAGATCTGCAGGCGTAGATTTTGCATAGAGATGTTTGCCTTGGCTCAAACACTTTGGATTCAGCAGGATAAATTGTTCTTTTAGAATTAAATGGCCCTGTACCTTCTGGCTCTTTTAGAATTAAATGGCCCTGTACCTTGTGGCTCAAAATAATTCTTCAAGGGTCACATCTTGTCTATGAGAGGAGCATTTAGTGGCGATAAAAGGAGGCACAGTGGGATTTAAGAGGTAGCAAGTAAATTATTCTATTTTCCCGACATTTCTGAAGCACCCCCCTCCTCTCCCTGTCCCCCTTGCTGCAGTGGCAATGAAAGCATTTGGCAGCCCATCTTTTTCTGCAGGGATATTTTGTCGTTTTCTAGGGCTGATGATGAGGTGATGTGTTTTCTGTCAGAGGAAATTAAGAGGCATATTCCCCAGTCTGACAGGAAGAGAAAACCAGAGAAGCTTCTGCATGACACATGCAAGATTTCTAATTTTTATTTTGGCTGCAGAAGCGTTTCCTTACTATACTTAATTACAGCATCGCTGCAACACAAATTCCATTCTGTACGTATATATGCATATGCATACCACAGGCAAGGCTGGGACTACTCCTAGGCTCAAAATGCAAAGCCAAATAATATTTTAAAATAGGATGGAGACACCTGAAGACTGCTCATCAGCACTCCTAATGTCTTTTAGACATCAACGTTTTTATGGTTAATGATGTTTATCCTACCTGGCAATCGTTGCTAGGCAGTAGCAGTCCTAGGGAGAGGCAAACAGTCATTTGCAATTTACTCCTTAATTTCTTTATAATAAATAAAGGCTGTGTTTTATTTCTGGGTCTTGTATTATTTGGGGGCATGTTATTTTTCCTGTGCCTTAGCAACCTTACCTGTAAGAAATGATACTTACCTACCATGATATAGGATTTGAGATTAGTGTATTCAGGTTTAGACAGTCCTAGGTCCAGTCCTCAAGGGGAAGGTGCTTCATACCTAGCACATGTTATTCTAGTAAAATTTCAGCAGCCTAATGGATTCCTGCACTTCTCATGAATCTCAGCCAGGAGACTGGTTTTAACAAGATCATTGACAGGAGTTCAATGCAGGTAGGATTAGATGGCAGATGAGGAAGTGACCCTTTTTTAGTCACCTACAACTCTATGACCCTAAGATTCACCTACTTCTGGAAACAGTATAAGCCCAACAACATCTGTATGGAAGCATACATGTTTTGAAGGGAAACCACACATCTTCCTAGCCTTCTTAAATGGAGCCACAGGAAGAGATGAAAATTTAGACACTGGCCTTCTGGAAGCCAAGAAAGTGCAATGAAGGCTCCAATACCAGGAAAGGTTCTGCCTGGGATGGGGTACACTATTCATTTCAGGATCTCTAGAAAACAAAGCCATCAGAAATGAAAGGACACCCATGAAATGTTATTATATTCAGTTGGGAGACTCTTCACTGACATTAACTGACGTTTGCTAGGGACCTGATGGATTTAATTCAATCCATGTGTACAGTGGAACATAACATGTTAATAAAAAGTCTTGCATAATACTTTGCAGGTGATATTTCAATATATAGTGGACCAAAGTAAAATACCACATAATACAGTCATGCCAGCCTGTCACTTCTGAAGCGTGAAATTGTTCCAAGTGTTATGCTCCCTAAACATGAAAAAAGTGCCATTTTCCAACGTCAAGCAAAAATCTACAGGATTGAAACATCTCATTATTTCTGGTGGGTAAAATCTATGTTTTAGTGCCTATGATAGGGGAAAAGATTTTTTTTTTTTAAAGAAGAAAAACAGGGCAGACATTGATGGAGGCTGAGTCATCTTTAATCTTTCATCTCAAATTCTCTTTGTACTTCAGTGTTTTGATATATTTAAATGGGGGGAAGAGAGGGAAAAGAGAAAATTAAGGAAATGCTAACTATTAAATTAAAAAGTCAGTCATCTTTAACACTCATGTTACTTTTACAACTCTGAATTTTCTCATTTTTCAAAGGGCATGTCTGACTTTTGATCCTTTGTACCAGAAACCTCTGTCAAAAATGAGAAAAATCAGAGAGAAGAATGTGGCACGGTTTTGCAGCCGGTGTGGCTGCACCTGACTTGATTTTGCAGTGAGTAATGAAAGAAGAAACTGTCCTACTTTTACTTTTTGAAGTTTAAACAAAGTAACTTAAGCCTCAACTTCTCAAGATGTACTAAGACTCACAAACTCTAAAGAAATTGGGCAAAAGCCGCATTCTTAATGAGGACCTTGAGCTAAATATTTAGGGATTTGACAACAAGGTAAAAACAAAAAAAGCTTAACTTCAATAATTTCACTATTATTTTGTCTGAAATAAACCACCTACTCTACACAATTTCATAAGAGAGCCTTAGACAAAGGGAAAAAGTTAACACTTAATGAACAGTTTAAAGGCTACTTAATAAATTCTGAAAAAAAACACACAAACCAACCCAAAACCCAAAAAACCCAACAAACCAAAACCAAATAGAGATCAAAGATACATATGCATATACTATGCACTTAAAAAGAAACCAAGAAAATAACTTTAAAACCAGCTAAATCACATTTTCAGGTGATATAGCTCAAACTGTTCACATATTTTCCCAAATATGAGTGAATAAATCTCTTAAATTTACTCTCCATTAAAAAAAAAGTAACATAGACCTCCAGCAAGTAAACTCTACAGTGCTTCCATGACACATATGCTCTAGGTAAGTGATGCCCTCAGAGAACAGGAAGATTTAAAGACAATATTTCCCATTATCAACTAATTGAAAAGACAGAATATCATGGGGATTATTTTCTGGATATTCAGTTCATTGCCTACTTTGCCTCTTGCATTTCTAATATTCTCTCTTCTTTTTCCAACATGTTCTCTCCCACTTCCCAGCTTGTCTCTATTTTATTGCTATGGTTCCCCCCACTCCTCGCCATGTCCTACCTAATTATTTTTCTTACACCACTGTTCATTTGCCATATCAAATTCCCTGTTGACACCATCATCCCTACTATTTGCCAGAAGGGGGGAGAGATTTGATCAGTCAAATATCCAACTAAAGATCAGTCAAAGCTCTGAGGTGGACCCACGTCAACCTTCTAATTTAGTGAACTCCTTGAAGAAAACTGAACAAGTTTTAAATAGCAGCAAAAGCCACAATTTCTTACAACAAACAAGGATAATTAACATCCTAAATCAAAGAAAACAAAAGTGACCAGGAAACAGCTGGAAAAAGGTTGCACACAACTTTCCTCCTACACACAGGGTTCCTACAGAGGAGTCCCTGCAGAAGGTCCCTGATACCAGCCTAACACAGTCAGTCCTTCACTGGCTTTGAAGGACGCAAACTCTGCTCCAGCCCCTCTGTTACCCAGATCTTTGCAGTGTTTCTGAGACTCAAGGAGCTCCTCCCTGCTGTCCCTTAGCTCCTTCATCAGAGCTACAAACTTCCAGCTCTCTCTTATTGTCTCTCCTTGATGCTTCTGGATCTTGTTCAACCACACACAAAGGAATGAGCATCTCCCTCTTGCCTTGAGGGAGTCTACTCTGAAAAATCCTAAATAAACGAGTCAGTAAACATCTCCCTTCCGAGAAATACAATAGAAACCATATTGCAGAGTGATGTACTGAGGTTTTGCTTCCTGGGCATTTCGGGGGTGGTATTTTTCTTGGTATCGCCTGAACGCAATTTAGGCCACAACTTATTTTCCCACCCCTTTACAGCACAGCCTCTTCTCAGAGGAAGCCGGTTTGCCTCATACACGACAATACTCTTCTCTGCCAGCTCTCCATCCTTTTAGCTCCGTGCCAAAGGATTATCTGCCCACAGATTTAATCTGGTTTAATCTCTGCATTTCTGGCTTGCAGGAGTAGCTCATGGGCCCTAGTGCGGGCAGCCTGGTGACCCAGGTCTACTTCATCCTCTCCAGAACACACCCTGTTGAGGCCAGAGCATATTGGAGACCCTGATTGGGTTAACCTGCCGGGCAAACAATTCTGTAACTTCTCTGCTGTACTCTGAATATAATTCCTTGTCTTTTTCCTACCTTTATCTCTAGAGTATCACCCATATATAAATTGGTACCTCTTCTACACCATTCCCCTGCAACACTGGCATTAAGATGTGCCAAGAAGCAAAAACACATACATCCCATCCCATAAATATATGCAGTTCTGTTGCGAATCATCTCAAAGACTGAATGCTGTGAAGAACCAAGAGCATCTTCTCAGGAGGCAAAAGTTCTCACAGCTCTAGTGTCTGAGTAACTCTCTGTGAAAATTATCTTCCGGCACGCTTGCCAGTTACCTTCCTCAGACAGACATAATTGTTTCTCTAAAGAACATTTCAACTTCATCTGTCACTGAAGAGAGATAAGAACACCAAAAAGAAATTTACCTCCTGTGAACCTCCCTGAAACCTCCCTCTGATAATGCAAAATTACCAAGTAGGAATTGACACCAAAGATTTCTCTTTCGCATTTCATTGCCTGGGCCTCTCAAGGTCTTTGAATTGTGCCCAATCAATCAATCAATCAATCATCTGTAGTTATGAAAAAGGTTTGAGAGTTCTCATATCCAAGCTTCTCCTTTAAACAAGCAGGCTGACCTAGACTCAATATGCATTTTTGGAGCTATAGTGAGATGTGAAGAACACTGTTTATCACATTATTTTAACTCCCTTTAGTCTGCCTCCCGCTATTGAGAAAAATCAGATTAACTGCAGCCAAAGAAGTTACCTTGCATTACAGGGTGGGTGGTTTTTTTTTTTCTTTCCTTAAAGTAATTTTTAGACTAGTTGGAATAATAACATACCAAAATAGAGCCATAAATGATGGCCAATAGAACACTTGACAAATTACTTCATTGCCTTCTTCATTAAAAGCAGTAAAATGGTGTTTAAATACAGAGTAACTACAAAAATGAGTGATAGGATGTATCAAAGTTCACACATCCCTTTCACAGTTCTATAAAAATTATGCAGCTTTGGTATTTTAACCTTTCTTATGAAAAGTGGAAAATCATAGAGCCAGGTCATCTTTCTAAATATAAACTACTACCTGCACAGCTCAGGTTTATCAACCAAGGAAAGAGGGGCAAAAATTGGCTCAAATGGCAAAGAAAACATTAAGTTCTCTATTTAGGTTGTAGAAAGGCAGAAGATGATGGAAACAGAATACATCAAAGCATATAATTATCTCACTTGTAAACCCATCAAAAATCCAATAGAAGTAATTAAATATGATTCATAGATGTATTCAGAAAATGAAGCATGAACTGTAACACACCGTGTCCTTGCAACCTTGATTTTGCCTCTTTGTTCATCTACCCCTTCCCCAAGTCAGAAGTCTCTGGAGGAAAATAGACCAGTACCAGGTGGCAGACCATGGAGTAAGGCAAGGGTACGTGCTGAGGTAGAGCATCTATAGACAAGTTTAACACATACTCTCTAGGCTATTAGCTCATGAATTTGCAAACCAAATAGTAATTTTTTTCATGTAGTCTTAGGTCATGGTGTTTGGTAATGCTTTAAAGAAATAGCAACAACTGCTGGGTTTGCAAGGTTTTCAAAGCTCAACACATTAAGATCTTCATCAATGTGTGGCCCAAATCCCACTCCTCAAAGAGAAGGTAAAAAAAGGAATTTTCTGCTGTTCTCTACAGTGTTTGTTTTCCTTTCAAAAACAACCTGGGATTCCATCCTTTATTTTCCCACTAGGATTTCTAGAAAGTTAAGGAAGTGTCCCTGCAATAGCACGAGGTGGGCCACACAGCAGACACTCCACAGCATGTTCCTGACAGTGCCATGTTAGATGCTTCCATTGTACACCAAGAAGTCACGATATCATTTGACATAAGCAACAGAAATAGGCTCAGAGAGAATTCACCACAGCAGTTGTAACAGCTCTTCCCAAAAAGATTTGCTTACTGCCTGCGAGCTCATCCTAGTGACATCTGGCAGCATTTATGAAATGTCCCCGTCTCCTGTGGCCAACTGGTGCCATAAATTCCAGTCACCCCTGCCTTTGAGAAATGCAAATAATGAAAACTCATCAAAGAGCAGCAATAATTTCTACTGCTGACTAGATGGATGCCTTTCTGACTACTGAAAATTAATGGCAGATCTCATGGTCTTAAAGAACAGCTGTCACAGAGAAAGACACTTGCAAAGAAAATATACAGCATGCCTCAACCTTTGATTTGCTAAAGATATAAAGCAGAAACTCTTACAACAACCTGGACTGATTACAAGGAAAAGTAGCCTCCTGTGTTGTTTAAAATGAGAAAAATAGAGAAAACACAATGTAAGTAGGCAAATGGGAAGCTTCAAAGGATCTTCTTAGTCCGTGCTCCAAAAGTAAGAGTGACTGAGTCACATAGGTCATATATAAATTTTCCTTTATGTCTAGTCTCACAGATATTGTAGAACCAGCTGCTCTATCACAGGATTAAAAACTAGCTCTAAATCTCAGACAAACTTGGGAATTTCCCCCCACTATCACTGTTGTCACTAGGTAAAGCTTAAAATGACAGATAACTACAGATAATTAATTAAATGTAATAATCTTAAAGGATGTGTTTTCAGGAGAGTGAACAGGATTTTGAATCTGCAGGACAGAAAAAGCAACTGAAAGATCACTATTACTATCAGTTTCTCAAACAATATCCTATTTAGCTGCTCTTGAGATCTTAAAGAGTCACAGTGGCAGGTAAGAATAGATATTTGTGTCAAAGTATAATAAAATTTCTTTATCAAGCACTTGAAAGATAAATGCTTAGAAAGCAAAACCCATCTATATCCCACATATACATGGAAAACTCAAAGACACACTCAAAATGCCATGGTATCCAAGTCAACATCATTTGTTGGGGCAGGGGAGAAAACAGGGATGTGTTTACTACTGCAAGTATTTGAGCTTGGATTACACGTCATTAATTTCACAATTACTGTGTCTGGAAGATGCTTTCTAGCAGACTATGATCTTTCTGTCCACAACAAAGGCTACATCACTAAGTCCACGTAAAAGTGATGCTGCTCCACCTACACCCATATTAGTAGTCTTTTAGCTTTCCCAGGTCACATGATTTTTTTAGTGTCGTCTGTCCATGTCGTTCCCCCCCCCCTTACAATGAGTTATAGCAGGTAAGAGTCTTCAGGTA
Organism: Chloroceryle aenea; assembly: GCA_013399075.1. NCBI lineage: Eukaryota > Metazoa > Chordata > Aves > Coraciiformes > Cerylidae > Chloroceryle > Chloroceryle aenea. The sequence continues at coordinate 70,325 of VWZY01003960.1, read as the reverse complement.
CAGTCAAAATGGAAATTGTGCTACTCTACATATGTAAATAAAACCCTGCAATACAGTAGTTTGCAGTTACTTTAACAACATTAGCACTATTCAAGAATTAAACTAAACTTTAAAGGTATTCTTATTCATTCTCTAATTTAAAAATAAAAATAAAGTTGGAGCTAGAGTTGATTGTAGAGTGAGTACTTGAAAGATTTAAAATACTGCTAAAGTTTTGCTGTCATTTTTTAAAAAAAAGACATAACAGGACTAGGATGTACAGTGTTCAGCTACAGTTTGAAAGAAATTTTAAGCATTTAAGAAAAAACACTGTGTACACTCAGCCTCAGAGAGCTCACACTGCCAACAGCACCACACAACACAACTCATTATAGTATCATTAATACCCAGTAGTACCTGCAACTATGATTGAAAACAATACATTCAACAAGAAGAAACTGGAAGAACAGAACTTTAGCTTTGATTCTTTTTATCATTCACAGCATCATAACCATTTATAGATAGCCATGAATTAACTGAATAATTTAACACTGTCTCCCTACATTTGGCACCCACGAAAAGTGTGCTTTTTCATCCCACCCACATCACGAACATCCCGTAACAAATTTGTTTTTCCAGACGTGGCCAGACAGCTTCTTGCCCTCTGCACTATGTACTCCTGGCTTCAGTTCTGAAATGCACTCTACAGTAAAGAGGACAACACTCTCCACCTTCAGTCTTCTCTCACCATTTATAATTCTATACCTGCAGCTCCATATTATTCCTGAACGCCACTGCTTCTTTACATTTATTTTCATATTAAACCACAAGAGATTGTATTTTATTGATTTTTGTCATGCAGGGATGTCTAATAAATTTTACTGCTTGGGCTTTCTTGCTCTGGGCTTTGTAGCGGGACAGAAAATTCTCTCTTGTAAGATGGAGCCCTCTGTATGTTCTGTGTCGCAGAGACAGATGGTAAAAGTCCTTTCTGGATTTTTTTTTTTTAAATGTATTTACATTACAGCAATCAAGAAAATACCCTGAGAGCCCTACAGGAAGATCTCACTGCGAATGCAGAACTGAAGGCTTTTAGAAAGTCATTTAGAAACTATACCATCAGCTGCACAGGTATAAGAAATCCGTATTTGGTGAATATTATTTTCACTATATAGAGTCTAAAAGATCATTAGTGGGAACATGATAAACTATTATTTATAAAAGACCATTAGATGAAAAGAGTGTCTCATCTATTTTAAGAATGCTAACCATAAGGTTGGGTTTGGTGGGGAAGGGGTGTGTGTGAAAATTCACCATTTCCCAAACAGGGGTATTTACAACAAAACACTACAGCTACAATTAGTGGCTTCTCAGTGTTTCACTAGTAATTGGCCTCACTTGGATGGACCATGTACCTGGCTTGTCACATCACCCTGCTTGCTGATCCCTGATTGTCAACTGGAATGGCCACTGTCATTGCCCTGCCCCTGCTCAAGTACTGTTGGACTGTGCCCTGGCCACCAAGGTCCTTGCTAGGACTTGTGCTGCAGCCACCCTCAGCTCCAGGCTTGTTATGCCTTGTACATCATAAATGTATATTATATAAGATAGTTTAATCTTAAATAAGATAAATTGTAAAACATATGTGTATATTAAAATGTGTAATAACTGCTGTCAAATATGAAGGGGGAAAAATGTTTTTCAGGAGCTTTTTTCTTGCAGATTACACCAGTCTTATATGAATGGGGTTTTCATCCATCAACAGCAACCTGTATCTCATTCCCATATAATTTCCTTAATATAACAATGACAAAATAAACAGATAAATACTCTTTCTATACTGCAAACTCTGCAACCTCTATTTCCCTGTTTATTCTCCCAGGGGTTCCAAAGGGAGTACAACCCCTGCAGTACCCTGCTCAAAAGCTGCCAGGTGAAGCTTGAGAGAAGCTTGTTATAAACCTCCAGATTATGCAGTGAATCAAGTTTTATCAAAACAGCTTCACATCTGCAGTCGAATTAGTAACACCATTTAAATGTGCAAGGAAAGAAATGCAACAGGCAGCACCTCTGGAACCAGACAGTTTTTGCTACTGTCTGTGCTACCTATTAAAAAATTAACCTGGTTATTGTCACAAAAAACAGAGTCACAACTTGGGTCATCATATCTTAAATCAGCTGAAACCAAAGGATTCTACTTGAATAGTCTACTTCATCTAGCACCATATCTGTGACCAATACAGTGAGAACAACTTCTTCACAAAATCCTTAGAAGACAGTGAGATTGTCAATAACACCTAATAATTAATGGAGCACAAGTCTTGAAGTCCTCCAAAGCAAGGCAATCATCAAAAAAAAAAAAAAAAAAAAAAAAAAANAAAAAAAAAAAGAAACAGCAAAATCTTCAGTCCCTCCCTCTGTGTTTCAAGAAGAAAATAGACAGAGGGTCGTAGCCTAAGGCATTGCCCAACCCTACAGTAAGGGGCTAAGAAATTACTGAATCTCAGTAAGAACCTCAACCTGAAGTTATGTCGCCTAGGTCTAGGAATTGCTCTTCTCAGAGGCACTCTTCTCTTGCAGATAGGTATTATTCATCTGAAAAGATTTTACTGATAAAACATTAATATTTTGCTATCATGCAAATTTACTAGATAATTAAGCAGATCCTTGAAAAACAGATTATGAAAATAATCAAAGTAATTACTCTGTCAAATGGTTCGTGAATTATGAGATGAAGGACTCACCCCTTTCCAAATACATTTTTTTCTCAATTTCTACATTACTAACGTGTAAGACTTTTACAAGCACGATCAATGAAACCTAGAATTTGATGTCTTCCCACACATTAATCTTGTCTCGTGCTGAACTTCTCAGAAGACTTGTAGAGCTAATGGCATTTTCCCAGGGAACCGTTTGGAAACTCACAGGTTTCTTCAGCTGCTCAGGACAGACCAAAAAAAAATCCAGGAGGAAGAGGAAGGAGAAGAGACAGACACACATCATCAAGGGAGGTTCTCCCAGTTCAAGAGAGGCAGGGATCTGCTTGCGAGAGTCCAACAGAGGCTACAAGGATGCTGAAGGGACTGGAACATGTGTCTTATGAGGAAAGGCTGAGAGACATGGGGCTCTTTAGTCTGGAGAAAAGAAGACAGAGGGGATTTGATAAATGCTTGTAAGTATATGAAGGCTGAGTGTCAAGAGGAAAGGGACAGCCTCTTCTCCCTCGTGCCCTGTGATAGGACAAGGGGGAATGGGTGTAAGGTGGAGCACAAGAGGTTCTACCTTAACATGAGGAGAAACTTCTTTACTGTAAGGGTCACAGAGCACTGGAACAGGCTCCCCAGAGAGGTTTGTGGAGTCTCCTTCTCTGGAGATTTTCAAACCCCACCTGAATGTGTTCCTGTGCGACTTGTGCTCTGGCAGGGGGCTGGACTCTAAGGTCTCCAAGGTCCCTTCCAACCCCTGACACCCTGTGGTACTGTGATACCATTTCTGCAGAATCACCTGCACCAAGCCAGGAAAACTTTGCTGCACCAATCAACAATAATCACAAATTAATCCCAAAGCTGGCCTTTTACAAAGCTCTTATTATACATTCAGATTCAGGTTTTTAACAAGAAATTCACACACTGAATTAATTTTCCACTGGTAAAAACTGGGAATTGTGTATTATGCTGGAAGCAAATATGTCAAGGGCTTTGCTGTGTCTGAGATGCTTCATTCCCAGTTATCAACTACGATTTCAGAGGAACCACATGGTATAAATACTCTTCCTCACAATCAAACTTGCACTGAACTACACGATACAATTAGCAGCAGTGGTTTTCATGTCTTTCTTGCAGGAACAAATTCTCCTGCTCATTGGTAGACTGATGTACTGAGTAAAGTCCTAACATTTCTATTAAAAATATCAGCAGTCCAAAGTCTCACGCTGCAGAAAGAAAGGTCAGATGAAGCACTGAAGGACCTCCCTCTTGGAAATCACTTCTGCAGCTAGTAGCAGCCTAAAGCTGACATGGAAATACTATGTATATAAGGCTGCAGGTGTTCAGAATGCTCTGAGCAGAATGAATTAGGAATGGGAACTGGAAAACATGTACGTGACAAAATACACTTCCAGTGTATGTACTTCCTGGCTGTTACAGGTGACAAGAATACAAATGTTAAAGTTATCTATACCATAATTACTGTCATTTGTACTAAATAAAGGTGAATGCTATAATCACAATACTTGTATGATAGCATTATAAGGTTTACACACAGAAATGTATTCTAAAAATTTCTATTTTATTTTTTGTTCAATGTTTATGGAAAGATACATTACTAAGGTTAGCAAAGTTTCAGGTGAGAAAGTAAAATTTAAGGTCTGCCAATAGGTTAGGAATTATGTCCCAAAAACTATTTTCTCTGTATGCTTATAATTCTGCCAGAAGTATTCTTTTGATACACATCATGGAACTTGCTATTTACAAGCACATCAATGTTGCAAAAAATTTTTCTTTTAATCTGTGCCTAAATATATAGTTTCTAGAAAAAACTTTTAAACTGGTTATGCATTCTTGATGTTAGTCCAGAGGGTGCCGTATTGAATTTGTTACTCCTATTACATTTTTACCATTGTATAAAAACAAAAGTACAGTACATATTTTTGATTATTGAAAACAATAGAGCCAAAATTGCTAGTTAATATCCAGAAACATCCTTCCAGTCCAGGCAGAACACAGCAACAAGTTTATTTCTTAACTGGATCAAATTTTCAAATATAGAAATAAATCTTGAAGCACTGTCAAAGACTGTGCTCACTAAGTATCATGGAGTTCTTAGAGGGTGAGAGAACCTGAATTAAGAATCCATATAAAGCTGAACGTTCCAAAATAATGAGATAGCACTCGTAGCAAGATTTGTAGCATCACATTCATTATTATGTGCTACACTCTGGTCTCTCTAGTACACGTAACCTGTGACTTTGAAATGCTTCTTGGTCACAAGAGTTTCTAAACATCATTCTCAACAATAATTGAAACTGTGAACAGATTGCAACTTTGGTCACCATGGGATCTAGGCTTTATCAGAAAGCATTGTGGTTTTCAGAACAAATTCATTTCAAATACCATCTTAGAAGTCTTTAGGTAGTTATTTTCAGCTATAGTGCTTTACAAAACTTACAACTGAACACTAGAAGTGTCCAAATGCCCAGAATTTTACATTCAATGTGAGTACCTAAATCTTGCAGTTAGGATGCCAGTAAATAAGAAAACCCTGTAGCAAAAACAGCAGAGCTTCAAGCCAGCCAGCTCTGATGCAACAAGCTTTTGACTCCTACTGCCAAAGCAACTCCTAAGCTCCAGGATCTCACTATTTACATGGCAACTGGCTCACCAGCCCTGCAAGACAAGTATCTCAATGTTATTGCTTTCTCATCTTTTTCCCTTTCAAAGTAATCCCAGGAGATTAACATAAATTTTACATTTAATGAAATGCTACAACTGCACAGTTACAAAAAAGAATTGGAGCAGCCAGACCTCCAAGATCCCAGACGAAATGCTGCCTTAAGTGCTCTGCACAAGTCTGCTGCCTTATCACACTGTTCTTAATTTCGTTTTCATTTTGTATTCTTCCTTAGGAGGGAGAACTCTGCACATCTGATAAGACTTTTTAAAATAATTTAATTATTATATAAATACACAGAAATTTCCCAATTATCCTTGAGACTATTGGGGGAGGGAGAGAGGGGGTGGGGTGGCACAGGCTAAAAGTCCCCAAACCCCCACCAACCATTTCTTAAAAGTTAGTCAAACATTGCAGATCTCTGTCAGTGATCCTGGGGGGAATCTCTTCCAGGATCCAAGTATGCTCTCCTAAAAATTAATGCCTTGACCTCAAACTCATCCCCTCACCATTACCTGACACCATTACGTCATGTTGAAGATTTCTTCCACTTCTTACTTATCAAGAGCACCAGATGTAAGGACAACTCAGAAAAAGAAGAGCCTTCCCTGGTAGTCACCCAAAAGAGGATTTTGGAAGCAAAAGGAAAGGACAATGAGATGAGTCAGCAGTGGCTACCTGAACAGTTCATGCCTCTTTGTTCATCACTACAGAGCTGAATTACTCCTAAATGATAAGTAGTACTAGAAAAGAGTCTAAAAAGGACTTAAGAAAGGATTAAAAAATTGGTTGTCTGTTCTTTTTTAATAGCAAAATCTCTCTATATATTATGTTGGGCAGCATGGATGGATCAAACAGGAACTGGCTTCACTGATCTAGAAAAAAAAAAATTGTCTCTTCTCCGAGATGGAAAATAGTCCCGGTAAAAAATGGACAGATGACTAATGAGTTTTGAAAAACCTGAAATATTTAAAAATATTTTTGAAATAAGCTTGCAATAGATGTTTTGAATTTGATGTATTTTCAAAACCACTCACATACAATTTCTGAAAAAACTGAGAATCATTTTCTACTCTTAAGAGTTTCCTCCAATTCTTACAGGATTGCAAAGCAATGAGTAGTCTGTTAACTCCTCCAGTTGACAAGTGCCTTGAGGTGACTCAAACAAAATGATACTCTGTCAAGCAAGATTTCTGGTAAGCAGAGGAAATTATCTTCAGAAATAAAAAGAAAGAATATATAACTTATTGACACTATTGATGAGAGACTTTCCTCCAGAACAC
>VWZY01003960.1:43763-63645 GCA_013399075.1 Chloroceryle aenea | reverse complement strand
AAAAAAAAAAAAAGGGAAACCAGAAGGTTATAAAATACAAACTTTACTGTCCAATACTTAATGCATCTGAAAAACTCTGTCATCCAAGTGACAGTCTCTAATCCTAGACTCCAAGATTCACGATATTGATTTGTTATTGCAATATATCTTGCACACATTTCCCTGGTGGGTGATGTGTAATGTCTTCCCTGGCAGATCATCCGGTAACTTTGAAGGTTTAAGGTTACTTAGATGTTCCTGCTGTACCAGATATGGATATTCTGCATACATTCAGTTGTGCAAGATGACAAAAAACAGACAAGCAGAAGGAGAAGCTGGCTCAATTACCACCTAAAATTCTTTTAAAATTGTAAGCAGTCCTTTTGTCCATTAGACTGTGAAAGATACAAATATATATATTCATATACAGACCTCCATATTTCAAATACCCATAACCAAATTATTACATTCTGTTGAATAAGCTAGAAGTCACTTTGGCAATCCTGCAGAAATCTGCCTACATAGATAATATCCTTATCTCCGTGAATGAATCTATAAATGCAAGTGTACCTTTTAGCTTCTCTTTGGCAGGTCTCCATGGATTTACTAATATTTTAAATCAAGAATCACTCCTAGTAATAAAAACACCTCAGCAGCAGGAGCTTCCTTTGTATAGATTTTTAGGCACATGGAAAGAGGTTTCAAAAAGATTGACAGGGAATTCCATAAGCAGAGCCTACACAGAAAGCCCCACAAAACCTGGCTTAGATGCCTGGATGCAAGAGGTAATTAAGGATACCCATATAAGAAGGGATGTCATAAAGCAAGGATTTGGGCAGGGAATTGCTCCTTTGCTCTCCATTGGAAGACGGAAGAGACAAGAAGGGAACACAGGCCATCCCAACAGTGCATCACTTGAACTTGCTGCAGGAGAAGAGCTGGAAGAATGTTTTCCCTCGGAGTAAGATGGGGATCAGGAAGGGAAGGATTTCTGCTGAAACCAGAACCCCAGTAATATTTCAAAACCATGAACTGAGAATAAAAGATGAAGGAAGAAAAAAAAAAAAAAGCATCTTACTCACTTTCTCCCTTAAAAAGCCCATTTGCTCCTGTTTCTGAATAATGACAAACAAAAAGTATATTCATTACAGAGACTCCAGCAGATGAAAGCCAAGTATGGTGGCAATTAAAATTCCAAAATTAATAAGACAGTCATTAACAATCTAGCAGCGTAAGAAAGCTGAAGCTGGGTAACTGACAATCATGCAGACCTAAAAAGAAAAATAAAAGGCACTATCTCACCCTGCTGCAGCTTCTTAAGTCTTTTAAAATTTGCATGTGACACATTTCAAGTAGATATCCACTTGTCAGCAGCCACTTAATTACATTAGAAGAAATGTGCAGGTATAGAAAAATATATGTTATATTGTAAGACTGGAAGACATGAGATAGTTTGTACTTCTAAAAGAGAAACGTTTACTTTTTCTCTTTTTTAAACCTTCCTAATAAATCAGTTTGCCAATGCATTCCTTTGGGAATTCAATGGCAGCAACACAAAATGCAAGATCAGCAAATTATTAAAATACTGATGTAGTAACTCAGAGGTGAGCAACTAATGAGCTGTAAAGTTCACTTCTAAAAGCAAGACACTCATACATTAAACACATCCACAGTATTTTTGCTGTTCATTATAAATATTAATTTAGAGTTGGAAAGTGAACTATGCAAAATAACATTCAACTCTGATGGATTCTGATAACATTGCTTTTAAGGATCAAGTTCCTTTGAAAAATATATAGTAACTAAAGACACAACTTCGCCAAGTTTGGTATTAAAATGCATTATAGCATGATGGTGAATCCCAAATTAGGTTGATGACAGATGAGCAGGAGCTGATAGATGATTTTCAATTTACCAAACAAACTGAACTCCTTCTCAGGCTGCAAACCAAATCCAAAATTACCATAAATCAAGGCTACTTTAAATAAACGTAAAAATATGGGTAGCCATCAGTTATTTACATATGTAACATTGTTAATGAAATTTCATCAGAGAAAACCACCAAATCCCTTTATCATAGCTCACAATATTATGCTTTTCATCCATCAAAATGTGTTCGTCCCCTCCTATCAACGAGGATGCAGTAGTTTGTAGAAATGCTGATGAGCAGAAGAAATCAACCATGCATTAGCTAGGTTTCTTCTACCCACAAATGTACCATTTCCTTGCAGGTTGTGAAGTGGAGGCTCAATAAAGGCTGAAGATACCACTAAAGCTATAGATCTATTGCTACAGAAAGTAATATGACTAAATATTTCTTTCAAGTAATATTTCTTTCAAGAAAGTTACACTGGCAAGCTTGTTAAGATTTGGTATTTGCCCTGAATTATAAAAAATGTTGAGAAAGGAACAGAAAACTTAAGAAAACAGGTTGTACTGCAGTTCCTATGCACAAATTAGAAATGTATTTATCTCCATCGTTAAACCAGGAATTCTGTTAATGTCCTAGACGCGAATCTCAATCAGTTTATCTAAGACACAGACATATGGCAACGCAGAAGTGTCAATAAGAAACAAACTGGCACAGTAAGCCAGAGAATGTATCGACCTTGCCAACTTGACCACAAACAGAGGGAAAAAGTAAAAGAAAATTGCCTATATAAGATACCTGCAAAGTGAGTAGTATAGAGAATAGAAAATATAGATAAAATCCACAGGAAAAATATCATAAACTATTAATTGCAACAAAACCAGCTTCAGCTGGGAAGACTCCAACATGAAGAAAACTAGTCATTTTTTCTCTAGGCTAGGATTTTTTTTTTCCTCGGTTTTATGTTCTTAGATGCTGGACTTGATTTTTGCTCTAGTAATACCCTTCCTTTGTTCTCTTCAAAACAAATGGAAGAAAACAAACCCCTCCACTCCTTCCCATAGCGCACACACACACAAAAGCCTAAATTTGAATTCCAATTTACAAAAACTTGACTCAAAAAGGTGACATTAATATGCTGCATCTCACAGGACATTTTAATAGTGCCTTTAAGAACATCAGATTCCTCCAGAATCTCATTACTACATAAAAGAATGAAGTTGATATCCCTATGACATAACTGCAAAAGCCAAACTCAATTGTTCCTCGATGTATTGTCAGGACTGATAACAAAACCCGAAAAAGACTCCTCAAACACATTTTGCCAAATGTAGAAGATCAGTCTGCAGAGGGATTCGGGTGGCTCTCGTCTCTTTCAGGGGATGACTGCCTATCTGTAGGGGATTTGGTTTTTTTAAGAGTTAGATGCAATTAGGATATAACTGTTGACAGACTAACATCCAAGAGGAAGTCCCAATTCATTAAAATCAAAAATATAATCCTGGGGTTCATTCATAAGTAATATTTTTTAAAGCATTTGCAGAAAAAGAACATTTCAATTTTCCATTACAAAGTCATTTTTACCTTTAAAGATTTTCTGACAATCAGAAAAGATGGCCTAGTTTTCTCTTTACTTAAAAAAAACCCCAAACTCTAAACACCAAAACACACTTTTCCTTACCTATTTAGGTAGTTCTAATTACTGATTTTCATGGTGTTTTGGAATGGGAATGATCTGAAGTCGCAGAACTTCCACAAAACACAGATATGTTTACTCTTTAAAACTCAAGGTCATTCTCTGCTAAATCACTTTTTAGCTTGAAGAACACATTGGTGAAGAATAAGGAAGCATTTGCACATTATTGCATCTCTCTTTCCTGAACATATTAACATGTTTTTCAATATATTGCTCACAAATATATGGCCCAGGTTTCTTTACTTATGCTAACTCTCAAATGAGCATCACTTCCATTGCTTGAATGATACATTTCTTCTCATATCCAAGGAAACAAGTAGAAAGGAAGCAAAATGTTAATAATAAAGAGTTAGATGTGGAAACCAAGAACTGTAATTTTACAAACATTTGCCAAAGAACTAAAACTCTGTCAGGGAGAGCTCCTCATATACTGAATACCCAGAGTCTCCGAGGTGGTCAGAAAGATCAATTTTCCATTTTGCAGAAATCTGGAAGCCACTATTATAAAAGGCTATCTGCAGAACAACACTCTTTTAAATGAGGAGTTGTCAGGATGACATGATCTGACTGTAAGCATCTTGCAGTGTACAAACCAGTGACCCCCAGGGAACGCCGCCAGTAAGCAGTAATGGGAACTAACAGCTAGTGGCAAAACACGGAGTCACATAATCACTGCAACATCCATCCTGTGTCTAGAAGCTTTGGAGAATTTAAAATGCTGAAGGGTTCGCCAATCTTCCTAGAAGCATACTGCTGAGAGGAATTATAGAATGGTTTGGGTGGGAAGGGACCTTTAAAGGTCATCTATTCCAGTCCCCTGCAGTCAGCAGGGACATCTTTAACTAGATCAGGCTGCTCAGAGCCCTGCCCAACTTGACCTTGAAGGTTTCCAGGGATGGGGCATCTACCACCTCTCTGGGCAACCCGGGCCAGTGTTCCACAAGCCGCACTGGAAAAAATTCCTTTCTTGCATGTAAGTCTAAATCTATCCTCTTCAGTTTAAAACCGTAACACCTTGTCGTACTACAGCAGGCCCTGCTAAAAAGATTGTCCCTGTTGTTCTTACAGGCCCCCTTTAAATAATGAAATGCTGCAGTAAGGTCTCCCCGGAGCCTTCTCTTCTCCAGGCTGAACAGCCCCAACTTTCTCAGCCTTTCTCTAAAGGAAAGGGGTTTCAGTCCTCTCACCATTTTTAAGGCCCTCCTCTGGACCTGCTCCAACAGGTCCATTTTCTTGTGCTGAGGACTCTAGAGCTGGACACACTACTCCAGGCAGGGTCTCACAAGAGCAGAATCACCTTCCTTGACCTGCTGGCTCTAACTTGATGCAGCCCAGGATACAGTTGCCTTCTGGGCTGTAAGCACACCTTGTTGGCCCACATTCAGCTTTTCATCTACCAGTATCCCCAAGTCCTTCTCGTCAGGGATTCTCTCAATGCCTTCACCACCCTCAGCCTGTATTGACTGTATCAAGACTGCTTTGACTCAAGTTCAGAACCTTGCACTTGGCCGTGTTAAACCTCATGAGGTTCACATGGGCTTACATCTCAGTCTTGTTCAGGTCACTCTGTATGGCATCTAATCCATCAGACATGCTAATGACACCATTCAGCTTGGTGTCTTCTGCAAACTTGTTGAGGGTGCACTTGATGCCACTGTCTATGTCATTGATGAAGATGTTAAACAGTACTGGTCTCAGTAAAGACCCCTGAAGGGACACCACTTACCACAGATCTCCATCTGGACACTGAGCTGTTGATCACTACCCTCTGGATATGACCACCCAACCAATTCCTTATCTACTGAACAGTCCACCCACCAAATCCATATCTCTTCAATTTAGAGAGAAGGATGTTGTGGGGGACCATGTCAAAGGCCTTAAAGAAGTCCTGATGTATGACATCCATAGCTCTTCCCTTATGCACTGATGTAATCACTCCATCAAATCACTCCTTGGTGAAGCCATGCTGGCTGTCTCAAATCAACTCCCTTTTTGAGTAATCATCTTCCAAAAAAACCCTTAGTTTTGAAGTCTCTACCTCCACCCTTTTCTGCAAAAGAAGTTTTTCCCAAAACTTACCTCTGGGTACTTCAGTTTTAATGTTTTATGCATTTCCCGAAAACGACTGTACCGCCTGAACACTGTCCATGTTTCATCCAGGACTGTCATCTACGTCAGAAAATATTAAAAAAAAAAATAAAATCAAACAAAACAAATGAAAACACCCAGTGTCGAACACAGAAAACTGGCAATTCCTAGTTCCCTGAAACCCATAGGTTTTTATCATTAGATAACCCTTTAAAATGTTCTCTGTCATCAGTACGTTGATGACCATTCCATTTATATGGAAAATTTCATTAAAATTAACAGAATTACAACTGTTGCTAACAACTGCTCCCCCATGCTTATAACACACTCATTCCTGATCCACACTTTATTAATTCTGATGATATTCATCTTTCATGTCACCAGTAAGCTTGACTGCTACTAGGATGCTTCCAAGATAGGACTCTCTTCTCTCAATAGATCATTTACGGTGTCTCAAACTTGACAAATCAGGTGACTGATTTAACATGCATAGGTGGCTTTCACTAAAAGAAGAACAATTTAGGAATATACAGGTTACATTGATCTCAATTAACTGGTTTGCTGTGAATTATTAAAAGGCTTTCTGATTTCAATGTTCAGGTGCAATGGATAATCATAAAATAAAGATGGTACTCATTCACGCTTCCTTTTTGCTTTAATATTGTATGTAAATCTTTCTGAGTTGTGAAATTTTGCTGTGATAACTTACGATCTTTATTCAAAAGTGACCTCAGCAACCTAGCACAAAGCACCCAGGATTCTTCCAGCTACACAGCCTGGGGCAGAGCATCTATGTCATCTTGCCAGTGATGTTGTTGGCTGTGTATCTGACACCTATCTAAGAGATGGGGTGCTACAAAACTTAACCAAATCAAATTGCCTGCACCAATTATTTATTAGCTTGATTCTGCAAAAGGGTAATGAACAACTTGTTAAGAGACCGACAGGAAAGAAAATAGCAAAGCCATGTAACTGTGCTGCCTGAGAATGGAGGGATTTTCTCTAGAGCATTCTCTGGTGGCTCAGCTTGATCTGACTTGTTCCCTGTCACCTTTCTTGTTTATTTTCCTAATTCTTGTAAGGAGACTAGCAGATAATGCATTGCAAAATTTTATTCTTATTACTGCTGATATTATTGGAAAAGGAATTTTGGAGCTAAACAAAACCTTAAGCAGTCCCCAAAGCTCAGCTATAATGTTATTAGGACAGAGAGGATCAAAATACACTTGTTTAAAGAGGAAAATTACAGCGTGCCTAGCATAGCACCAGCATTTCTAGAAGAGGGGTTATTTACTCCTACAGCAGATCAGACCACTTTGGGCTGGGATATTTTTCCCCCATTTTAAAGAGCTGTGTGACAAATTACACACTCTGTAAGTATGGAACAGGGACATGTGCAGATCTTTTGGATAATAACAAGTAGACCATATTTGTAAAGCCCTTTACTTTTTACTTGCTATTTGCTAATACAGTATTTAAAAATATTTTCCTAATTACAAAGAAAGATGGTTGAGTAAATCTTGCCTCAGCTGTGGGCTGTTTTTTGGTTTGGGTTGGTTTCTTTTCACTTAAGCAGAGCATTTCCTACATAAAACCTATAAATTTGAACAGATACAATATCCCATCTCCTCATAATTTTTTCTCATGATCACCAAGAAAATAACCTAACAGACATTTTCAATTGATTCCACTGTAAAGCACATCACAGAATTTGTTCCCCTTCTGCCCCATGCAAATAGAATTAAAAAAAAATAAATTCCACCTGATTCTGAAGCAAGTAGAAAGATCAGAAAATGCCCATTTAACTTACCTGGTCCAGTTAAACTGACTACAGTCATTATGAAAATTCCTATTTCTCCAAATTTACCTCACTGAAACTGTTCCTCACACTGTCTTATGAGTACAGCATCTGAAAAGCTAAATGTTGCCTAAGATTTTCCTGAATCTTTCTTTTTTTATTACTTATTATTGAGGGCATTAATCTGATAGTTGAGGAAAGATTGGGCTGCCTCTTTTTTCCCTTGTTTAGGTAGATATGGGGCATGCATCATCTTCTTTAAGAGATATTTATCAGTGAGTACTGCTTCTGCTTTACCCCCAATTCTGCATCAGTTCAGCGAGCTCAGAAAGAAACCTAGTCTAGGAAGCATGTACGTTTTCAGTAGACCCACCACAGCATTTGGCTGAATAGAACTGTGACTGGACCTGGAGAAAAGCACCATTTTGGGGTCCACCTGCCTGGATCTTCTATAGAGAATTTATCAGAGAAGAGTGAAAGACTTTAAAACACAAGAAAAAGACACTTTTGAAAGAATACCAGATAAGATAAATAAAATGAGCAAACTCAGAACAATGGGAGAAAGATGAATACAAAATGAGAAGGCTTCTCTACAACTTTCCCTCTTGTCAGAGGATCCTCTTGCAGGGCTGTGTCTGATTCCAGACTTTGCTTCCATGTCCTGCTCTTGGGAGACCCTGTGTGCCTTTAGGAGAGCTGGAGTTCCCCTTTCCCTGCCACCATGCTGCTCCTGCTGCCATCCTGTGACCACAGGCACTGTCTGTAACAGATGCCAACAAACAAGCCTTGGCTTAATATCCTGCATATCACAATAGCATGAAAGGAAAGGTAGAATACAAGAATAGTGTTCTGGTATTTTAGTTTTCTAATTTAGTTCTAACATAAATATGTTTCGATCTGATTAAGTCACTACTGTTTTGTGGTGTCTTTAAAGATACCAGAGAAAACTGTCACTCAAATACAAAGCTTTTCTTGGAAATGTGTATATTCAGACTGAATACTTCATAGTAGACTGGCATAAACAGCTCCGTGAGATCTGTTGCTGCAAAAGGAGAAGGTGGTACCTTAACTCCAACGGAAGTATGCATTTGTTTCTACTGTGAATTCTTTCTAACATATTCCCATGGGACTCACTCAGCATCTTAAAGTGAGATCTGTAGCCAGTGGAAGAACCTGTGGAAGTGGACAGGCCATCTTACTGGCTCGTTCACAGGTGTTATATATGTCTAGATGGACAAGATGCTGAAGCTGCACTAAAATAAAATATTTTTGGATGGTATGTAAGTGTTGAAAGACTTAAGAACTGACTGTGAAGCTGCCAAGAAAAGTGGAACTCACTCTTTCTCTTTTCACATATAAAGGACAATCTTTATTACAGCATGTCACAAAAATAGATATATGTATCTATTTATCAAATAGATGATATTGGTTATATTTGTTCCTCTATACAGCAATATGCCAGGACTTAAGTAGGAATACAATGACTAGAAATACCTGCTGAGGAAAACACTTCTGAGATACCAAGAAGTTTTTACAGTTATCATCCCTTGTCCCTTTGTCAGATTTTAAAGTGTTTTATACACGTGAATGCGTCCGATACCCTTTTTCACAAGAGAAGTGGAACATTGGTCTAGAAAGCTTATGTGGAACCTTGCAAATAAAATGAGATTAACACCACCTCAGCCCATCCCCAAGCCTAACAAATACTCTGATGTGACATCACCTGAAAATAAACTTGAACAAAGTAAGGCTCCAGACCCATCAAAAATGGATGAAATAAACAGGTACATGGTCTCTTCTCCCTGCCCTATCTTCCTACCTTTGTGATTTTTAATTTATTTTTTATAAGCACTATTCAGTGTATTACGATTTCCCATAAAATAACCGTAGCAGCACCTGAAGATTAATACAGATCAAAGAAGAGCTGAGAGCTCTACAGGGAAAAGGTTTAAAATAGAACAGTTTGTGGAAGGTCTGTGGATTATAGTGCAGAACCAAATCCTGACCACAGCAAAAGCAGCCTTCTGGGACATACAGAGACCTGAAAGCAAAGGAAAAAGCACCAACAGTTGATCGATTTGTGGAAGGCAGTGACTTAGCCAAACTAAGGTCCCTAGAAACTTTAAGGAAGCTGACAGCAACAGAATGCAGGTATTGAAGTTACAGACCATTCCCTATCCCACGTGTCATCCATTTCTTTCCCGGGAACTTTATCAAAGCAGATATTTAAGCAGCAGTTTCTTTTAAAGAAACCTAGAGATGGTGCAGGAGAGAGAGAAGAGATGGTACAAGTTTCATATGCATTTGGATCTCTCCTGCTCTTCCCTGATTATGAATCCCACCACTTTCCAACATTTTTGTTGTATTACATTTCCTTCTAGGTAAGTCCAAGTCTTCCTGCACATACTCTTGAACTGTCCCTTCATCCTAAGATCTTGCAGCTGATTAAATGGGTTTTAGGGATGACGAGAGAACATTCGGAAAATAAATCCACTAACTTCCTAAAAAGAGAAAATTCCCTTTTACTTTTTANCAGGGGAAGTTTAGGTTAGATGTTAGGAAGAAATTCTTTACAGAGAGGGTAATCAGGCATTGGAACAGCCTGCCCAGAGAGGTGGTGGATTCACCATCCCTGAAGGTTTTTAAAAAGAGATTGGACATGGCCCTTAGTGCCATGATATAGTAATTGGAGTTGGATCAGGGGTTGGACTCGATGATCTTGGAGGTCTTTTCCAACCCAATCTATTCTATGACTCTATGATTCTATTTCTCTTCACTAACAATTACCTATGTATTGAACATAGTTGGCAGCTAAACAGTCCTTGGGGAAGTTTTGTGTGAGCTTACTCTTCTCTCAGCGTCTCTACAGCTCCAGCCTTTCGCTGACCTCAGGAAAATCAAAGTTCAGAAGGCAAAAGAAAGTATTCCATCTATGAAGTGTGTGGTATGTTTCAAGATGAACATTTAATTAGCAGAAACTGAGCTAAGATTGCCCATTTAATAAAACCCTTTGCAAAAGGGAATGTTAGCATAGTTCAAATATCATCCTGCACGCCAGGAGAGCAGGTCACTCCAACTTATATCATCTAATGAAGCATCTGGCAGTACATTCTGTGAAGAAGGCTGCCAATTCTGTCTCTGATGCCATGTACATCAGTTATGCTATATGTCCACGTGCACCGAGAGCACATTTCCAATTAACTTCACATCTTGCTTTGAAAAGACACTGGCTTAGCACCAGAGGAAACACAATGAATATGCAATTTTTCCAGCGTTCCTGCACAGATGATCATCTGAGGAAGCCACTGGAATGGAAGTAATAGTTTGAATATGCAAGACCTTGGAAACACAGGGTAGGAAAAAATCAGAACAACAAAGAGACCAAAAGGAATCAAACCTTTGCTGTGGATATGTGCAAAATACTTTAATTGTGCTTTCACTATTACAGGTAAATATTTCAAGTCTAAATTTCTATACCTGACACTTGCATCTCAACAAAAGGCTTTCCTATAACCAACATGCATTTCATACTCTTCTACAACACTTTCAACAGAATTACTTGGCATTGGATCTGAAATTGCTCACCCCAAGAGTTTGACCATCAACCTCCTGTGTACAAATCGATCCACTTGGAAAATACCTGTCTTCGTTGTGCCCTGTATCGTGCCTGCCTTCTCACAGCCTCTCACTGAACAGTACAGAGGCAACTTAGACAACAGAAAGAGAACCAAAATTTGCACTTAGTGGAACAAAAACTGCACTTCCTGGGGTTTAGTGAGGTGATTTCTGAAACCTGCAGATTCTCAGGTGTGTTTCCAGCTGCCCTTTCTATCTTTGCTATTTGCGATTCTTTCACAGTGAGCACTGACTGTTGGAAAGTGCAAACAAGGAACTATTTGTTTTTAAACTAAGGGCATTTTTATATTATTATTATTACTATGATACTACTGAAGTACAAATGCAAGTTACATGAGTACAGAGACCCAAACATTAAGGAGAAGCAACTGAGAAGCACTTACCTTTATTTCAAACTCATAGTGTTCATCCTTTCCCTGCCCACACAGGACATAGCGTGGAATACTAATTTTAATTGGGTCCTTTAGATCATCCGGATTTGCTCCCAGTGAACGACACGCCATCCGCTTTCATGTGCGTACCAAATAGGAAGAACAAAGGAAAACCAAAATCACTACATAAGGAAAAAAAGAAAAGAACTTCACTAAAAATGAGAAAAATGTTCTTGGCCAGAAGAGCAGGGAAAGAGAGCATGGAGGAGGCAGAAATTATTTCTAAACTGAAGAAAATATTTGAAAACAAAGTGCATCTCCTTTTCTAAGCAAGTCCTAGCATTTTGTTAGGCATAAAAAAAAGATATGGTGAAGTGTCTTTTCTTTGAAAAGGCATTTTCAGCTTAGATATCAAAAACAAGGGAAAGCAGAAGACTTTGTATTAACAATCTTTAAAAAAGAGAAACATGAATCAAGCCTTCACAGTCAGCTGTAATTTCTTATGCCTTTATCTTTACGTAACACACCTGTTTACAGTATCATGCAAAGCTGCAGGGGACAAAGGCAATTCAGAAAGCTCTTAGACTTTAAAAATCCAAACTCATTTTATTATTAAATAAGGTGTAGGTAACAGAGCAATCTGCTGCCAGAGCGGCTTCCTACTATTTTCTTTAAATCGTATCAAATTAACAGAAAACTTAACTATGATAAATTTGCATGGTTTGAACAAAACACTCTAAAAAGGTAATTGTAATGAGGGCACATTCCGATGACTACCAGCCACTTGGAATCTGTAACTCTGAAGATATATCCAAAATCACATATTTTTTCAGCTGAAAAGATTAATGATTTGCAGGGACTGTGTCCAAAAAGCAGTGTAAGTATTTACAGTGAGTAAGTATAGAGACTGCACTTTAGGAAGTTCTCTGCTTTCTCAGTTGAGCATATTTGGTCTGAAAACGTCAATAAACTTCTACTTAAAACAGTAACAGCACTGTGAGAAAGTTAACAATAACAAAATAAGACTGAAAATCTATCACCTTAAATTTTCATATTTGTATTATGTTATCCATCACTTCATCTGTAATTATATTCTCAACACTCATTTTCAACCCTTCAGGAACTACCGCAAGAGATGTTGCTCAGTCAATTTTTATTTTTTTTTTCTTCAGTCTTGACCAACAGTATCCCCTCATGTGAACGAGGGTCACACTTCTGCTCAATGACATGCGGTCTCTCTGTAGCAACTCTTTGTGACTCTCAGTACACGTAATACTGTTGTGTAGGAGCTGGAGAAAAGTTTGAAACTCATTCATAAGCACCTCTTTGAATGCTGCCTGTTAAGGACAGCTTTTTGGCATCCTCACTTGGCTATGGAGAAGGGGAAGCTGTTCTTTCATTACCAGTTAATTATAAATGCCAGTGTAATTTCCCTAAACATTAGCATGAAGAGTAGTGAAAAAGAAAATTGAAGGCAAATTTTAGTTCCAATAAACTGACTTTATCTAGAAGATGTTTTCCACAAGCTTTCCTTTTTTTGTGAAAATATAAAAAAGTTCGGGTTTGAACAGAAAAAATATTTTTCTTGACCCTTGTTCATGCAAAAAAAAAAATAACCTATTCTCTCTATTTTGCCTTTCTTTCATTTCTCCCCTTGTTACTGGCTTTTCAACTAAAGCTCATTTCTGAAAAATACAAACACAAGCAATTATTTCCTTGGGGGAAAGAGGAGTTCATCGCCTTGACAACAACATAATCTGTTTTAAACCAACAATAAAACCATAAAGTCACTCTTAAAGCCACCTCTGTCAACATGTAACTTATCAGCAGTCAATTTCAGAGAGCTATTAAAATCAGCTAATAGTCAGAGAGGAAAACAACCTGAAACACCAAGTGTTGTGAAAAATGTGCCTTAATATATTAAATAACGCTTTGATATTCATAAACATAGATCATTATGCTATGTTTAATTTTAAACTATCTTTTATTCTACTGTAAAAGTAATTTTTTTTCACAAAAGTGCAGAATATTTGTCAATTTTTTCACAAAAGTGCAGAATATTTGTCAAGTTAGATTTGAAAACAAACACAAAAGAAGAAAAATCATGTTATCAGGAACACAACATGCATAGACAGTCTCCCCAGATAGTGCCACTCAATGGTAACCTTCAGCAAGGCTCAGAAGAACTGTCTTGGTGTTACCAGTTCTCGAACCAGACTGACACAAGGTTATGCTCCAACTCATAACCACTCTGTCTTGTCTGCTCTATTTTCCATGAGATCTTCGTATATACTTTTTTGGTTAAAAACACAAATACCTCAAAGTGACATTATGCTCACTGTTGGACTTTCAATAAGGTAGTAGAAAGTCTTACTATGATTAAAAAGCCACAATTCTCTATCCACACCAGTATTCAACCTCCCAGACACAACTTCCTATCCAACACAATTTATTTCTTTTTAAATCCCACGTGAGTCACATTGTCCTGACATAACATATGATAAGAACAAAAGGGAAAAACATTTGTAGAGAGACTGAAGTCTAACTCTGTCTAGTAGAAGATTGCACCTCTACTGGCAATATGCTCACAGATTTTAGAATTTCAGATTAGATACCACTGTTCTTTCTGCCAAGGACCATCTTCCTCAAATAAGCCAGATGGCACATTCAAGCAACAGGACTCAAAAGGTATTCAGCTCCCTTCACAAGGCAAGAAACAAAAGATGAGGGACAGCAACTTGCTTATTACCTGAACATCTGACGACGGTAACAGGTAAAGAATAACCTTATACTAAGCTAAAAAAAGCCTTAACTAAAGGAAATCTTTTACTAACATTCAATAGTTCCATTACTTCTTGGAATATAATATTAAAGAGATTGCAAGAGATGAAATCTCACAGCATCAACAACCCCATTAGTAAGGAACTGGAAAAAAAAAGAAAGTCAGACCAGGTACACTACATAGAGAAAACTCTAGAGGTAGTCTTACACCATACATCAAGCAGCACTCCCAAGTTGCTAACTATCCATTTAACAGTATGATAAAAACATACAGAGCTGATAAACCCCAAAATGTTTTTCTTACCACGGGTACAGTAGCAAGACCAGAGGTCAAAACTCTACTTAAAGCACAACCAACATATGTTTACCCTCCTTAACCAGGTTCATTTTTCACATCACATTTTCATTCAATGCTCACACCAAGTGAATGTAAAGACTCACTCTGTTGGGGAGTAAAAGTTAACCTCTTGGACAAAATAAATGGGAATGACTTAAAGCCTTGCATTGCTTCCCTGCAAGAAAAAGTGGCGAGGGGGGAAGCTAAAAAGAGTACTGGATGTTCTCTGCATTTTTCTTGTTCTCTTTCACTACTTCCATGTAACCGACACACTCTCAGCACTAGGCAAAGGGGCAGGAGGGAAGAGATAGGGCAAATACATCAATTCCTGGTAACTCAGCCAACACACTTAAGATTAAGCCAAACATGACTCCTTTAACATTTGTGACAAACTTTAATGACAAAGTGCAATAATCCTTAAATGCAAAACTCTGAAGTAGAAGAGAAGAGCCAATGCTGTTCTTCCCAAAATTGCAAATACAGTAAATATTAACATCTTTAGCATCAACAGAATACAGTGAAGATAAGATCTGTAAAAATATTGCAGATGTTTTGAAATACTGAGATCAAATGAGAAGCGTGAAAAACCAAAGATACTCAGAAAGATTAAGGAAAAGGCTATCAAAGGGGAATGGAGAAGACATTAATGAAGACAGATAGTCGATGGAGGGAGCCAGAAAAAAAACAGCCAAAATGGAAGAGACAGCTGTAATTTGAGTTTTGATCCACCTACCACATAAGATAGAACCATTTAATTTCCTCATTTTCCCCAAGAAAATGTATGAACAGCTTATAAGAGACCCTCAAAAAGCAAGCAGTCAAGTAATGTTTTTTGCTCAGATGCGTGTACACACCCTACAGTATTCCCTTCACCCTACAGTACTCCCTTACAGGTTCAAAGGACACTATTGCCCATTGATTAAAAGAAAAAAAGAAAAAGAAAAGAAAAAAAATCAATATTCATTAGCCTCATATTTTGAATGTATCTGTACGTATTTGGATTTCAACACCTAGTCAGATGCATAATTAGCCAAATGGCTTCTTCATTTGAACTGAATGTTAATTTCCAGATTTCTGAAGGGATATGCAAACTGCTTTGAAGAATTGATGGGATTCCTGTCAGTTGTGTATTTCTTTCTTCTTTACAGTATTTAGAAAAAGCAATTCCTGAATCAGATCCAACCTTGCTCTTTCTAGAAAACACAAGCTCAATTTTTGTGAAATTCTCTTTGTCTGGCAAAACTACACATTGAAGATCATTCAAACGGTGCAACTGAAGGTTGTCAAATTGTGATTGCTGGCATGAAGCATCCAGAAAGCTAGAGGAAGGATAAAAAACATTATTTTCTCTTAAGAGACCTATATGAGTCGTTGTAAGAACAAGAGCTCTATACATAGTCTGCTTAGCACAATGTATTTTCACTGAGGTATACAGTACTACATGAATGTCACCTAATGAATGTTTAATACTTTCCATATTTTCATGGAGTAAGTAAACCAGATCAGCCAATTCAGTTCTAAATTTACAGGACAATCGTAATCCATTTGAAAAAACTAAGTCGTTCACTTCTGATGTCCAGTCAAGTGAAATCTTCATCAAATCATTATTCAAGAGTTGGTGATTTAAATCAAAAGCATCATCCATTGTAGAAATCAAAACACTCATTATGTCACAGCAAATTCTTTGAGTGAAGTGTTTGTCATAGGTAAATATTCTGAGTAAACCATCTTCAGCAGAACACAGAAGATTAACACACTGTCCAGCAAAACCAACTCGAATCTCCTTTACAGTAATGATGGGAACCTGATAAAATATTGCCAAGGAACCCCCGCAGGCGTCTTGTTCCACTGACAAAACAACAACATACAGAATGGAGCTGAACAATAGCAAGCAAGCAGGTTCTGGATCAGGCTTTTTGTAATTGCCTACAGCAAGCCAATAAACACCTTTCAACTCCTCCATTTTAACACAAATCTGAGGCAAGGCACAGGTCAAAAATTCCAGCAATTTTTGCAGAGAAGAGACCTGAAGCTTCAAAAAGATATCAGGAAAATGCACAAATTTCTGTTGTAACACAAGACTACTTTCCAGCTCTTCATTTTTACTGCATGCAGCTCCTTCAGAGGTCTCTCTCTCACCAGCATTGAAGATTTCTGTGCTTACACACATCGTGATAGTATCTTGCACAGGGGACTCAGTCTGAGCGACGTTTTCTGTGTGACCTTTGGCATGATCAGTAGAGGGGGATGTGTCTTGATTCATATCTGACTTGAAGAGTGCACTTACTTGCAATTTTCTTATAAATGGTAGACTTTTTATTAATGATATCGCTTTTGCGCACCTCTCACTTCTGTCACACAAACTTCCCAACTCCTTAATTTGTTTAGAAACCACCGTACCATTGAGCACCTGACTGCTCACATTTTTGTAAAGGCAAGAAAGCTTACTAAAAAGATATCCTAAACCATAGGCATGCTCTGGGCTCACATCAAAACATGAAGCTATTGACTTAAAAGAAATCAAATCGGAAGCTTTTTGTGTTGAAAGCTGAGAATTACTGGACCGGTCTTGGATTCTTGAGTGCACTGTGTGAAATGGGCTGGTTTTTTTGTAAGTTATTGTTTCAGAATGCACTTTAGATTGAGCAAAAAGAAGGCACGATGTGCTGTTAAAACCAGCCCGCTCATTAGCACCCATTAAGGATCCTACAGGAGACAGCTGTTTCAAGTGGGAACAATCAGGTTCAGTTCTTGAGCTGTCACAATCCGGAGAAGTAATTATTTCAGCATCAAAATGATTGAAATTTTCAACCTTGCAGTGTGAATAAGCCACATTACTTAAGTCATGACTTTGTAAAGAAGTAGATAAAACATTCTGATAAAGAACATTCTTACTCTTTAAAGTATTCATGTTTTTAAAGTGAATTAAATTACGTTCAATGTCACGACTACAAGCAACGCTCTCCTGTTCTGAATTACTCCTTTCATTCTCAAATGCCTTCTCTGATGTAAACGGGGAGAAGATTCTTCCAGAACTGGAAAACAAATCCCACATCTCTGCGTATTCCTTGTGTCTTTTATGGTCTCTTACTCCTGTGTTTTCTCCGTGCAACTCAGAAGCACAATTGTCATCTTTAGACACAAATGGAAAGCCATAAAGTGGCTGCCATTGTTGACTTTTCTGTTAAAAAATTTCAAAAGAAAATAGAAACATCTTTATAAAACCTTCCGATTTGAATATTTAAATTGAGGATTGATTTTGATTAGGTTTGTATAATCATTCAAAATTGGGACAAACATTGTACAATCTCTCAAAATTAGAGAGGGAAAATCCAAGAGAAGTGATCAAGGTCTGATTCAGGAATAGTTGATCTTCCCAGCACACCACTGCTTTTTCTTTGTACAGTATCCATTTCACTTGGTTTATCACTTGCTTTACTCGAAAACCACAAGAAAGTCAAGGGTCAACACAGAAATTTATAAGTCTTTGAGTGTTTTTCCGCACCTGCACAAAAAAGTAATCCTATACTAAACAAGATAGCATAGAAAGTCTAACACGGGTTAAAAATAGCAGTGTAAAAGTTAAAAAAATAATAAAAAATAAAATCCAAATTTGAGGTGTTGCAACCCTCCTGCTATTAAGGTCTAAATTCATAAAGGTATTGACAATTTACTCATCAAAACAAGTAATTAACCACATTTAAAGCAAAAGTTAGTAAAACCAAATACAGTGGGGGTGGTGTAAGACTCAGGTTAAAAATACATGTATGAAACCTTCAGGACATCAGCAAATTTACATGATGGTACTTGCTAATATTATAGACACCCTTACAGTAGGTCATGGCAAGTGAAAAATGTGAAGTGGTATTCTGCAGTCAGACAATCCTCATTACATGGTTTTATCCTCTAAAACTCAGGAAAGGGATACTGTTCAAGGTTAAGAATCATGAGAAAACAAGGAAGAAAGATCCACACCACCACCATACCTTTCTAAATAAGGAAAAAGCTATGCCCTACCTGGGAAAGAAAAAAAGAAAATAAAAAAATTTAAAAAAATTAAATCACTATAATTCCAGCTGGAAAAAATGCACTGCTGTCTCTATTAGCCGTTAATCTTACTGTGAATTCAAAATTCTAATTATGCAGTTAAACATTAAGAAATTTAATTATGGGGCATGCCATAATTTAAGACAACCATTTCATTCTGACAAATTATGACCTACCTCATACTTCAGCTTGCGTTGAACAGTGCCATTATTAAGTCTCTCATTATCCTAAGAACAAAAAAGTACAAGTGATTATTATAAAGAGTGCCTTTCTTGGAGAAGTTAATTTAAAAGCACTCATAAGAGACATTCTTTTTAACAGGCAAAAATAACTATTTTCTTATGGATATTTATTAAACTACAGGCTTAGAGGTCAATTGATCCAGTCTTTGGATTAATAAGATAACCAGTTTTTAACTGAGTATTTGTTTACAAGTATTAATGAATGTATTTTGTGGACATAAAATGAAGATTTTAATTTTATCTGCGGGCTTCCTACTGCCATTTACACACTCATCCCTGGAAAACTGGAATACAACATCAAACAGCCACTGGCGGGGGGAGACTATCAAAATCTGAAACTCTTATTCCCGATTCACTGTTTAATTTTTTTTGTAAATTAAAATTAAGTAAACATGGAAGAACATGCAAATTATTATCAACAGACTAGATCAGTGGTTACCCATGATGCATCAAAGGTCAGAATTTTATATCCCTCTCTACTCACCTTTACACTTTCTGTAGACCAGAACAGGCTAACATCATTATCCTCAGCTTCATGATGAATATTCTGGAGCCTTCTCTGCACTTCTTGTTCAATAAACGCATTTATCCTTCCAATATATAAAAGAGTAGGGGGGGGAAACATATTTTTAGATAAAAATGAAGATAGGCTGAAGGGACTCCCTTAGAAGTGCTTATGTACCCTAAGTACTGCACAACTCTTACTTAATGCTACACCAATCTGATCACTCCATAAGGAATATGGACTTTTGCGTAAGTTTTCACCTAACAGACAAAGGTTAACGATTTGTTATCACAATTAGACACAATCAGGGTAAACTACTGCTACAGGTACAGCTCTACATACAAGTGGCAGTAAGGGCAAGAGCAATGAATAAGAAATAGAAGGCTGGGGTTGCATCTCTAGTTAGTTTACAGTTGGCTTTTATCACTTGGATGGTATCAGCAACTTGGGCTAACAAGGGTTTGGTCTTCAAACAGAAGGAATGGTCCTAAAGTTGATAATACCACCTGAGTGTACAAGTGTGGGGGGGAAA
>VWZY01003960.1:22065-43593 GCA_013399075.1 Chloroceryle aenea | reverse complement strand
AAAAAAAACCACACAAAAAAAACCAAACACCAAAAAACCCCAACAACAGAGAAGAAAGAGATTAAGTGATACCAGGCAGCCACCCTATTAAAAAAAAGGCTTAAGACAGTTTCATTTAATTTGTTGCCTTAAGTGTATATAAAGCAAGACCATATAGACATGTAACTGTAACACAAAACCAATTTAAATACATGTTAGCCTACTGTTTCCTAATCCTCTATTCTAAACCAAACTACACAGATTAGGCTGGCGGTTATTTCAAATAAAATACAGCAAAAAAAGACTAGTCTAGAAATAAAATTGAAGTACAATTACAGTGTTTAACTAAAATTCAACCCTGGAAGAACAATCTTTCAAAATATTTCTTTTCTAAAGCTATTGTTGGCATTCCTAGCAAAACATGGCAGATATACATATTACTTACCTATCATCAACTAGCTGAGCAGTGGGTGGCTGTGACTTTGATGGGCTGGTAGAGGAGGTGGTATTGGAGAGTCTCTCTTCTAATGTTCCATGATTTCCTTTTTGAGCACCATCACCCTCATATATTTTTTGCTTCAGCTGCTGAATTTCCTGGTCCAGGCTATAAAGAGATCTTCAAATGTCATTTGCTTTGGTTTACAGTGGATTCCCATATAAAAATCATAATTGTTCTTTAAGCATATTTAGGAAAACAGAGACAGCTCAAAAACACATTACAACACGACAGTATTAAGTTAAATAAAATGACTTCAGTAACTTGCAACGGAAAAGGTACCTCAGCACATTAAACATTTATTCATAAGACTTAACCTTTCTATTCAGATCGCTTGAGTAAACTTTCCTCATTACAGAGCTCTATCAATGATCCTAGTTCTTACCTTCCACTGGGAAGTAAATGAATAAAAGTAGGGGGATGGGGGCAGGGAATGAAAATTCAAAATACAACACTAATTCAAAGACAACAAAAAAAATGACATAGCAAAAATGATATTGCAAAACTATAAGAAAATCTTTTTTTTTTTACTATACATATAAATCTTATTTTCTACTTATTCCTTCCATCTGTATATATAAACCTTTTAAAAAATTAATCTACATAAAACATCTTGTACTTATATATACATATATATAAAATAAATCACCTCTGAAAATGAAAACCTATTCTCTTTCTTTAACAATTAAATTTCTTACCTATCAGGCTTATGCACAGAATATAATATGTCAAATTGCATACTGTATTTTTGACTGACAATGCCCGAGACATCTAGTACAAAGGAAGAAGCACTTCTTGCAATATTTATCTCTTAGTCAAATTCAACTCTTATTATAACAAAGCAATCTGCAGAACAGACTTTCACTTGTAATGTAACTAAGATTAGATTAGTAACATACGACTAGATTTATGAGTAATCATTTTCCCCATTTCTACTGGAACTTTTGAGTCTAAAGGTAATTGTTTTTCTAGAGGTTTACTTGAAAATTAAAGAATAAAAGAAGACAACTTACTGAAAAAACAGGAGAAACTATGCAAAGTTTATCCTGCAATTGCCTGTATCTAAATTGAAATACAATGCTACGACTACTTTATTCCATCCTGGAGGTTAAACCAGAGAATTAAAGGGATGATGAATCTAAAGCAAGCTGAATTGTCACTTAATTTTTAGAGTACTTTCTGCAGCACTGCCAGAAGCCATCTGTTTCTTTTGATTAGCAGCAAAACAATCTTGCATCCTGCTGGAAAGTGGCTGATGGGAAAGATGGCTGATAGATAGAGTGTTTGCATCCATGGAAAATCAATTTCACCACAAAAATCAGAATTACATTAAAAGAACAAAGCTTGTTTCTTGATTTGTAAACATCCTACTATCGAAAGATATCACTTCCTATAGCTATAAACTTATCCAGCCTTGTGATGCACCCACCAGTAAGTACACTAAACTGCACCTTGCCACTTGCGAGCAATACATCCCGTTGCCTCAAACATGTCTCTGAAGTTGCTTTATGTTCATTCTATTGCCACAAAGCTCACCCAGTAAAGACAAAATGTATATGCACTATTCCAGTTGAAGTTAAATTCAGATTATCATTTTGGTTGTCATCCCTGTAGGTGAAAGAATTTGAGCTAAGGTATATTCAAACTGGAAAAAATATCTGCTCCAGTTATGAGGGACTCGCACACGCAGAGCATGTACAGTGAACCCTGGATCAAAACATTTTCAGAGAGTTAACACTGATCTGAACCAGAAGACATCATCACACGATACCTAGATAGACAGTGAGAAACATACACAATTCATATGCTTACTACAGCACCCAAGACTTTGTGTACTGTGAAACATAAACACACACAGGACCAGTCAGTAACCTGAGGCATTTAACATACCACCAGGTATCTTAAGGTTTTCTTCTGCCTCAACATCCACACAAACATTCTGAGTTGAATTATTCAGACCCTGTGGCGATTCACTGAAAGACTTCAAAGTTTTATTTAGCTTGTGCAAGAGGACTTTAAAGTAAACAAACAAAACAAAACAACACCACCAAAACCAAACCAACAATCTTTTTACTTCCTTGGTATCTTTTCCAAACGTCAGACTTCTGGCTGATACAGTATTTTTTTCACTTATCACACAACCCAGCTATCTCTTGAGGGCTAACTAAGCTGTTTATTTATGTGGAACTTCCACTTGTTTATAGCTGACTTTAGTCAAGTGAGATGCTTAGTCCAGAAAACATGATTTTTATGTTCAAGAAAATTATGAAAAATAATGGCAATATCCAGCACAAAGTGATCAATCAGTATTGAAAATGCTTAACTGAAACCCATGCAACGTAGCTGTAAGCATTGACAAAGTGACCTGTATACAGAGTATAGAAAGAAACTACTCTCTTCTTATAATGGTTCAAAAGGTGCAAAAGGAAAAGGATACACAAGACCTCTTCAATTTGTCTATAGACAAGAGCATCTTTTTAGGTGTTTTTTTCTAATCAAGTTTAGATTTAGGTGGGTTTTTTCTCATCTGTTTGGAGGGCTTTTGAAAAAAAGAGCCCATTTTTAGAACAGTTTAAAACAAAATGACAAACATTACCTCAAGAAAAAACACTTGTTTCCCTAGCAATGACAGGTTTTAAAGCTCTAGTATTAGCAAATCAGACAACACATTTAAAAATGGCAATTCTGCCCTTTTTTTCCATACTGAATGTATTAAGTGCATCAATCCCAGTGGATTTTTGCTCACGCCAAAAATAAAATATTTCTTCCTCTTCTTCTACACAGAAAGATCCTTCCCTATGAGAATTACTTTTCTCTGAGCCTTCCATACTTAGGCTGAATTTTACTCTGCCAAAAAACATGTGTGTAACTGATGAGATTGCTTCTGTATCTCAAAGGGTTTGTCATCACACAGGGCTGAATTGAAGCCTCACCGTCAAAATTACATGGATATGGCTGGTCTATTTTATTCAGCCCTGAAACCAGTAACAACAAACTAAACTTTACATCTGTTTACTCTGAATATCAGAAGTGTTCAGTGTATCATCAGCTGAGAGAGACAGCCAGCAAGCTACTCTGTCAATTTTGAATAAACATCTAGGTTGTTACTGATAAAGACACAGAATGTTACACGTTAATATTTTAAAATTAAAAAAAAAAAGCCTCTTAGATGGTAGACATGTAGACAGGTAAAACAATTTAAATGCTGTGATGGTTATTACAAATATGCTACTGCTGGGGATGGGGTAAGTACCCAAACAACATAAATTAACGAGCGAGAAAGAATCCTTTAAAAACAGAGTTTCAGTTCTGGGTAAACAATTTGAAACTCATCACGAGGCTCCAATACTGGGACACAGAACAAGCCACTCTCTCAACATTTAAGGTATAAAACGATTCATTTTTTGTGAGTAGGTTCTAATAAATGGAAGGTACCACAACACTTACCGTTCTCGGTCTCGTTCGAGGGCTTTTTGCTCAGCTTCTAGACTAGCCTGCAGACCTTCCTGTTCACTGAAGCTGTTGTTCAAGGTGGCAAGCTTCTGTTTCTGCTCTTCAATTTCCAAGTCTATTGTCGAACGACGCTGCAAAGCGGAGTGCCTCCTTTCTAACTTAGCAACAGCTTGCTCGAGCGCCTCTCTCTGCTGCTTTTCCCTTGATTCAAGGATTTCTTTTTCCTTTTTCCGAACCTTTTCTTCCTGACGAGCTACATTGGCTGTGAATTCAAAGGTTTCTTGAAGCTGCTGCAGCTGATTTGTGCTAGCTCTATACTGGGCAAGTTGCTCTTCTTTTTCTTCTATTTCTTTCTCTATTTGAAAGAGAGTATTATCTAACCCTAATGAGCCCCTATCGAGGACTTCAGAAGCTCTTTGTTTTTCTTCCAGCAGAGCTGGCAAATGATTGCTCTTCAGGTACTCATGCTGGCGTACTTTAGATTGAAGCCTGTACTCCACTGGCTTTATCTTGTCAACTTCTTCACCCTTGAGTATGACATCCACAAAGCTATCATCATCTCTCTTGAGATTTAAATGTTCTTCATGTGCAAGTTTCAAATGTTCCAGAGCTCTTTTTTCATCTGCTATTTCCCTTTCTAGGTGACCCATTTGCTGAACCAAATCTTTTTCCAAAATAGTCAACTGTTCCAGTTGTTTTCTTTTAAACTCTACAAAATCATGCTGTGCTTTTTCTAACTCTTCATGGTTTTCATCACCTTCAGATCGGGCTTCCTTAACTTTCAAAAAAGATTCTCTAATATCTTCAAGATCTCTTTTATCTTCTTCAACTCTTTGTACATCCCCTCTCTTCAGAAGCTCTATCATGACCTGCTTCTCTCGAAGCTGTTCTTCTAGATGAGCCACCAGCATTATCTGCTCCCTTTCTTGTTCTTCAAGTCTCTTTTTTTCTGATTCAAGCTTAACATACTGTTCATCTTTTTCTTTTTTAAGCTTTTCTAATTCACGGAAAATCTGCATTTTCTCTGCCTTTTCAGTATGATTAAGTTCTTGTAGTTGCTGCAACTCCTCTTTGACCCGGGAAAAAATTTCTTCCTGTTGCTTTTTCTTTTGAAGCTCTATCTCCTGTTGCTCCCGTAATCTTTCTTCTTCAAATTTTTCTTTTTCAGCCAGTAAATCCTTTAACCTGCTCTCAATGTGAACGCTTCTCTGCTTCAGACTCTCTTCCTGTTTTCGAATCTGCAGCTGTACTATTTCTGTCTCTTTGCGCTGTGACTCTACCTCTTGCTGCATTCTTACAAGTTCTGCTTTGTCAGATCTTTGTTTTTCTTCCATCTCTTCTATTTGTTTCCTACAGTAAAACATTTACATGCAGTATTTCAAACATCTCTTTTCCAAAAGATATTTCCTTAGAAGTGAAAAAGTTTTGGACAAGAATTGTGCAGTTTACATAGCAGTTTCTTTTGTGAATAGTTTTGTTTTGCCACAGGTTAAGATCTTACCTAGCTTGAAGTGACTCAGCGCATGAGACAAATGGTAAAAAGATTGATAGAGTCTATTTTGACATAAAAACTTGTGGATATATGAAGTTATAGACATATTATATAGCACTTATGTTAGTAGAAAATGAGAACATGTAAGTTCTGTCAAATCCAACAAAAATATTGAGAGAACATTTTTATATATATTCTCTCATATACACAAACTTGAATAAAGGGACTCGATCTGAAATTTGCCTCACTAAATTTAAGCCAACAGATGAACTAAAACAGTACCTTCTTTTTAGATGAACTGACTTGTTGATAAACAGGACTATAAGGTTAAAACCAGACAGATTTGAGAGTAAAATTACTTTAAAACAATTTATTATGTCCTTTGCAATCTCTCTTTTAAAGGGTCTAGTGCATTTCAAAAAAGGATAGGTTGAAATTTGAAGATCACTATTATCCCCATAACACAATTTCCTGAATACGCGTAGAGACAATTCCCAAGTCAGTTGGTTATTTTGTGATAAGTTAGTCAGATAAATTAAAGCACAAGCAAATCAGCTTCAGCACAATCTGAATTCAAAACCTATCAACATAAGAGGATAAATATCAGCAATTCTGTTGTATCATTTTCTGAATAACATCATCTAATACTTCAGACTTTCTGGGTTTTTCTGAGTTAACTTAGTCCAACTACATAAAAAGCTCTTCCAAAATGGAGCAAGTAGTCTAAAGCTGAGACAGAAGGAAGTGTCTTTCAGCTCATGAATCTTATCGAAGCTGTGATCCCCAACAAGGTGAGAACTATCAGATCTAAAAATCTTAGAAGGTGAGATGAGCCAGAACAGTCAGCTCAGTTTGCCCATTGACAACAATACTTTCTTCTGTACTTCAAACTGATTTCAAAATAATCGACTGATAAGTATGATTGGTAGGCCCTTACTAGCACTCCAGTTTTATTTAAGAGAAGCAGAGTTATAACTTGAGTTTCTCCAATCAAGATTCAATTCAGAATACAATAAGCCATAAGAAGAGATCTGAATAAAGAATGTAATTTGCCCTCTTTTAAAATAACAGCATGAAAATTGAGAGCGAAAGTAATATATTATATTTGTATGATCAATCCTCCTCATACCTTTGTGTTTGGCATTTTCTTTGCTAAGGATCACAGTTTGCTACAACTCAGCTTGTCTATCTCTTAATAATCAATAAGAATGAACAGTTCAAGAACATAACCAAAACCTTCAGAGATGACAAAACAAAATAAAGTTATTTCAGGATCGTCTGCTTGCTGAGTGATTCCAAATTAATGATTTATATAAGTCTACAACATCTATGCATACACTTAGAAGACCACTGAGAATAACATTACCTTTTACTTTCTAATTTTTCAAGCTCCTCTCGTTGTTGCCTTTCAAATTCTAGCCTGATTTAAAAACAAACAAAGACAGTAAGGTTATTCAATTCCGAGTATCACCAAAAAAAACAGGATGATACAACGCAATTCAGTTGATGTTTGGAAGATTGCAACAATGGTACAAATCAAAAGTTTAATAGAACTTTCCCCAATAACAGAAAATATTTCCTTCATTAGGGTTACAAATTAGATATCATGCTGTCTGACATGAGCACAAACAGAAAAGTAAATAAATTTCTGGGTGGTGGGAAAAAAACCAACAATAAACATTTTAAATAAATAAATAACCACAATACAAAACCCAAACCTGTTTAAAAAGTAAAGTTAAACAAGACAGATAAATGATTAGCACAGCCTCTGCAAGTTAACTACATGCAGACAGGGCAATCAATACATAAAAATTGAATTTCTCTACCTTAGACAGATTGGTCCTTTTACAGGGAAAAGGCTACCAGGGGAGGCAGGGGGAAGCGAACAATCGATTAATAAAGAAATTGATAGAAAAAACATATTAGCAACACAGAATATTTTTAAGTCAACAACAGTTTATTAGAGTTTAAATTGGTTAGACTCATAAAACATTTGTCACATTACAACTCAAAAGTCAAATTTAAATATTTTTTTTTCTTTCTAAACACCTTTTTCAAATGCTATTGGTAATCAATGCTCCTCTTCCTATGGTTTATTAGCGTGGCCACTTCTCAGAAGGGCAAGAGCTACAAAATTATGCTAGGGCATGTCTGTAGTTCTGCCTTTTCTTCTCAAGAAGAAGAAAAAACATTATGATGTAATTAGTGGGGTTGAAAAACCTCAAATTCCTGCCAAGTACAACATTCAAGCACAGAACACAATTCTAACCTGTTTATCCAAAATATTTTGAGTTTTTAATGTATTTTGTCTGATGCTTTTCTGAACAATTAGGGGAGAGTATTTTATGTCATTTTTTCATATTAGCTCTTAGTACAGTTGTACATAAGTCTTTCTTATTTTAATTTCCTTTGAAAGATTGAGGATTTCATAATGAAATTTTTCAAAATAAATATTAAAAAAAAATAAGGAGCATATATGTGGACCAAAATATTGACATAACTACACAAATATCCAGTTACTTCAGGCCTGCTCTGGTTTAAGGAGTTGGCAAGTTAGTGAGACAGCCCATAAACATTGAAAAAAAAAATGCAAGACTGCACCTCAATTTTACTTTAATTATTTGACAAGCTGTAGTTTGTGTCATGATCACAATTATATAGACAGTTGGTTTTTTTAATCAGGTATTTTTAATATTTCTTTCTAACAGTCAGACGAATCTAACAAAAAGGAAAGGCCCTTGAAGACACACACACAAAATCAATAATCTAACATCTGTAAAGCAATTTAAATGCACTTTGGTGCACGGTCAACAAGCATCTTTCTAACCACTAACATTGGAGAAAAACTAGTTTAACAAATTCCATTTTTCCCTATTTCTCACAAATTCATTTTAAAAATGCCTCCTACAATTACTAAGAGATTAGTAAATGTAGATTTATTTTATACACAACTCCAGATGTTCAGAGCTGTCATGTAAATGTCTCACCAAGGGTCCCTTTACATTTGCATTAGGACTACGGCCAGGATGGGCACTATCTCAACACAACAGCACAAGGAGAGATGATAACAACTTGGTATTTTTAATTTGATTACAATTTCTGTAGCAGCAACGCAAAATCCACAAAGTAATGCAAGAGAAAAATCATTCTGGAGGGACTTTCAGAAAGTAAAAGATTAATTTAACGGTTACCGTGTGTTTTGGGTTTTCTTTGCCCTCCCTGTTTTTTTTAAGCTAAACCACTAAAGCCCTCACTTGGGCTGTGACCTACCTCTGGAATTCAGAGATGTTAGTTATCACATCTTACCTATGGCTTGGCTGATAAATGCCACTATATTCATCACTGCTTCAGTCCAAAATTAATATGGACCCTGGGAAATACAGCTTTGGTATCTGGAACTGCAGGTGTCTGTTGAGAACTGTCAGATGTAGACCACCTTTGCTTAGCCAATTGGCCAAGCTGATTTACAGGTATTCCCATGTTTGCTTAAGCCATAATGAAGTAAAACATTTCAGACTGGCTAACAAAGTATAAAACCCAGAGTAAAAATATTTTGCTATTTTGACTGTCCTACAAAACATATAATTTGGCAAACATATTTTATAGAAGCATAAAAATGGTAAGTAGCTTTTGACTGAAATCTGATAGAAGGAAATAAGCCATCACAGCAACCAGTCTGATATAAAACCAGATCAGTTGTAAAAGCTCCATGATTTTCCTCTTTGAGGTAATTCTCTAATACCTTCAACAGTGGTGTCATGCCAATCAGTTTTAGATTATACTGAAGTTGGTGGTGCTCAAAAGGTTGTTCAGGAAAGAGGAATAAACTATGTAGAAGTGGTTCTTACTCCGGTGAAAATGGCTATTTTCCAAAGTCAAACATCATCAACATCCCAACTGAGAGATTCCAAACAACAGACCTAGCTGTCCTACAAATGCACATTTAATTAATTTTAGATAAATAAATAATCCTACAAAAAGGAGGGGTAACAGTCTGGTGTTTTACTGCTGCACAGATTTGGTGGTGGCTAAGAAGGTCTGAACTCCACTGAAAAGTCTCCTACCATGGGGTTATTCACAGGGTCTATTTTCTATCAATAGTGCTCGTGCTGCAGCCTTGAATTCTGCAGGGATAATACTGATGCCTGTCTTCCTCCTGGCTGCTTATTTTCTCAACATATTTAGTAATTCACCACTTTTGAGACCATTACCTTTGCAATGTTTGCTTCAAAGTGGTTATGGGCTCAAATTTATTTCAGGAGAGAAGAGAATACGAGGAGGCAGGAAGGCAGTCAATGATGGCAGAAACCTTGGGTATTTTTTAAGAAGCTAATAAAAAAATGAAAATCTGAGCATAACAAAAGAAAGAAGAAAAATAAAAAGAAAAATCACTGGCCATAACAAATCACTGCCAGTTTTACAGGGCACGGATGCAAGACTGATGTTTTCTGGTTTAGTCAATCTGTAATAAAAACCTTTTTCACATAACCTCTCCTTCCTTTATTAGTGTGTGCACTGTTGTGGATAGAAAAAATAAGTATTAGCTTGAAATTAAAATGAAAGAAATATACAGATATTAAAGACTAGAAGCCACTCTTTCTTCTTTTGTAGATCTACCACAAAGGAATTTAATCTGATCAGTGTTGAATTAAATAGACACCATTTTCCTGGAAAACATGGCATATCTAGTAATAAGAGCAGTGTAGATAAAGTGCAGAGAATGGAAGCCAGTTCTGCTAGTACAGTACCACAAAAGCTTAATTTACACAGCACAAAAGTGCGATCTGGTACTACATCTGTTAGGAAAGATGGAGTACTGGCAGGACTACAAAGATGTTACAATGCTGTTCAGTAGCCTAATTTATAAGATTAATTTAAAAAAAACCCAAACAAAACAAAAGCCCCCATGCTAAATCTATGACAAGACCAAGGTTTCTCATGAGCGGTTTTAGAGTTACAGCACAATGTAGCTTACAAAGGTTCCACAAATGAAATCTTCAGCATAAATCTACATGCAAAATTCTATTTTATCCAAAGCTCATTATCTGAAGCAGTGTTGCATGACACCAGATTAAAAACAAAGACTGGGAACCAGCAGAACAAAGCATTTTGCATGTTAAGCCAACATTTTATGCAACCACCTTCACATAGGGGAAATCAAACACACACCCTACCCCACCCCCCCGCCTCCAGGACAAAAGTCACACAAAAAAAGACCACCCATCTGAAAAAACAAAGATAACATTTTCACATGGGAAAGATACAGATATGGTAAGAAAAATCCATCATTCCTTTGCTTTCACAACAACTAAATATAATAACCCCATAGGCTCTTCAGCTGTGGATTGCTAAAGATGCCAGATCTTACAAGCTTTTTATTGTATCCTATGGTAACTGCAAATTTAGCTACCAGCCTTTAGGTAATCAATTAAAACCTGGAAGCAAAGGTGGTCTTGTAAGTGCTAAATTAACAGTAGGCAAAATGCTAGTCATATACAGAAGTCCACAAAAGAAGAACCCCAGAGGGACAGGTACTGAATTTAGATCTACACTGCTGGTAGGCAGTGTAACTATCATGTTACAATAAACAGATGCTACAAACTATTGTAATAAAAGGTCATACCAAAAGGACCACGTCCTGCATTGCTCCTGCTGGAAAAACAAACCAGCCAGCCAACCAACCAACCCACCTGCCCACCCTAATTTACTGTAGGATATTCTTTTCCATCTGTAGTTCCCCAGAAAGCAGGATGCTCACCCTCACCTTGGGTACAATTACCCTGCCAGAGACCAGATTTATTGAACACTTGGCCTAGGCTGAACACAGTCACCACTCAGAAGAACCACCACTGCAGCACAGTACTTGCTAAGCAGCATTCCCGGTTGGAAATGCAAAGCCCAATATTCTGCAAACCAACTCTTTAAAAATATGAGGCCATTACTAAGGTCTAAATGCTTGGAATCTGCTTGCTTCAAAACATATTGTCATGAAACTCCATACTGAAGGGAAAAGCTGCAGTTCCCAAATTACTACCTGCAAAGATGCAGTGAAAACTTGAAAGCCTACCCTCCTTTTGCAGCAGTCATAAAAGCAGTAAAACCAGTCATATTTGAGGTTTGGATTTGGTGTTTTTTGTTGTTGAGTTTGCTTATTTTGCTTTATTTTTTCAATTACTGATCTATTATAAAGACCTCTATTAGGAAGACACCCACCTGTGCACTGTGAGGACAGTGTGTATTATTAGTTGTGACATTTATTGCTTTAAACATAGATAAAGCATCTCAAGACAGAGGTGAAAGTTTAAATTACAAATATGCAACTGCTGGGACCAGTGCGGTTTCGTATCTTCATCAGTGACATAGACAGTGGGATGAAATGCACCCTCAGCAAGTTCACAGACGATACTGGGCTGTGCCACCGACACACCTGAGGGATGAAATGCCATCCAGAGTGACCTGGGCAAGCTGTAGAGAGGAGTCTGTGTGAACCTCATGAGGTTCAACAAGGCCAAGTGTACCCTTGGTATCAATACAGGCTGGGGGGTGAAGGGATTAAGAGCTGCCCTGCCAAGAAGAACTTGTGGATGTTGGTGGGTGAAAAGCTGGACATGTGTATTCGCAGCCCAGAAGGCAAATCACAACCTGGACTGCATCAAAAGAAGTGTGGTCAACAGGTCGAGGGAGGTGATTTTGCCCTTGTACTCTGCACCGGTAAGACAACACCTGGAGTACTGGGTCCGGCTCTGGAGTTCTCAGCACAAAAAGACCTGTTAGAGAAGGTCCAGATGAGGGCCAGTCGCACCAGGACAAGGGATGATGGTTTTAAACTAGAGGATAGATTTAGACTAGATGTAAGGAAGACTTTTTTTTACACTGAAGGTGGTGAAACACTGTCCCAGGTTGCTCAGAGAGGTGGTAGATGCCCCATCCCTGGAAACATTCAAGGTCAGGTTGGGCAGGACTCTGAGCAACCTGCTCTAGTTCTAGATGTCCCTGTTCACTGCAAGGGGGGATGGACTAGATGACCTTTCAAGGTCCCTTCCCCCCCAAAGCATTCTATGATTCATAAGCTTCCTCACTTAGAAAAATATACTTACATAACAGTGACTATGGAACAACATCAGATAGGGTTTATTGCTCACAAAGAAGTGACAGCCATGCAGACCTGTGTTCCTCCTGTAACATGAGCCTTATGCTTAATTTCTGAAGACAAGAAAGGATTAAATACAACAAAATATCTAATTCCTGCAAGCCAGTTCATGAGAATTGAGTGCAGATGAGCAGGCAAATACCAGTAATTAACCATCTGCTCGTAGTTTATAATCTAGTAACACACAAGCATGAAAGTGCTCAGGAACATGAAGAATGGTTCACCTATTCTCATCCTCAATTTCAACAGCAACGTTGCTCTTAATCACACCCAAGAAAAGAAAAGAAAAGCAACAGGAAGTGTTAGATGGGAAAAACAGCAGTGTTTCTAAAAATTGCTGCATAGACTGATAATTTAATTATATTATTCATACTGATCGATTTCCAGGGAAGGAGGCTGAGATGTTTGAAGAACTGATACGGAAAGAAGAAGCTACATTCCACAAAATATATCAGGGGAAAAGAAGAATTTGCTGCAATCCATTGCATCAGAGACAAAACAGGTAACTCCACAGACTCTCTCTTTTTTTAAAATGTTGTTTATGGGCAAAATCCTCTCTATGAGACACATTATCTGAAGACAGTATGAACTCTTTGGATAGAGATAAAATCTTAAGGCCACCTTCAGTAGGGCCTTGCCCACATCACTATATTGTGCTGTAAAACTCAAAGTCTAAAAGTGAGGCAATGCTGAAACAATCCATCCTACTCTATGTCAACTGCAGAGTCAAGGTCAGTACTGTTGCCATATAATGCAATTATGCAGAACAGTATCGTAGCAGAGTAACATTATTAATTGGGGAAAAGCCTGTGGTGGCTGATCAATAACCAGAGGTAATAAACACCAGCCAGACACTTTCCCCAGCCCACAGAATATGTAATACTAGCAACTGTCATAAGAAATTTTTAGATCAAACTATTTGAAAAGATGAAGAAATAGAAAAATATACGTATACTTTTTTCCACCTTCACTTTACCTGGAAAAAAAAAAAAGGATGTAATTTATCCTCAACACAGTATTGAGATATCTGTAGGTAGCTCAGTAGCAAAAGAGTAACGGTCACATTTGAAGCAGTTATTACACGTACTCACTGTATTTAAGACATTGTTAAACTTGCAGTTATTATTACCTGTCCAGCCTTACTGAATTCTAATGGATAAAGGGCAATCCCACAGTAAAACTCAGAAATAAAGTCACACTATCGAAGCCTATAATTCAATTTAGGGCAAATTTTTCAAAAGTGTGTAAGTGGTTAAAGTGTCTCATCTCTTACTCAATTCAAAACACAGGCAGCAGCTATTGCAGGGGATAAAATCGAGAATAAAACACCACTTAAAGTCACTTTAAGAACAATGGTAAAAACATTAAAACCAGCTTCTCTATGATAAGCAGTCTGTGCTATCGTACCTGCACAGTAATACCATTCTCCACATCCTAACTTGGCCACCTACTAGGAGGTATATAGGCAAGAACATAAGACATTCATTTCCCAACCTTTTTATGCTCTCATTGGTATTATTATACGGACTCGAGAAATCTTTTCAGTTTACAATGCATTTTTTTTCTCAGGAAAAAGACTCAATTTGTAATTCTGAAGAAAGTACAAAGGTAAGATTTGCCACATCGTTATTGTGCTGAATTGCCTCAGTTAGAATGAAAATGTTGCCTCCCAGCTTCAGGTACTACAACTTCCTTTGTCGCTGTTCACTGGTGCAGTTACACTTCTTGCACTTGAGCAAAGAAATCCCAAGTAAAAGCAACTTCTAAGCAGTAAAGAAAGCTCCATGGTGTCCCCTCATCCCATTTTCTAGTATGGAATAGTTCACACATTTATGAAAAGTTCTGGCTTCATTCAGAAGTCCATTATTTAACAAGCATAACCCGAGGACCAAGTATTTGCCATTCCTGCCGTTTGGAAATTCAAACCGCTAAAAGAACTAACGGTTGGAAGTCTAACAGTTTAGAATATACTCACCCTGGATTATAAAGCATAACTGCTGACAGGTTCTCACAAGATTTTGAAAGATCTGTCATAGACAAGCTGAAGGAAGACAGTAGTCCACTCTAACAACAGACCATAAAATAAATGTATTAGACAAACGCTGACATATGCCAATGTGCTCACAAACTCTTGCTTTGTTTTGCTTAATGAAATACTAACTAAAGTATGTGAAAAAAAATTTAAAGAAGTATTCTACATCAATCAAGGCAATTAGCAGGAAAACCATGAAAGTTTAAAATTAAACACTGATTAAATTTAAATTAAACACCAATTGAATCTCACCTTTCTTTTCTCCCTTAGCTTAGCAGCTTCTTTGGGATGGTTAAAGCGAAACATATTGGTTCTTCCAAGTAATATAACAGCACCTGATAAGAAAAACACACAGCATACAGTTTATTGCTTCCTCAACCAAATAAAACACACGCGTTCACACACACAAAGATCAATCGTGAAGTTCAGTTAAATAATAAATGTAGGTAGTGGAAGCATCTGCCCCAATTTGATCTATACACTCTTTAACAGAGCTACTTTGGAAGCCACCAGTAGGTACCAGATACAATGGGAATGTCCATAAATGTTCAATGAACAAATTCTGACATCCGCTACTGATTGCGGTCAGGTTTGAATCCACCCACACTCAAAGCTCCAGATCTCCTTAATTTGTACTCTTGCTTACCTTTTTCTTCTCTGTGTGGAACAATAGTTAAGTTTTTTTGTCACTCAGAATGGGAATATTAGAATTTTATACCCAGTAGTTATTTTTCTGTACGGAACAACCTTGAATAATTCATATTGCTGAATACACATCCATTATTGTATTTAAT
The DNA here is from genome assembly GCA_013399075.1 of Chloroceryle aenea. Classification (NCBI taxonomy): domain Eukaryota; kingdom Metazoa; phylum Chordata; class Aves; order Coraciiformes; family Cerylidae; genus Chloroceryle; species Chloroceryle aenea. The sequence continues at coordinate 28,197 of VWZY01003960.1, read as the reverse complement.
CAATTAAGGTACAGGTCACAAATCAGGAGATCCTGCAAAATCTTTATCAGATTATAAAGCGAATGGCACCAAGATTAATACTTTCTTACTAAGAAGTATATTGTGAGTGGTATAGCATGACTGTCATAACATGGAAGTCTTCCAAGTTAACCACTGCAGAATTACACATTTATCTGTTGGTCGGTATGAGTTCTTTAGAAAAAAGGACTGTTACACCCACAGTATGAAAAAAACTGCACAGACTGTTCACTAAAACCAAATTCTTAACATCTGAGAATGAAATTTTGTCCTTATGGAATGCTCCCTTTAAAATTAGCTTAATTAGGAATATCAACCCAAATAAGATCATTCAGTCTTGGCAAATAAATGGGGAAAAGTACTATAGTCACATCATCACTTATTGCTGTCTATAGAGCACATCAGTTTTGGACTGTATTAAAGTTTATCTAATCTTAAAAATAATTATTTTTCATACATCAGCATGTAGGTTTGTATTGCCAAGTCATTTTGATATCCCCACTGATTTATATGATAACCTTTTCCTTTGAGAGAGTGCCTGGTATACTGCTATGGAAGCATATTGGAAGGGATCCCTTAAAGTCATGACTGCTGTAGTGAGAGGGCTAAAACTCGTTTCAGTCTTCCACTACTTCAGATGCTCACAGTTACCCCATAAAACTATCTGTTCCACTCCTGCTGACTGCCTGGAAGGGGACTTTGTGACAGTAAGGATTTCTAAAAAATTCCTTCCATTACTTGCAAATAAAACTAAACAGCATTTGCAAATGTTTTTTGACTTTTTACTGTGTGGAAGCAACTTAAATGAACTCAAACATTTCAACAATGCAATAAACATGCAAACAAGTGTAACTATAATTAAGATCTTGCCAACTTCTAAAAGCAATTTTTTTTTATTTTTCAAAGTTTGGGATTTTTTAATTAACCATAAAAAACAAGCAGTGGTAGGTTAAGTACAGAAGCATTGGTAGCTTCATCAAAAAAAATGAAAACCTTGTTTAAGGTGAGGATTATATTTAAAGGACAAAATCTAATTGTGAATATTAATTCGGTTACCTCTAGAAATCCTACCACATGTTCTTAAGAAAAACATGATATTATAATAAGTTACATTTACACAGAAAAGCCACAGAATTCACAAATGCTGAAATTAATCTGTAGAAGGAAGTGGTAATTAATTACTATGCCTCTGTTTTATTTATTTATTTTAAACTCCACGACAGGCTAAGGCTACAAATTTCACACATTTTGAAATGAACAGTTATTAATGATCAACAGAAACATTTAAATATATCAGCAATTAATCAGTGTTACCTAGAGCAGATCTTTAAGGTGGTTGGCACTTCATGCTGTGAGACTAAGTAAGATATGTGGATAGTGCACGAGTCATTACACTGGTTATTTCATCAGATCTGCCCGCCAGACTCAGGCTGGTTACACAGTCTACAGGTCAGCTGATGCAGCTGTTTTTCAAAATTTAGTAACTCTAAGCGACCCTTTCCCCTTCTTTTGAGTTACGAATGTCTTTAGACAGAAATCTGAGAGGAAAAATTGTTACATTTCCACTCTTCACAGTGCAAAAATCAAGTTGTTACATATGTCTAGAAGAGGAAAACAGCATCCAAATTCCTACTTTTTTCAGAGGCACATCAAACCTTTGCTACCTTTGAAATACAGTAGGACCAAGGTGACTCATTGCAACTCAATTCTTATTGTTTATAGGGTTATCTGCCATGAATGTCAACGTTTCTATTGCTAATGACTTATTGAAAGGATTTACTCAAACATAAGACTTGAGCCTTCTTTTTTCCTCCAGTATTTGTAACAGAAACAAGCACATATGGCTCTCCTTGCATGTTAAGAAATACATGCTTTTCAAAATCAGCATTTCCTCTCTGAACCAAAACTCCTGACTTTCCAAAAACAGATTTTTGAAGCACCTGAATTCAGAAAAAAAAAAAAGTAAGGTTTTCCTTGTTCCACACTGCATTCTTCCTTTGTTAGAATAAGCTTACTCTGAAAGCTTCTTTTCAGGAGTGCAAAGTGAGATTGTTTTTCAGCAGCTGAGCTGTGTGACAACCTCACTCCTAAAAGCTCCTTGCTACATGGTAAGATATTCTGGGTGCTCCTGGAAGATAAAATGTTCCGAACTTCGGCTGCACCACTCACCAGCTGACTTGTTAGCCAGTCCTTTCCAGGCCAGCACAATACACCTTTGTTCCCAGCTGCTTTTTCATTTCCGGATTTTAACGTTTTATATTAAAACTAAACTTCCTCTACAAGGGTTAGCCTCCCTCTTTTTGTCATTTCACTACAGCTGCACTGAACAGATACTCTAGCTGAATCTCCTGCTATGCAAGGGTTTGGCAATATATTATTAAGTACGAACAGCCTGAAGCCTGGGGAGGAAGGGGGGAAAGTGTCTCTGACATTATTTTAGTCCTGTAGAGACCAATATTCTTATTCTTAATATCACAGCAACCTAAGCAATCTGGCATGGAGTTCACTTTAGGAATAAACTTTCAATGCAATCAAATGGTAACTACTAATTCATACTCTCAATTATGAAGTGGCTTAAATTAGTAAAGAGTTCTCTTTCTTTTCACCACATGGCAATTCTTTGTCAGAACAAAAGCTCTGTGACTCTCCTGATCATTTGTGGCCGCAGATGAAAAGAAACAGCGTTAAAATTTATTAAACAATAACCCCTTTATATACACACAGAATTTCTACTGGCAGTTGCCAGAATGAAATGAAATAAAAGATGCTGAAACAAAATTGACATTATGCCGGGTAATACCTTGATTCAGGTGTGTGGCCTCTGTAATCTGAATACCATTCACAGAACACTGTGCACTATTCAGGGGTATTAGATTCACAGTACCGTTGAGATTTTCAAAGATGCAATGCTCACTTTCCAAATCAAGGCCATGAAGAACTAAGCACAAAGAAGTAACATAGTTAGTCTCCCAACAACTAATAACATTAGCATGCTGATACTAAAGACACATTGCACTACATCTGCAAGAGTAACTTTTCTCTTTTTTCCGGGCAATGTTTTCTTCCTTCCTTTTTTCACCTCCTGCAGGCATTTAATGTTAACCCTGATTTTTCTTTTACTGCAGTGGAAAAAAGTGTGTGGCATTGGTTAGGGGCTTTTTGGCCCTACATGTTTTTTCCTCCCGTGTTTTGGCACCTGATAAGCAAAAAAAAACCCACACATATTTGCAGAGAAAGGGTTTTTTTTGACCAGTTTCACTGGAAAATAATGAAAGCTTCTTGACCTTAAGGCAATCATGCTTATATCTTAAAAGACAGGCTATAATATGCAGTTGTAGACTAGCAGGGATGGTTGAAATAAGATTCTTATGTTCTATGACATTCAGGGCTTTTGATACCTCTATTTCTTCTTCACCTGATATATGATTATCTCTACCTGTACTGTTTAATACCACAAAGCAATACAAGTTCACTAGTTTAATGGAATTTATATAGTTATTTTAATCCAGGCATCTTTTAACCCACAAAAATACATCCAACTAAGTTACTTGACATTCAGTCTCTCACCTGAGAATTACAGGATGCAGTTTATTTAATGAAACTGCCTTCCAGCCATGGGACGTGACAAGGCAGTCCAGGTCTGGCAGTTAGTTGGTTTGATAAGAAATGAACAAGAAAATCAGTAGGAGCAGCCTACCCGCTTTTTACTAACTTCCAGATTTTTCTTCAACTCAAATCTAAAATCCAAAGACTGCTTTAGGTATAACAGTATAACAATATCATTGTTATACAAAAGGTTAAGAAAATGACTGTGCAGTAATTGTGACAAGTGCTGTATGAAAAAGAATGGTATTTTTACAGGATGTTATTTCAAGAGAAGCAAGAAATAAATTAGTAACAAGTATATGAATAAATTTTAAGCCCATAAGCTATTCTGGAAGTCATGCTCTTTGAAGCAAAACCCACGTAATTCAGCTCTCAAATATTCTAAAACTTCTAACACACAAGAACATACAGATGACTGACTGAAAAAGGGGAGAGAGAAAAATAAAAAAGAAAAAAAAAAGGCAGCTTTGTTCACATATTGGGATGTTGAAAGAAGGAAAAACAACTGAAGAAAGAAGGTAAAAAAAAGCCAAATTCCATACCAATATCCTGTTCTGTCATAGCATCTTCCCTGCCAACATATGTTTGGCCCTCCTAATTAAGAAAGAAAAAAGCATTGTTTCAGTTGAAATCTCCCTCCTCTCAAAGGATACAATTTCCTTTCAGAATGCTTTCAGTTCTTATCCAATATTATTATTATTAATATTATTAATATTCAAGTTTCAACTGTCCTTCCACCTTTGTAGACAATTAATCTAGATTCTGAGTTCAACTCAAGTTTTACAATGAGATGAATGACAAACCAATATATATGGGTACAATACTAAATACATAAATTAACAGATATTTTACCTGGATCAACTGCAACCTAAGAGCTTTTCTTACTACAGCAGAGAAACACAATGAGCTTTTCTTACTGTAGTGGAAAAATGTAACATATATTTAGATAGCAAATTAATACTAGTGAAAAAACAAATCGCAAAGCATATAAAGGCTATGAAAACACAGATGTGTATTTACCTTCAAGTGGTACAAGATGATACCAGTACTGAGAAGATCATCATCAATGCCAATTAGATGAGGCAGTTCAGAGTCTAGCACGACACCTATCCCTTCTTTCCTCAGGGCCAATGTTTGTTCCTATAAAGGACAAAAGCCTATTTATTAGGATATGCAAGAAATACCACCCTCCCTTCTCTTTCTAAACCAAGTTTAATGGAAGTTATTCTCTATAAAAGGCATTTCTTAAATGTTTGGGTTTGGTTTTTTTTCTACATTCTCAGTGCAACTGTTGTTTTTTTCATTGAGCATTCCATGCTTGCTGTTCAAGAAATCTGTGAAGGTGTTACTTGAAAGAAACCAGACAAACAGCTGAATTATACACGATAAGGAAGATCAGTCAAGAGCGTAACAAAGCAATGTTGTGTAAAAGCAAGCTACGTATCACCTTGCATAATGGTAAGGAGAATTTAAAATCCTCAGAATTCAGTATGATTAAGGAATAAAAAACTGAAAACTCTTTGGCAATCCTTTAAATAAATGTCAACTTGCACAATAAAACCTCCAAACATCTGGAAACACGATAAGACTAAGCAGTTAAAATATCATACAATGTAAGGGAAGCAGTGACAACAGTAAATAAATGTAGGAAGTATTTGCAGCATCTAATTTCATTTCTTAAAAATTCCTTTGGGCCACAGTGTACAGCCAGCTATAGGATGAAGGATCGTTCATCAGAACCACAAGTGGGACACTTCAGCCTTGGATAAAATATCACACACTGTAGTACCGAGCAGAAAGTCTATGCAATAAAAAAAAAAGAAGTTAACTATAGCTTTGAAGTAAGTTTCAGTATTTATGAAGTTTATTTTTCAAGTGGAAACCAAATCCTATTGGCTTCTAAGCCTGGAAGATAATGGCAACAGAGACTGTGAACACGTACACACACCACCTTTCAAAATAAATGTTGGAAGTTTTTTTTAACCTAAAATGACTCAGACCTTATGAGCCAATGAATACTGACAGCCCAGGAAGGAGAAGCAACATCAGCAAGTATCACGTCTGCGTATTATAAGGTGCACACTTTTCTCTTGGCTCTAGGAAACACAAAAAATAGGTTTTCTGACAGCAGCAGAACTACTCCTTTTCCAAGCCATAACAGCATGCCTCCTCCAGAGCCAACCAAGACACCACACACTGTTTGCAAGAAAAACCAGATAGATCGTTACATGTATTTTCCTCAAATATAGCAACTCGACAGATGGGAAAGAAGAAAACAGACATAATAATCTCATTTCCTTACACAGTACAAAACATTGTCAATAGTGATACTGCTTTAAAAGTCTAAGTATGGCTACATCTGAGCAAGACAAGATGAGGAAACAATGGAGAAGAGATACCACAAAACAAAACCAAGAAATCCCGCTCTGGTCATGGATGAATTAAAAAGTTCTCCCGCATTAAGAAGAAAAGAAAGGGAAAAGAAAGGGAAAAGAAAGGGAAAAGAAA
>VWZY01003960.1:0-21646 GCA_013399075.1 Chloroceryle aenea | reverse complement strand
AAAGAAAGAAGGTGTGACTCATGTTGCCCTGCAGCTCTCTGACATTCAAACTGCACCCAGATATTCCTTGATATTATTAAACTGTCACCTCATAAAACCAAAAAATACAGCTTGAATCTCTGTTCAAGCGAAAAAGTAATTTCAGTCAAAAATATCTGTCACATATTAAATATTTATTGAGTAGCATCTACTGTTATATATAATTTATAGTGTGCCCATGAGACAAGGTTGAAGACTTAAAACACCAAATTTATACAACTTGCCAGCACCTATGGCCCAGTGGAACTGGTAAAATATTAAGAGATGACCATTTCCCCCCCAGCATAACAAAGCATTTGCCAGAATCCCTGACTGAGGAAAAAATAGACATCCCAGGAGGCAAAGAAATTGTCACTGTGTGAAAAAAATACAAATAATTAAGAATAAAGAATAAAATGCTTCTTCATTTTCCAGTCTTTAATATTTAACATGTTTTCACTATATTCAGAAATAAAGCACATAAAATTGTGATCTAAAATTGATGTGTTGCTTATTTATTCAGAACTAAAATTAAAGAACACAAATTAATTGAGTTTCTAAGCCCTTATTTTGTAAATTACTACCATTTACACACAGAATCCATTCTGTTGATGGAAGCATTGTAATAAATGCAGCAGACAGTAGCTGCAAATAACTATTTTTTCCTTTAATATTTGCTGTAAATTAGCTTTTACCTTCAGATACAATTTATTAAAAAACCTGACTCTTAATCAGGTATCCAGAGTAACTGTTTAACTTGAAAAATTTCATTCTAGATTCAAAAGCTTCTGCCCTTCTGTGCCCTTTTGCCCCAAACCCAAGTTACAGACATCTCATCAACAACAGATCTACATTACTCTGTTCTTCCATAGTGAGAAAAAGAGAAGAAAAAGGCCAGAAAGAAGTAGCCAAATTGTCCCTCTTCTATCCTTGATGACATAGGATGGATGTTTCTAAAGGAGGATGGACCTCTTTTGAAACAAACTGAAGGTCTGTAAGCTATTTTAAGGCAGATAAATGATTAGGTTTCATCTGTGATTTGATTCACTTTCATTTGTGCAACACAAGAGAAACCATAAATCAAATGACAAGAGCAGAAAAGGTCACTGTCCACATTAAAAAAAAGCAACAAACCACTAATTCAGAAAAATTACAAAATCTTCAAGGCAGAGTTTAAGAAAGTTGAACATCCCACCTGCATCTTTGCTGCAATTATCATCAAATAGAAATTGCACACATTCAGTCTTTAGAAAGTGTTTATAAGCTGCAGAAAATAAGACAAGTATTATGCACACAGAAGCACTTCAGTTAATATGAATAGTTACTGTGTGAGGAGGAAAAAAAAAAGTTTTCTTCTAGATCAAATGTACTAATTTGAAGAGTAGGAAAAAAATATCATAAAATAATTCTGTGTCAGTGCACAACTTCCCTGAGTCAGAGTTGAAATAAGGGGATTCTGTTGCATATTTAAATGCTTGTCTCTTTGAAGTCAGCTCTGACTCGGCAGTTGAAAATATCCTAATATAGTTAATTCATTAACACTGCTGTGAGAGATGTAAAAGCTGTTTGGAGAGCAGGATCACCCAGGGCAGGCCACAGCAGAACATATCCAGGCAGGTTTGGAAAGTCTCTAGAGAAGCAGACTCCACAGTCTCTTTGGGCAACCTGTTCCAGGCTCTGTCACCCTCACAGGAAAGACATTTTTCCTCACAATGAGACAGAAGTTCCTGGGTTCCAATTTGTGATCATTGCGTCTTGTCCTGTCATATGGCACCACTGAAAAGAGCCTGGCCCCTTCTACTTGACACCCACCCTGCAAATATTTGTAACCATTCATAAGATCCCCTCTCAGTCTTCTCTTCTCCAGGCTAAATAGCCCCAGGGCTCTCAGCCTTTCCTCATAGGAGAGATGTTCCAGTCCCTTCATCACCCCTTAATTAAGTTTGCTGTATTAACTGATACAGCAGCATCTCCAAGCCTGCAGCCAAGATATGTTCTGGTAGTATACGAAGAAAACCTTTGTGAAAAGTACTTACTTGAGCTGTAGAGCTATTCTTCATTGTACACAACTGCCCACGATAAAGAACACCTCTAAGATACGCAGGATTTCTTTAAATTCATTTCTTGAAACACGCCCACAAAACCAGAACCACACGTTTACTTTTTTAGCCAACAACATACCAAATTAAATTTAAAAAGAAAATAAGCCCAAAAAAACATTTTTAACCTTCCTTAACCAATCTACCAGTATAGTGAAACAGATACTTCTACTGGCCCAGCCCATATTAATGAATACCATAATTGGTACTCTTCCCTTTCAATGAACAGAACCTCTTGGAGGAATTTAATTTCTTACATTTTCCAGTGCAAAACCTCAATTCTTTTATTTAAATATTGAGCAGCTAGCTGCTGGCACACAGTCCAGACACTTGCAGTAAAACACGACAATTTACTTCGCCAGCATAATGTTCAGATGTCTACATTTAAATTACGCCCAAAAAAAAGTGTAATACCAAATTAAAGAAATTATGGATAATACCAAATTAAAGAAATTATGGATAATACCAAATTAAAGAAATTATGGATAATACCAAATTAAATAAATGTTGCAATGGCAAAAGTCTTTGCATTAATATTTAACCAGACTATACTGGAGGAGATTTTAATGCTAACAGTTGTTTTGGGTGCATTTGATTTCATTGAAAATATGCCATTATAGCCCAAGTTCACAAAAGTGTCTGAAGATACTCAGTGGCCTGGCACTAATGTTAAGCTCTCTACAAAATATATAGATGTAAACTGCACACAAGGGAAGTTCTTAATTCTTAATTGGTTTTCCTCCAGTTATGTATTCAGTATGCTTTGCACTCCCTTTTAATCACCGGAAACAAACAAATATTATGTACTGCTCAGATTTCAAAGACAAGTGAAAATGTTTGTTTGCAAGCCCAGCAGATCACAGAATTAAGGAAGCAGAAAATAATTCAGTAAGAGTTCTCAATCAAAAAGCAACCCCTTGTTAAACTGAAGGACACTGCAGGCATCAATAATTTACACAGATACAAGAAATTCACTGGAGAAATGGTGAGAAAAGGGAAATTTACTCGTGGATAAAGGCACAGGGTATCGTTTGTCTGTGGTTCCAAAGCTGCAAGAATCAGACGCAGAAAGCACAGCAAGTTTCTGGGGAAGGATTGCTACCCACTTAGCCTGTTTTATATTTCAAACTTAGATGTTGTTGAATAAACCCTACTTCACCTACTTGGGTATTTAACCTGAGCCAGTATAATTTTTCTTTAATGACTATGTTTGAGATTTGATTCAAACCAAACTTCCTGGTGTCTTAATGTATATTATCAGTAAATATAACTTAGAAATCAATGTTATCACTTCTCTCTCCTTCAACTCCTCCTAATTTTGTACTTCAAAAAATTCTTACAGCAGTGAGTTCCTTAGCTACTATGCATAAAATTCACATAAGAAAACACTTCTCATTCACATATACACCTTTTTTTGATACAATGAATTGGTTTTATCCTGTGTTTTGAGGGAGTAAGAAAGTTCTTATTACTTAAAACTTGAACTTGCACTATCAGAAAGTCACCTAATGATTCATTATGGAGCTCTTTCATCTTTTGTTGCGTTACCTTTCAAAAGATGGGAAACACAGAAACAGCACTTCTGATTGGAGAGATACACCTCCTTTCCTGGCCATCTCTTAACTTCTCGATTCCATAATTCATAATTCTTGACAATGATTTCATAATTCTTGACATTTTCAAGAAAATGAGAGGAAAAATTATTTGGGGGACTGTTTTTGTTCTCTTTCTTTACCTAGTCCTTCCTTTTCTGTCTTAGTTTCTAACCCTATGTGTTTGCAGCCACTGTGTTTTCACTTGTATCATATCCCCCTTAATAACATGTAGCTTTCTGATTTTTTGCATAAACAAAGGACAGCGATGCTACCAGAGTTATCTACAACCATAGCTTTATATTTTAACAGCAACGTGCACTGCATGCTTTATTGGGGAGGTAACAAACTGCATCAGATAGTAAAAGCTTGGGTAGATCACAATCCTAACAACTAAAGAAACTTAACTCCAGTTTGTCACCTCAGACAATTTTTCACTTAAACTTTGTTAGCCTGTAAATTCTTTCTGCATTTAGCTGCAGGTTGTCATCACATTAGAAAGCCAAACAAGCTAAATTATAGATCAGTGAGGTTTTATAAAAGACGACTCTGGAGTAGCTTAGCTGAATACATTATTGAGCTTCCATCAAACAACTGAAGTACACAAGATACATTATTCTGCAGTTTTCCATATTAATATGTTGCTTTGATACCCTAACTAAATGATCCAATAATCAGGAACTCAGGTTAAAAAAAAAATATATATATGATATTATTATTGTATGCATCATCTGTGCATTCCCCAGAAGTCAAATTTATCTTTAGAGCCGCAAAATTTTCCAGATATGTCACTGGGATATGTGATGCTTTTACTGTTCCTATAAAAAAACCCCCACTCTTTATGATCATGTTCCTCCCCCCCCCCCGCTTTTCTGTTTAAACAGAGGAATATTTTGTCTACTTAGATAAGACAGATGATCCTCCTCTTTCTCAATCCATCCTTCTTATGTAAGCTTTACAAATACTGTCTGCAAATATACTGAATTCATTATTTCATTGTAAAACAGTAACTGTCCATCATGAAATTGCCTCGCTAACTTTGGTCTTGGACTTCAACTCGCACACAATCCTGCATGATTCATGCCATTGCTAAAACCTCAAGTCCAAATCAAAACCCATGAAGAATTTCTACTGCATGTCCTTCTGTGTTTGAGCAAGTACCTGCAAAATGACAACCTGTTACTAAGTCAAAAGCCTTCATAAGAGCTCTGACAAAAGTCAGTTTTGTAAACTCATCTACACAACAAGATCACAATGCTAGTACAAAGCAGCTGTGCACCATGGCCCAGTTCCTTCTCTACATTATTTCTTTTCCCTTCTAAATACAAACTTTCTAACTGTTATTTTCCACTCCAAGCTTACTCACATTATTTGGGTGGTACAGCCCTAATATTTAGAGAGGTTTTTAATGGATTAAAAATACCAGGTTTTACAGGGAATACACTGCAAACAGAATTCTGTTTCTATTTACAGAAATTATCTGAATCATTCTAGATAGAATTCTTCTGAAAGAAAAGTGCTACATAAACAGATGGATGACTACTGAATTATCAACTGCATTGCATGCTAATTATTTATTAAGATGACACAGCTAACTATTGAAGTTGCACTCATTATATTAGGCAAGAATGCTAAAAATTCAGTAAAGTTGCCAGTAAGCCCCCCAAAACACAAGAAAGCTTATGTGAATAGTTCTGTAATCCAAGCAAAGTTTCAGGAATTTAACCTCTAGCTGCAACACCAGCAATGTGGCTCCCACCTGAGGAGAAAGCACTGGAAGTCACCTCCTAGGTTACTAAGTGCAGTAACCAAAGACCATAATAAATCATTTTATCAATTACACTCAAGCTCTCATCCCTTTTGTAATGTAAATTGTTTTCTAATATCTGGCCTGAACCTACTGATAGTTCATACTTGTGATTTTGCATTATTATTGATATTGAGTTCAATCATTTCTTTTTCTTCACTCTTTATTCGTTGATACAGTTACTGACAACAGTCAGATCCCCTCTCCTTCCTCTGGCTGTATCAGGCCAAACTCCAACTATCTCCTTTCACAGGAGCAGCCTTGACATACCCTGGCATTTAATGCATGCTCCCTTGACCTTGATACCACTTTCCCCATGTATATGCAATTCTGCCAGTGCCACATACAACACCCCTATTTTCCACTTGCTGCACAGAACATCTATCTGATCCTTCCAAGATTCATTTGTCTGGCATGCAGGCATGTTATCTCATGACAGTAAAGTCTCAGGCCATCCTCCTCCCCTTCCATTACTCCCAATACTTTTGCACTGCAAACTGTTTACAATCAATCACCCTTGATGCTAACCCTTAGCATCATCCCAACCTCTCTGAGATGCTCTGCTAGACAAATTGCATCTCCCAGTTTTAATATCAGCAAACTTCACCAGTAAACACACCTAAAGAAACCACTAAACATGATAAAGCCCAAAAAATGAGCTCCAACACCACCTCCCAGAAAAAAACACTACTATCAACTTCCCTCCCCTCCCAGTATCACGGACTCCATCGCATTCTCTGTACAATCATTTTCCTTCTGTGCAAACTGTCATCGCCACGCTACATAAATAAGAAAATAGTTCCCGGGGTCAAATGCTTCACCAACATCCAGAGATGAGAACCGGTCCTACAGCTGTTTCTAGCAGGGATCACTGGTGGACAGAACCAGAGACCCTGCACATGTTGAGCTGATAAACCAGGAGCAGCTAACTCTAGAAATGATCACAGACTACAGACAACATTATTAACGTTCATTAAATAAGAAATGGCTATTTACAGACCAACAGATTTAAAGGGAAGAAGGTAGTTATGATAGGTCCAATTTTTGCAAGACAGATAGTAGAAATACACCATTTTTAAAAATCTTCACAAAAAAAGCATTCCTTAAAATTAAAGTCTTCTCACTAGTCCAAAACATAAGCCGTTCAGGAGGCAATATTAATGAAGGCTTTGAGTCCCTCCACAGTTTACTTCAGGATAATGAAGGCAAATCAGAGCAGCAGTTCTGAATTTGACATTTGCATTTAGCTTTAAGTGTTTAGTTCCACTAGGCAGTATTAAAGCAGACTATTTTTCTTTCATTTCGTTTGGAGAACAGAGTTTATAATAACTTCTCTAGTAATTGACAAATTTATAATCACCTTACATTTTCCTCTAGAAAAAAAGTGTGTTAGGATTTACTAGGTCACTGACAGTAAATATGAGTTATCACTTACGTAAAGTCTTTAATGTAAATTAAAGGTCTATTAAAAGGTCAGAAATTGCAAAAAATACATTCCCTTTGATCTCAAGGCAAACGTCTGAGGAAGCTACAAAGAGACAGAATAAAATGCCCTTTAAAAACTATCAGTTTGATTTTGTGTACTCAGAATATAAAATAATTGGTGCCTTACACTGGCACAAATGGTATTAGCGACTGGTTGTAAGCATCGTTAAGAGACTTAGGATTCTTGATCCCCTTCTTCTGTAAAGCTGGTAAACTCAGTCAGGGAAAAGAAACTTTTCTTGGCAACTATACGCATCTTCCCTCCATTCAAACTCCAGTGAAATAAACCCCGTCTAAAACCAAACTCGAATTACATCATTAGCAGATATGTATATACAGTTGTTATATGTATTTAAATGTAGATACATACATAATCACATGTATAAATGCCAAACAATATCAAAACATCCATTTGTTTTGTTTTGTTTTTTTTACAAGAGTAGGTCAAACAAAGGTGCTAAAATACACAAAGTGGGGGGGCGGGGAAGCAAGATGACAAGAATATAATTCCCAAAATAGAGTCAAAAGAAAAAGGTCCTATTTGTATCAAAGGGAAGCAATCTTTAAAAAATGATTAAATAAAAGTTGATTAAATAAAAATAAACAATTTTGAGAAACGGATAATCTGTCATCAGCCTCTAACACCAAAGTCGAAAGAAATATCCTATTTAATAAAAACAACAAAACCCAAAACACATCAAACCAAACCTCACCTTAAATCATAATTCATAGCAAAGATAGACATTCCAAATATTGACTGATACGTAAAGTTCCCCTCACATTTTTTTTCTAATTTCAACATAAATTGTACATGAACAACAAAAACGCAAACAGAATCAGGAGGGAGGAATCTCTTGCACTACAAGTAGTCTAGGCTACAGTGTATTATAGCATTCTTGGCAGTTCTGGAGCGATTTTTACTTTTAGGGCCTACTTTGCCAACGAGATGCTTCCTTTAAAGATAAAAACCCACTGTATGCTTCAGGAGAAAATACAAAGCAATCTAGCCAAACCCTCAAGAAGCAATCTTTGTACTTTTCTGCCTGATCTGAACCCTAACTTGGAGGACTGTCATCTTTTTTTCGGCATTCTCAGAGGACTATTTTTTACCAGCTAAAACAAAACAAGAAAATAGAAAGTAATGTTCATGTCTTTGAGGCAGCCAAGACTCTAAAAGTTCAACATTTTCAAAAGTTAAATAAGACCTCATAATGGGTATCATTTTAACTTATTTCAATAAAAAGCAGGCAACATATTTGAAATTTTCATTTAAATGCTGCATTAACTGTCAGGAGCACATTAAAAATATCTTTTAAAAATGTTGCCAACCTGACTATGCGATAAAGTCAGGTTGAATTTAACACGTACAATGCCCAATGCCTTTTCTCAATGAAAAACAGCTAGACAGGTGGATTAAGACCAAAATAAAATCACTGGTAAACAAAAGCTTATGACCTCTGAACACTACTTGTTAAGTCTAGGACAGACTTTGACCTTGCTTTACCAAAAGTAATCTATGGCATCAAACATTAAAATATTTTTTAAATAGAGAAAATTTTTTAAATTTTCCATCTAAAGCAACTTATACTTGGACAAAACTACAGGTATTTAAACATGAAGCCAAATATAACCAAATTCTCTCCCAGGCATATTTCAATTAAGTGTCTTAATGAGGGTCTTAAATTCAGCTAATCAATTCATGTCTTGAGAGACTGGCAACTTTAAAGGAAAACAGCCAAATGAAAATTCCTCAGGAAGAACCCCCCTCGGATTTCACTGGGATAGGGATACAATAGGATACAATTTCCCTGGGTTGGAGGAATCTTTAACCTTAAAATCCTCCTTTACTTTTCTGCTATACTCCCTGTATATGACCTTAACTTTGAAACCAAACAAGGCCCATCAGACCACAGACTCCTTCCCTCCACATCTCAGAACTCCATGTTGAATTTTGCAACCATTGACTGAAACCAGAGAAAGAAATCATAAGAGACGATGATGTGAACACGTAATTAAAGACTGCAAATAGAGGTAAATGATAGGGGGATTACTATAATTCAGCTGGGCATTTTAAACATCTACATCTCAGGTGTCCAAAAGTGTATTTGCCACATTATCAATTGCATTTCTCAATAGAGAAAGCTTTCCCTCCAAACATTAAGTTGCTATATGTAACCAAAACCACAAATGGATCTGTCCTTTCCTACAGGGGAATCAATCAAAATGAACACCATAAAAATGAAGGTATATACGAAGCTGTAACACAGATAATTCCTAGCTATGTGACAATCACTCTCCCCGAGATTTATTGCTTTCCTCAAAATCCACAGTGTCCCTGCAGCATGTAATCAGTAAATACATGAATATCACAGAGCAACTGCCATATCAATATTCCAAACCCTGGTTTTCTTAGGGTTCCCATTAAAAAAGCTGTCATCACAGAAGATGCAGAAGCACAAATGACAAGTGGATCCTGCTGAAAAAATTAAGAAATAACCAACCAACCAAAAAAATAAATAAGGACACATCATTCCTTCATGCAAAACATGACCCAGCATTAGGTATCTGGATATTTTTAAAAGCTTCTCAACAGCTTATCTTGATCCTTACAGCAGTCAAGCTTCCCATGATGACTAGGGTATGGGATTTTGAATTGTTTCCCTTGACCAGAAATTCTTCTTCAAAACAAACATCCCCGCATTCAACTGAAAAAACAGGAGAGAAGGAGAGACTAGTTCATTGGGTTTTGTGCAGATTGAAATATGGTATTTTCTTGACCTACTGTCACCTTGTGAAACCCTCATATTGACTATGCCTACATCCAAACGAAATTATAAGCCTGACTTTGTAGTTTGATGAAGAAGGNAAAAAAAAAACACCACCACCTTACAGCATCAAGTCTGCTTCTTCACATAATTAAAGTCTGGGCACCTTTAAACCACTACAAAATACAAGAAGTTGAAAAACTGTTCGTTGTGTTTTGAAACATAACATAAGGAAACAAAGCTGGAGATGGATTGTGTGTGAACACAGCCATGAAATGAGAACAGGAGGAAAAATGAAACACAGTTGAAAACAAAAAAAAACTTCTAACCTATGACAAGCAAAGATCTGGAGAAGTGTTCATACAGGAGGACATTTTTTAAACAGAAATGTGTCATACAGAAAATCCAAGAATATAATGAAACACATTCAGAACAAATCCTTCAGTATCATCTGTCCAGATGATACTGATCAGACCTTTAAAGAAATGAAATGTAAATATTTAACAAAAAGCTTTACAGAAGTTGACATCTTGAAGATGAGTAAGTCTTTAACTGATCTCTTGTGGATTAGTTGCCCTTCATTACGTCTTCTGGACTTACCTAAGGGTAAAAACTGCAGATGTAGAAACAGTGCTACTCATGGATGAAGTACTACTAGGTCAGAAGCTGCCTGAAATTGCAAATTGTTTGGTGAAAAGGCTCCTGAAAAACAATGAAGTTTCTTTTACACAAAAGGAAGTTGTACTGGGGAAAAGAAACAATTAACTACGCTGTATCATTCTGTTCAAACCCTGTGTTTTTAAGGTATTCATACAGCCAAATCAACTGGAAACAGAAGGGAATTAGACACCTAAAATACCTTCAAGCACTAGCTGATATTTCAGTACCTAAATGAGGGACAACCCGAAAACACCAGCATGTAGCCCTCCAACAAATAAAAATGAACCTGCATTCTCTTTTAACATGACTCTATTGGATGAGTCAATCACCACTGACAAGATTTTTTTTATTTCCTTCTGGGAAGACTGGAGTGGAAGAGGATGTTAGGTTATATTAGATGGTCAGGGCTCAGTATTCTTTACACTATATGTCTCAATAACATCCGTATATTCAAAGGGGAAAATATATAAGCACACCAGAAAAGAAAAAATATTCTGTATAATAAAAGAATCTTGCTACTGACCAATGGAAACACCTACAACAGCACCAGAAAAATTATTTGGAAACAAACTAGGTACGTTCAGAGATTTTTGCATTTGTGCTGATGGATTACACTATCTAGACTAGATACTGAAGAGATGAAGAGATGGAACAGACTAGATCCTTACTTTTGAATGCTGCATTGCCTCCTGGAAGACAGGCAGACATTTCATCAACAGTATTCCAGACAACTAGCACATAGTGATCCTGACAGTATTAGGAAATACTGGAAATCTATGCCAGGAAACATTAGAAATGCCAGCATTAGCAAGGTTATTGATACGATGGTTTAAAAGGTAAGAGATTTTTCAGAGCATAATATTACTCAGAGAAGAACACAAATTTCCACTGCAAAGCATTGACTGAGGAACAAGAGGTTGGAGGGAAGGGGAAAAAAAGATTTCAAAAGACTGTGAAATCTGGTTTGGGCTTACTAGTAATAATTTCTTAAAACAAGAAGGGAGAAGTAGAATGGAGGATTTAGCTTGTTGTATTTTGGATGTGAACTGATTACATGGACACCATTCTTGCTCTGCAGGCTGGCTTCCTTACAAAATACTTATCACAAAGAGATTAGCCAAGACAAAACACTGAGCAGCAGCTGAAAGAAATTCGATTTTGTTTAATTGTGATTGACAAGACAATTCCAGAGATTAAAAAAAATAATTAAAAAATCTGTTCCAAGAAAACAACTTTGAGATATTTGAGAGTCCCATTAAAGTGACAGCCTACACATTAAGTAGGAAAAACTGTTTTGTTCTGTATTGTATCAGTGAAGCTGCTTCTCTTCTTAGTGTGTGTCTTTTAAACAAGCCTTTTTTTTCCATTTTCTAAAGCTGCATATAAAATATCAAATTTCTGTGCTATTTCTAGTTTTAAGCTATGTTCAGCTTCAACCACAAAAGTAGTAGGTGGTATGTGGGAGGCGACGCGAAGACAGGAGGAAATAAGGAACACACCAGCTGTGAGGAAGTGTACGCTTTATATTCTGTGGATATCTCAAAACGACATGTTGTATTAACCTAGGACTTCAATAAAATGTTTCTGAAAATTAAAACTATGCTCTTTGATTATAATAGATTAATTATTTTCATAATATTCAATTATGAAAGGGAATATTGATTCTCATGTATACATATTTCAGAGAAGACACCAATTCCTACTCTGTCGTCTTCTAGCCAACAGGCAAAAAAAAAAAAACCCTCCTGCTGCCTGCCAGAGTCAGTTTTGGTACAATTAAAACAAAAACTTTAGTACAGTTAAGACACTTTAGTCTTCCAAGAGGAAGAAACTTCTACTATTCAAAGTCACAAAGAAAACCACAACTGAGAAGAAAAGTTCCTAATCAGCTTTTTCCCTGTCTCCTACAGCATTAGACCACATCACCCTCATCAATCAAGAAAAGCCATTAAAGAGTCTGCAACAACCAAGATCAGAAAAGTGTAGCTTTGTTGTGAACAGCTTACTGTGAAAGTGCAGGTGCTCCAGCAGATGACCACACAGGCATCGATAGCTCTCTGAAATGGATGTCAATTAATAAGGCAGATACACGATGCAGAACTGCTTAAATGAGCAACTGCCAAGACAGTGAAGGTAAAATGATGGAAAACTAATAATGCTATTCCTTTAAAGAATATGGGAATTACAGGAACAGTTCGTAGGCTCATAAGGGTCAGCTCACCTTTTCCAGTTTTCTTTCTCTCTTTTTTCCCCTCAGAACTGATCACCATGTGCCCACTGGTGACATGCAGCTATTAATACACAGAAACCCTATTATTGTAGCAGCACCACAAAGCACTGCTCTACTTAATGTGCTGCAAGGAGTCCCATCAGAAGCCTTGGCAGATTCAAAGCAATTTCTCAGGAAATCTGGCCTTCCCTCCCAAAATTACAAGGACAAATTTAACAAGTTGAAATGCCTGGTCCTTGACACTCCAGACCTCATACAGACAGACCTACTACTGACATCTGAGAAAAAATTCTCCAAAGAGAGCTGCAGGGTTTGGCTAATTTTAAGCAGAGGTGCCTGTTTGCCTGCTCAAGCTTCCTGGACACCAGTCTGTAAAATCCTGTTTTCCAGTGGCTTACAAAATTTAAACCCTTAAAGCTGCCATTTTCCATGCTGGAGCACCTGATGCAGGCTGGAGCACCTGATGCAGGCTGGCTTCTGCCCTCACTACCTTGGGTTTAAGGGAAACTATTTTTCTATTAGAAAAAAATGAGGTGTACATAGCATTTTGTTATGCCTTAAGCAGAACAAGCTTCACCTCTTCCCAGCTTACTATGTGTGACCACACTGAGCACACATTAGTCTCAAAGGAAAAAAATAAGTCTGCATATTGCAATGGTGACATTTAGGGCAGAGAACAAGACTTTTTTTGTCATTTGTTATATTTCCTAGCAGGAGGTACTATACCTACCAGCTAAGAGACAGCAACTATGCCCTGGGTATTCTTCATGACGGTATCTAAAAGAGGGAAAGGGCCTGGTTGGAAGAGAAAGAAATAGTCTTTCTTAATTCATCCTCTTTTCCCATATGCATTCCAGTACACACTTTGATTACATGTACATGTATTTTCTACAGGATCTGTTAAGTATTTCATTCCATAAACTGTACTCTGGGAAGAGAGAGCAGTGAACTAGACTATTATCTACAGGACTCCTACCTCATTTGCTGCTAAAGCTGGAGTGAGTCATGAAATTATAGAGGGGAAAAAAAAAAAAACAACCAACCAAGTAAAGACCAACCTAGTCTCATAGCTAATACATTTTTTGTGTGTTTCTTGGGGGATGGGAGAATTAAGAAGTGTTTCCCTGATCTTGTTTTGTTTATTATTTACTTAGAGCTTAACCTCTACTTCTATAAAGATGAATCTAAAGTAATAGATTACTTAAAATCTCTTATTCCCTTCCTCAGGGCCAACATGTATCTCTTTTAACTGAAAGAAATTGAAGATAGGAGTAGGACTATGCATACTAGTACGCAACAACTACCGAGGAGAAAAAAAAAACAAACAAAACCACAGGCTTCAGGACTAGCAACACAATAGCAAAGTCTTTCGGGAGGCAGACTCATAGCCTCATCTGCCAGCATGTTCTGTCCCTCACAACCCAGCTAATGAGGTAGAGAGAGAATGAACCTGAAGAGACACATGGCAGTCAGAAGGTGGAACCGCCTTTTTGTTTGTTCAGGAATACAGCCCAACTGCAAGAGCAGCAGATTTGTGCTGCCATCTGTGTTTAAAGACATTGCTTCATGGATTTCATTAAAAATATCACCTCTGTAGCTGGGAAGAACAAAGAACAAGCACATCACTCCAGCAGGACTTTTACCATCCTATGACTATGAATTAAGGCTATAGGTTGCTGTCAATTAAGACACTAAGTCAGGTGCACAACAAAGGTGTACTCAAAGATACCAGAATCACTCAGTAATAGACTCCTAAATATACTGCTACAAACACCAGCATAATAAAATGGTTCTAGTATTTCATATCCAGTACGCCTTGCCATTCGAAACAGTTCCTTTGTGAGGAACCCAAGATAAATTTGTTTTTCATCTCAAACATTGCTGATTTCTTCTTTACCCTTCCATAACCCAAGTCCAATGAGAAATTTACATTCTGTCTTTTCTTCTTCTCACTCCTACTTTGCTGATCCTTTAGAAGAAACAGCTTCCAGGATGTATTGCTTCTTTTTTCTACAGGCTGAATCAAGAGCCTCCACTGCTTTCAATTTAGGTCCCCTTCCTGCCACAAGAAAATTAATAGAAAAGCAGATCAAATGCCCAGAAGGAATTGTTGAACAAGTGACATCCGAGCTGTAGAAAGGATTTCAAAAGAAATTCACTCTCTCTGACTCCCTCTCCTTTGAAAACAGCCTACAAACCCTAGGGATGGATTAAAGCTAAGCATGGCCTGGATATGCTACAAATGTAAGGCCCCAGCTATAAGAAGGATGGCAGTGAAATACTTAGGAGTATGGTTATTCCTAGAAACCAAAACGGCCTCTTTTGGAATGCACAGACTGAATCAACCAAACTATTCAACCCTGCCTTAATCCATGGTTGTTGAACTCAGAAACGGCAGCTCTCAATCCTGCTTCTCTGATGGTCCAGGTGGTTTCAAGTGGGAAAAAACAGTTTAAAACTGAAATAAAACCCAACCAGTAGCATTAGGCACCTCTCAATTACAACTTTCTAGCAGAAACTGAAAATTACAAGCAGTCAGTCCACCACAGAGGCATCACAAGCAGCTAAAGAGGCTCCAAGAGAGGAAGGAGGTTTCTTTACGAGATGAAGACAGGTGTCAGGCAGACTTTAAATCAGACAACAACTATTTCTTTTGAAATCTTCTTTTGATCGTTGCACTCAGGGATCCCCAGGTGGCTGGGACCCTTTCAATAGTATTTCTATTAGGAAAAGAGCTAGATCAGTAGCGCCAGTTCCCAATTTAGTATTTTTTTCTTCCTCTGACAACAGCAAGCCAAGGCTGAGAGTGGACAAAGCACTGAAGAGAATCATTGCTGAGCGAAGAGCAATGAGCTACTCTGCTGAAGGAAAAGCAATGTGTATCTCAGGACAATCATAACCCGTGAAAAAGTTTGTTTGCTTTTATAAACAATTCTCTCTCCTGTCTTTTCTTCTCAGTTTGCTTGGACTTAGGCATACCTACCAGACTGAAGCAAGGAAGATGAACAGATGAATTAACAATCAACATGTAATAATGGCAACTGTTCAGTAATATAGTATGAAAAAACAATGCCTATTCAAGGTAAAACAAATCAAGTTTGCTTGTTCTCTTTTGAAACTCAAATTCCAAAGCAGAAATCTGTGTGCTGGCCAATAGCATAAAGATCCTGGAATGAAAATACATTAATTTGATCTTAATGATCAAAACCAAACAAACAAAACCACAGAAACCAAAGCAAAACACCAAAACAAACCCAAAAAACAACACAAAAAAGGGGTCAGGGAAAATATCTTATGTTTTCAAGTCCCCAATTCTGAAATCAACCCCCAAAGAATAAAAGTCCATCTGTAGCAGCTTTGGAGAAGGGAAGCTATGTGCAATTTTGTAATGACAATTCATCCCAACTTTTAATCTTCTAACCAGAACAGATGACTTTATAGACTACACCACTGCCAGCAACTGCTACACTTGGAAAACAAATAATGCACCAGGCCAGGTACCAGAAAGCAGCAAACCCTAATAAAAGGAAGCTAAACTAGATATTACTTGTCATTGCTCAGGAGGAAGGAGTTGTGGGTTAATACTGTACAAGGATTAAGAACGGTAAATATTTCCTAGTTTTCAGACAACTTTCTCCAAAAAAAAAAGATGGGGGAAAAAAAAAGATCAACTTATTACAATTTCTTGTACCAAAATTCAATTATAAACCTACAAAAGTGATTAATGAAGAGAAAAATGTTACAAGAAACAGTTATAAATAGAAAGGGCGTATTATTGCCACTGGCTTTTCAACTGCAAGATGTATGAAAATAGAAAACAAATAGAAAAGAGGCCTGGTGAAAGATCTGTATGTCTAAAAGCCTATTTCCTTTCTCAACTGCATTACTTGGTCAAATAAAAGATACCACCTCTCCCAGAAACTATTCTTTTATATCCCTAAAATACCAAAGCTACAAGAAAGTTAAGAAAAAAATGTGTTTTAAAGGTTTTATCTAAAGTAATTTATCAAATAGTCTAGATAGACAGTTATTTGAAAAAGAGAGTTGAAAAATGTACTGAAAAATAATGGCAATAATTTTGAACATACATAATCACTCCACAGTGCATTCACTTGTGAATTGTTGCTCACAAGCGTTTCTGTCAAAACAGTTACTCGGGTTCTTCAAGATTTGCTTCTAAACCAAACATTTTGGCATTTTCATATATTCGTTTTAGTAGATCTGAACCGCAATGAAAGTCAAGATATTGCAAATCATTTTGCCTTAAAATATCCGAGTTAAATCTGAATTAAACATGCAGAAGAACCTGATATTTGTATCTGCAGTGACATCTAGTGCAAGAATCTAAAACCACACTTAAACAGGCTTCTAGAGAAAGAGAAGCTATTAGCATTTATCATGTGATTCCTGACTGAGAAAAACAAGAATAATTAACATCAGTCTTTTTAAAACCTTCTTAGTATCTTGTATTCTGCACAATATTAAGAAGCCATCTGAGGGGAATCCTATTAAGCATAATATGTTAATAAGAGACTTTAATACAAATGGGCATTTTTCCTTTCCATACAAAGTCGGTTTGATAGATGTACATATATTACATAATAGTTGGAGGGCAAACAATTGTTGAGAAAGCAAACATCCCTAGGAACAGAGCTGCTATTCCATTTATTCTTGCAACTTTTCTAAAATCAAACAAATTTGGCAGTAACATCCAACTTAAATTCTTTCTCCATAGATACGCAATCCTATTTTCATTTTGCAATGATTTTTTCAATCTTTTTCTGAAGTTCAAGTGGGAGATATAGTTTATAGAAAAGAAACAAAAACTGGAAGCATGCAATGAGTGTCATCGTGGATAACAAATAGTAGTCACAAAATGACAAAATTTGTTCAAATAAAAGTACAGATTTAAGTCTCCCATTAGAAGTACAGAGTAATGCTTCAAACACAGCCAACAGACATTCTAACCAAAATGCAACACCAATATGTCTAACTAGCAACAACTTTACATAAATGATTCACTTACTGAAATGTGGAAAAAAACCTTAGAAACAAGTTGTTATTCCTGCCAAATATACAAATAAACACATATGCCAAAGCTGAAAATGAACAATTTAAATAAAGTATCATCCATACATCATTTTGTATATAAATGCACACCATTCCTGTAACTCCCTTTCTTCATTCCATCTGCAAATAAAACCATTTTAGAACCTGTGTTCCAAAGGCACAGGTCCAGAAGTCTTAAGTCACATGTACTTTTTAAGGGCAGGACTAAAGCCTAGATTGGAGTCTTTTGCAAAAACTTCATAATATGACATTTTCCAATACTCAATTATTGGGCTGATACAAATAATTACAAATATCAAAATGTATTTATTGTTTATTTTATCTAAATTTGTAGATCTCTAAATTAAAAAAAAATAAAAACTACCCACAAACCACACCAAAACCATAACTACCAAAAAAAAAAAAAACCTAAATAACCACAGGGCCATTCATTAGTGATCTAGGACAGGTACATTATGTTTTAGACTGTTAGATTCCTAGTGGTCTAGCAATTTTACTATGCAACAGGCACAAAACCCACAAATACTGGGTTTTGGGCAAGTCCATGTCATGGTTAATGAACTATGATTATTACTACTGATGGAATAAGTACTTTTAAAAGTTCTACAGTTTGTTCTTCAAAAGCCCAAGAGCTTGCACAACTTCTCTACCCTAGAGCCACCAAAAAGCGGATTTAGGAGACACAAGAATTTTATGTGAAAAAAGCAGGTGTTAACTGAGAGCACTTTTCACCTTAGGACTGAGGTTATTAAAACAAAGACAGGAAAATATGAAGAAAACAAACGTTCACTGAAGGGCAAGGTACTGGAGAAGAACACAAAACAACAGAGAAGCAGAAAAGGAGACAACCCAAGTCAACATTAATAAGAAGTAACAAAAAGGCATAAAACAGGAAAATGGTAATGTGTGCCCAGCCTTACAGGCAGAGTGAGATAATGATGTTTATGTACCATTCAAAATTACCTGGAAATTCAAATAACTGGAGAGTAATGTAGCATTTCTATAGAACATAACAAACTGCTCTTGACAGAGTTCACGATGGTGTACAAGCCAACATGGAAAGGAAATTACTAAAATCAAAACCTATTAGCTACTGCCAGCTTAATTAGCACTCCATAAAGAGCAACACAATTACTTTGAGTTTGGGTGTCCTTGCGCCTTTGCTGGATACAGCCAGGACTCCTACAGAAAGGAAATCCCCCTGTTCAGGTGAGTATATCTACCAAATTGTTTGGGATTAATCTGTATATACTCACCATGGCAAGTTAAGACTATCTCATCTTTCCCAAAAAGAAGCATGATATATACAAAAATAACTGTAGATGTTAATGCTTGAAGACAGACAAAGAGTTTTCTACCCCAGGTAGGGACAACCAAAGTAGTCAACCAAAGGGCATGAAAAAGATCAAATAAACAGGGTTCAATAATGTATTTGCACAACATGTGGTAAAGTGCTGCAGCAGAATTAGTATTATTGATGAAAGTGAGGTGGTGTCACTAAATCCAACAGGACAAAGCCAGATGAAGCAGCTACTAGCTAAACTATTGATCATGAGAATTAGACATGCACACACACACAAAAACAGACCCTGTCCTTTAATAGACTCTGTGAAGACAGATCTCTCCACATCCTTTGACATCAGTTGAGCTCTGCCACACAAAGCTAATGACATGATTAGAATCAAGCAACAGGGTAATGAAATAAAAGATAACTCCAAATCTACTTTAAAAGAAAAAAAAGAGCATCTAAATACTAGGTAAAAATTACATGCATCAAAAAGTAATGGCTAAAAGTCAAACCAATTTCTACACAAACAATAACAGGGAGAAGAAATGTGAAAGAAAGTTGGAAGAGCAGAGGATTATATAAAGGAATACACAATTTTAAAAGATAATATAAAAGCTGCTAAAGGTTAGAGAGAGAAATTGGAACATGCACAAGAGATGATGAAAATAAGATGCCAGTAAAAGAAAAAAAAAAAATAGATCTCTAGGAGGATGACAAGATGACAACACGTGTAGTCAAATATAGCAGCCACATCCAAAGAAGTTTTTGTACCAATTAAAGCCTGAAAGAAAGAGAAGAATCGAAAGTTGGATAGGTTACCGTAACATCTTAAAAAGCATCCAAAGAAATTGCAGACCCTAGGAGTGATCTTTAGCAGAACAATACAAAAAGGACTAAACTAAGGAAAAATAAGGAAATAGTTTTTCTTTCCTCCTCTTCTTTTTGGGGATGTGTACGAAAGAACATTAACAGAAGGGGTAAGAAAAAGGCCATAGAAAGATTCAATGAGTGAAATGAAAGCAAAACCCTACAATCCCTACAATTCAGTAAATGCTGATGTTTTAAGACACCTGAAGACAAAAAAGCAAGGCAAAGCAGTGCTGGTTTGTAAGGTGCAGTTCTTTTGATAGCAGCTGACATTTGACCAAATAACCCCAAATCTATGAGCTTCAAATCAAACACTATCTCTCTGGGTTTCCACTCAGTACTTAGCGATTGCTGAAGCATCATTCCACATATCTATGAAATTTATTGCACATTAAAATACCCTCCGTTTGCTTAAGAGGAGGGACTGACTGCAATGCTAGGCTGCTATGGTTAGAGTGCAGTTTGGGTGCTGCAGTATAAAAAAAGACATCAAGATGCTGGAGCAGATCCAGAGAAGGGCAACAAAGCTGGTGAAGGGTCTTAAGAATAGCTCCTATGAGGTGCGGCTGAAGGAGCTGTGGTTGTTCAGGCTGAAGAAAAGGAGGCTGAGGGAAGACCTTATTGCTCTCAACAACTACCTGAAAGGAGGTTGTAGAGAGGTGGGTGTTGGTCTCTTCTCCCAAGTCACAACTGATAGGACAAGACGAAATAGCATCAAGTTGCACCAGGGGAGGTTTAGATTGGACATCAGGAAAACACTTCTACACCAAAACAGTTATCAAAGCCTGGACCAGGCTGCCCAGGGAAGTGGTTGAATCCCTATCCCTTGGAGGTATTTAAAAGCCATCTAGATACATGCTTAAGGATATGGTGTAGTAGTGGCCCTGGCAGAGTTAGATAATGATTGGACTTGATGATCTTAAAGGTCTTTTCCAACCATAGCGATTGTGTGATTCTGTCCTATTGTATTATAGTGAGGTGGTCAAGGATGAAAACAAACATCACCACCGGAAAACATGCTTGTGACTTCAGACAGGTTAACAACATTAAGAAGCTACCATGCTACACAATAAAGAATACTTCATTTAGAGTCAACACAAATTTAAAACCAACAATGTATGCAGTGTCCCAATCTTCTCAGAATGAAAACATGAGGATTTGGGCTTCAGGTGGGAGCTGACAGTAATTCAGGCTCTAGAGGCACCCAGACAGTCACCCTGCAAAATGGCTTCTTCCAAATGCATGAAAGAGAGCAAGCACGTTATCAATAGTGCCACCAGCAGTCCAAGCTATGTCCAATCTGACAACAGTGCGTATGAAGGATTATACTAGATCTTCACAGCTGATAGTGACATTCAGCCATACAGACCCTGCACCAAATCCAGAACTGACAACATTTAAAAGACAAGATAGTATCTGTATCCAAGTGAAGGCCAGTGACAAGTGGAGTCCCTCAAGGATCAGTACTGGGAACATTCCTCTTTAACATCTTCATCAGCAACATGGACAGTGGCATCGAGTGCACCTTCAGCAAGTTTGCTGACGACACCAAGCTGTGTGGGGCGGCTGACACGCTGGAGGGAAGGGATGCCATCCAGAGGGACCTCAACTGTCTGGACAGGTGGGCCCATGACAAACTCAAGAAGTTCAACAAGGCCAAATGCAAGGTCCTGCACCTGGGTCAGAGCAATCCCAAGCACCAGTATAGGCTGGGCAGTGACTGGCTCAAGAGCAGCCCGGAAAAAAAGGCCTTGGGGGTACTGGT
>VWZY01003947.1:0-10599 GCA_013399075.1 Chloroceryle aenea | reverse complement strand
ATCTATTCTATGATTCTATGCTCCTGATTTCTCTGCCCTGTTTTCCTGCAATAACCTGCTCAGATCTCCAGAAGGAATCTCATAAATAGAGAGCTGGGTTAAGGCACAAATACTCTGTTGATTTAATGAGCATCTTGGTTTTTTAGCATCATCATGCTGTTCTGATAGGTTTACCTTGCAAGGGGCCCTATGTTGTGTTTCCTTTGTGGCCAGCTAAGCATGCTTTCCTTTCCACTGATGTTGTCCTATATTTAGTAATTTGACTTTACATGACCCTGACACTGTGTAGGGGGAGGAGGAGGAAAAAAATGACTTGCTGATGGCTAATCCTATGCATTGCTCAAAGACAGCATCCACTCCAGCAACCTTTTTTCATGGTAATATTTTTTGTCAGCAATAAAAGGATTAATTCTAGAAATCAAGCTCTTTGATTATGATAAGCACAATAAATATCTTAGACAAATTGCTATCCTTTTAAGAATATTAGTAAATGAAGACCTTTGCTCTCCTCGGCTAGGCTCGAGTCTGCTGGTACACGCATTCATACCATCTGCACTGTGTGCTAATGCAACTCCTTGTTGTCTGGTCTTCCTGGGAATGCATTATATAGATTGCAGCTGGTTCAGAATGCAGCTGCCAGGGTCACGACTCACACTAAGATTAATCATTATGTCTGGGTTAGCTTCATTACTTCGACTACCCATTACATTTAGCAGAGATTATGAGATGTTGCTTTTAATTTACAAGGCTTGGACTAACACCTACTCACCTCAGCACATGCTTTTATGGTGTGTTTCTCTTGGTAAGGCTCCTAGAGCACCAGAGAGTGCCCCTAGATGCTCTGCTTTCAGCTTGAGGAGAAAATCTTCCAGCATTACATGTATGAAGTGGCATAGTGTGGGATTCTCAGCCTCTCTGGGGTCACTCCTCTGGCATGGACTGATTTTTTTCCCAGTCTATACTGTCAATGCGGAACTGCTTGCCAGAGAAAACGGTGTGATGAAGAGGAGGATGAAAACATCATCACCACCCCATTCATAATTAACCTTGCAATTTAGCTATTTCTCTGGGTTTACTGCCAGGTATTTTGCATGACAGCCATCCAAAGAAATGCAGTTTCCTAGGAAGGAAAGAGCTAGTGAAAGTACTTCTACTGCACGTGAAACCAAGATCGTGAAACAATATGATATTTGCCAACAGAAGCCTACAACGTAAATTCAGATAATGCAATGAACAGGAGCCTAATTCCTACATTCCCCAAAGCTGAGCCTCTGAGGTCTTCTCAAGCAAAAGGGGGGAAAAAAGCAAAATGTACATAAGTCATTTGAAGGACAGTTGACTAAACATGCCTATGGTATTCCACGTCAGAGCTATGAAGAGGAAACTTGAGGTTACCTTCATATATATATATGGCTTAGGTTCCTGCCTCCAGGGTTGTAGCAAAAGCTGTTGTTGCTAAAGAAAACCTGTCTGGTTGTTTATAGGGTAGCAAGTAACGAAGAAATGATGTAAATTATTTTATGTGCTGTAATTACTTTATAATGCTGTACAGGCTTCTACCTCACCAAGCTGCTCAGCCCTGAGTACAGGGAGAAAAAAATGTCACTATTCTCAGAGAGTCAGAAGGTCAGACAGCTACTGAGTGAAAAAACACCCTTGGTTAAGGAGAGAAACAAGTTTTTGAAAGTTTCATTTAGCAAAGTATGGAGGGAGAAGTCTTGTTCCTCTGGTGAAAAAAGTTCTGCTGTCTAATGGGCACCACAGTTAGTTGCTTGCCAGTTTTTTGGAGAAGGTCAAACTTCCTAAAAAGTGCCTTGTAGCAAATGGGCAAGATTTATTTCACATCAAAATTAAGCACTTAAGCCAGGAGCCTGCTTGTTCTTGTCAACCTCTTCTGTCACTGATAAGAGAGACCCTTTCTCCTGAGGGCAGCTGTGCCAGCAGGTATGTTCAGCCATACTCTGCAGGTGTCCATTACTCATCACCAACTTTGGGGTTTAGAAAAGAAGCATTTCAGGTTAGCAGCTAAGACTGAGCCAGAGGAATCCAGCTGGTAATATAAGATAGTTTAAGACCTATAAAAATCATGCATAGCAGAATTAGACCTGGCTTGGATTCTCTTGATTAAGCATCTGAAAACTTCCAGGTGTAATCTGCTGATACAAAGGCAGCTAGTACAGAGAGCATTGAACAAGTAGAAGTATAGCAGCTTGCCCTTGTGAGTTATCACGCCATATGCTCTGTGGTAAACTAGGAAACTTGTGAAGAGCCTTGCTTGAGAGGTCCTCATACTCAAGCCAAGAAGAGCCCTTTTCAGATGTCCAGAAGAGGTCTCAGAGCTCACCTGTGGGGCTGCTTCCTCTGGAGGGTCAAGCTGCAGGAGTCAGTCAAGCATCAGGCTAAGCTACAAAACCTGGGGAAAGTCTACTAGCTTTCTGAGATCTTGTCTGGTCAGAGACTGATCTTATTCCTCTACCTCAAGGTCACCTCAGATGTTAAGTGCAGGAGAGAAAAGAGCACCTTTAGGAGGTGAGTGTGTGATGGAGCTTGTCTCCCTTATGATTTTTCAAGTACCTGATGGTAAGCAAGGGATAGCCCTTGAGAGAAAAGGGTCAAGAGTAGTGCTGCTAGCCTGCTTCTTGATGATAGGTGCTGTTTTCCCTGAGTTTTGTAATTCACAGTGTGATGGTGAGGGGATAAACTCAGTGACCCTTTTTACATCCTGTATCCTCTTATCTAAAATTATTTTTTTTTGTTAATAAAGATGCAAGATAATTTTGTTGTGCATGACTAATACTTAGTCATACATTTTTGGATCAGAATTGCGTGGTAAGTGGCTCCAGTCAGAACTGCAGGGCTCTTTGATGTAATAACTTTAGAAATGCTAAAGGCTCTTTAATTTAATTCATCTGATTTTTTAATTTATTTTTTGTAATTTTTTTTCCAATTCAGTACTCCCTTTGATTTCAGTCCTTCCAGTGTTTCCTGTTTCTGAGTGCCCAATAATTCCCTCGTCTCCTTGTTGTTGACCACTGTGCTTATGCAGTGATGTAAAACTTTTTCTGTCAAAGCAAAACTGTCTTCCTCTTTCAAGAACTGCATGTAAGGATACTGTAAGTGTAGCTCCCATGATAGTTGTGCATATACAGTCTTATTTCCCAGCTCTAGCCTCTGGAAGCTGGGGTCTCCTCTATTTTTAGTGGAAGCTACTTGAGTTGAACCTCTCCTTCCTGAATAAATGGTAGCATGCAGGCTTTATACCCGTTGTTTTAGAAGCTCATATATATATTTGTATGTATAGGAGGCTTAAGAGTGGGGTTGTGTGCAGTTGTCAATCTCCACAAAAGCATCGAGCCCAAGCACGGAGGTGAGGAGCAATGATCAATAACCTACCTTGGTGCTTAAGGGAAGTGTGGTAGGAGCCTGGGCTGCAACTCCACCCTTTGTCAGTAGATTTCCATGGGATGCATCTTATCCTGTAGCGGGTTCCTCTGAGATTTGCCTGCAAACCTGAAATTTATGGGAGGTGAATGTTTCTGGGATGAATTACACCTCAAAAGCTGAAAACTATGTTTTTGATAACTCAGTCTCCTCCTGTGGGTTTATAACTCCTTGTTGTCATTTTATAGCAGAGGAAGATCCTTTCCTCTTTGATTGCATGTTAGCTTTGCATGTTATTTACTGTCTTGCTATTGTGCAGTCATAAATTAATAAAGCAATGGCTTTGCATGCAGCCAAGAAGCTGTGCACTTTGGCTTCTTTAAATGTGATCCTTTTGGAGTTGGAAGAAAGGATGTTGATGTTGTTTATTAGGCGATGTTTCTTTAAATCCCTTAAGATTCAGAATTTCATCTCTGTCCCCACCAGACCTCTTTGTAGGTCACTTATGTGCAGTACCCTGGTTGCACCCGTGGCTTGGAAATGTCTGTACTGTAGTGACCTATATTGCATTGAGAGGGAGAGAGAAGGGGGGGAGGGAAGGACTGGGGGATGGTGAGAACCAGTCTGTCTGAAAATTCAACAAAATGCACTTCTTCTTCCTGGAGAAATGTATTCAGAATCAGACTGGCTTCAGAAATTCCCCAAATAAAATAGAATGGATCAGTTTAGGTAGGAAACAATGTTCACAGAGCAGCAGAGATTGTGAACAGAAGTAAAAATGCAGTTGGGAGTAGAGCTGCAAAGTATGCCAGCAAAAGAGGCTTTGCAGTGAGATGTCCAGCACTGCATGATCCAGTAAATGAACTTATATGGGCTGCACTGAAAGAAAGTTTATATACGTGAAGGAATCTTCTGGAAGTGATGGTCCCATTAGCAAAGTGATATGCCTTGATTAACATTATGCAGCTGCAATAATCTTAATGGAGCAATCTAGTGTTCTTCCCAAAGGAAGAGCTTATCTCATATATTAATTGTCTTGAGTAGTTACGAGTTCATCTGATCTCGGGTAAGTGCGCAGCCTGAAAATGTTTGATGCCACAGATGGGCAGTAAGTTTAATACACAGAGTGTTGTTGGTAGCTGTGTTCTTGCTGGATATTTTCATCTGGCTTGACTACTGTCTGTGTAAATACTCGCTTTGCATTGTAGCCTGAGTTAGTCACCTGTTACTAGTGTGCAGAACAAGTGTTGTTGTCTTTCCCATGCTGACAAGCGGCATTTAAACGTACCACTGTCACACAAGAGAGAGATTAGGCTGCTGTGCACATCTCTGATGCTTCCTCTGCCTAGAAAGTGAGGTAGTGATTGATGGAGAAAGCAAAGCAGGTACAGTTGTATAAAGTTTTTTCTCTGGCCTGTACCATATTGCCATGCTTGCTTTTTTTTTTTTTTTTTTAGCAGAAAAGAGGGTAATGGAAATAGGATTTATCCTTTCCCTCATAACACCTGGCTAGAAAGCAAAGCAATGCTTGCCACCCCCAATTATATGCCAAACACAGGCAGTTCCTTACGTTACACAGTGATTTTAAGTGAAGCTGGTGGGAGGGGGGGAAACACCTCAGATGCTTTGTTGGTGCAAGGTTTCCAGTGTGGAGATGCCCTACTGGGAACAGGCTGAGTTGCCTGGGGAGTGGTTTTGAGGAGTCTTCATCCTATGCTTGCACAAGTCATCTGTGGCCACAGCTTGCTGGAGGGGTGAACGGAGGACATTCACGGCTTGTGTGTCAATAGATGAGCGGTCTCTCCTTGGTAGGATTTCTCCCCTTCTCAGAGTAAAGAGAGGCACCACAGGGATGAAGTGACTCAAGGTGCGTAGGACTGCAGGCTCTGAATCCCTCCCTGTCACAGAGGTATTTTGGCTTCAATTTTTGAATTTTTTAATTATTTTTTTTTCTTCCCCTACCCTTACCTCCCTCTCTAGCAGGGCATTTGGATGCCCATATGAGAGGGCAGAATACCACCCAGTTAATTCTTTGGTGTATAGCTGTATTGCACAGCCTGCTGTTGGGGAGCTGAAGGTATGGATTATACCCTAAAGCTAAGTGTATAATGCTTGGAGAACAGAGTGCAGGTTGGTTTGGTTTGTTTTTTGTTTTTTTGTTTCCTTTCATTCCTGCTGGAATAAATTACCATGTCATTGTGCTGTTTGGTTTGGATTTACCCTTAGATGGGCATCACCAGTAATGTGCATTTAGCAAATAATAATATTAAGTTGAAGAGATGCCTTTTTCAAATTTTATGGGTTTGCAACAGATGGAAAATAACAGCATTTGAGGACTTATACTGTATTGCTTTTGCAAGATTAACCCCATTCTCCAGCATGGTTTTTGTAGGCCATACAATGCTGCCATTTACCCAGATGGGCCTGTTAAATTTTCTAACTGAGCCTAATATGCAGCTCACATGGAGTGAAATAAAATCCAAGAGATTCCAGAGTAGTCTCTGTCCCTAATAATCATCAGCAAAGAATGCTAGTCCTTGAATTTATGTGCCTGACACAACACCTGTAGATCCAGATACAATATCCAATGTAAGCATAAAGTGTTCTCAAGTTTTATTTAGGACCTCCTGTGTCCAGTTAAATTCTTTAAGGAATTTCTGCCAGGCTAAAATGTGATGTGAGATCCAAGCGAGACCTGTAGGCCATGAATAAAAGCATCTTCTCATCTCCACAGACTTAGACTGCAGTAATTGTCCTGCATAGCTGAAGAACTTGAGGGATTGTTCCAGAGTGCTAGTGCTTGTAGCTATGTAATGTTGCTTGTGCTGTAGGAACTGTTAGCTGGGCAGGAAGGCATTTGTAGACTCAGAACTTTATTCTTCTGGCCACCTGAAGAAAGAAGAAATAGGTAGTCTGCAAAATAGTAGTTTATGTCTTTTCTTAGACGCGCAGAGGATGTTAAAGTTAATGTATATTTATGGTGCTCTTCAGTGCCGTGAGGGCAGAGTATACAATCATCAGCGTATAAAGGAAAAAAACAAATCTGAAACACCTTTTAACAGTTGGAAGAAATGACAGACAGGAAGGAAGCTTGTGCTGTTGATCCCCATTGAGTAGGTTGCCATAAGTAGAGTTTGTACCGCAAGTTGCCTTAGGTCTAGGCTGCAGCAGGATTAAACACCTATACCTGCTCATTAAAGAAGCAAAGTATGGCACCAATATAGTTGAGCAGAAGCTCTGTTTCTTTTGCTGACACTGCATCCAAACATATTTCTGCCCCGCCACCCCCTTTTTTTTTTCCCTCACAGAATTGGGTGCCCCCTGACAGAAGGAGTGATGTAGCTCACTTTGCTTGGCAGCAAAATTGCATTAATCTCTTGAGCTTCCAAACTTTGGTTTATTTTTATTCTGGAAATTCATATTGTGGTGGTTTTGGGTTTGGTTTGCTTTTGAGTTTCTTTTGTTTTTTTTCCCCCCCTCTCTATTTTAATGAGCTTGGCTTCATACATGCTTTAAGGTATTTACAATGACAAACCAGAGCAACTCGTGCAAAAGACCTAAAGGGAAGAAGTAGTAGAAATTTTTCAACTATCATATTTCTTAAAACTGGCCTCTTGTGAAATTTGCACTACTGTTCTCCAACAAAAAGGCAGTTAACTTGCTTAAGAGGTTTCGGATTGGCTAGCTAATCAATATCCAGTATTAGTGCTGTTATATTAGCAAAGACCTATGCTATACACTCAGGCCTTATTACCATGATGTCCATTTACTGATACTAATGTTTGGTCATATACAACAAATTATTTTGACACTATTTTTGATGAATGTTGTTCTTATGTGTTATATGGCTTGAACTTGCAAACCTTTACTCGCGAGGGTAGTCAATTGTCTTAAAAGATTTGCAAGAATGGCCCATATGCAATATAACCTCGATTATCTGAATGTCAGGGGACACACTGAATATGTTCATATAATCGACATTTTGAATAATGAGGAAATTTTTAGGGCAATTAATAGATGTCAGGGGACACGACCATCTTTCAGATGACAGGGAATTTTCAGAAAATTTAGATTTTGATAGCCAAGTTCCGACAGGTTGAAATTGCAGAGCATCGGAAAGGTGCCTCTATGTTCCTGAACAGCCCTTCCTGTGGTATCAGCTGGAGTTCTATTTACTGTGGTATTGGTGTTGAGGGTTGAATTGTCACAAGCATTTAGCTTAATTTTGCAGTAACTCTGCCCTTAAGAGTGAAATTCCAGGAAGGCAGTGTTTAATTTGATATTGAAATTGTCTGTAGTAAAATACTATTTAGATATACACCAGTGTCAGCTTTGGAATATGGTTTTATGAAAAAAGAATCCCATAGAAACACAGGAAAATAAATAAAGGTTAAGGGAGGAATCTCCTTGAGGTAATGAAAGAGGAAGAAAGAAATCCAGACTCTCTTGTATGAATGTGGAAATACCTGATGGAGCATCATTTTGTATTAGAATGACTCTCTTTAAACTTGAAGTTGGTTGGTCAAAGATAATCCAAGCCCAAATTCCTCTTTTCTGACGCCTGTTCGTCTCTGCGCAGCCAACAGAAGGTGCTGCGGTGAGAGGCACTAATTTCCTTCTTCCCCAGATGGCTGCACATGAGCACCCAGGGATGCATATGGCTCTGCTGGCTCCCTGGGCAGACAGCACCGATGGTGTCTCCAATTGCCTGTCCTCAGCTCTGCACCACCGCTGCATAATCAGAGGTTTATCTCTCACAGCTTGGATGAGCGATGCGGTCTCACTAGCTCAACTGCTGATAAGCCGCAGAAGCAGAATGATGGTGATCACAACCTGATAGTACATGGGGGGTGTTTGGGATTCTGTCCTGAGTCACTCCTAAGGTTTGTAGGAAGCTGAAACCGATGCATCAATTTATTTTGGCACAGAGATGAGCAGTCACTTGTTTCCTAGGAAACATGGGACTGTGCATATGCAGCTCTGGGTGTGCACCCTAATGTTTTCCTTCACATTGACAGAGTAGAAAGTTTGTCCAATGAGATCCATTATACTGAAAGCAGAAGGGAAAATAAATTTGGCAAGTTGGGCTATTTAAAAAGAAGATAGCAGCAATACTGTGAAAGTCATAAGGAAAAGGCAGAAATCTTTCAAGAAAATAAAGCAAGTGTCCTTTCTGTCTATCTGATCTAGGAATCTGGAGATTTTTTGTAGTTGCAGAGCCATCTGCTAAGTTTTGTTTATTGTGCAACTTTACTACCTTGCTATCATCTGCTCATTAATCTGCCTTTTTTAGGTTTAATTCTGAATCTCGGAGCATCTGTCCAGTAGCTGCCACTGTTTCTGAAACAGCAGTATGGGGTAGGCTAAAGTTTTTTATATTAAGTCCCTTTGCACCATGTCAATATTGCTAGGCTAAAGCTTAGCCACTCTTAACCAGATGCTCACCTCAAGCTTGTCAGTAAACTGCTTCCACCACAGCCTAACTCTTTGTATTTCTTCCTCGAATAGTAAATAAAACATAATCTGTAGTGATGTATATTTTGTCTCAAAATGTGGCATGGACTGCATGGCAGCATTTGGTCCTTTTCTGGTTTGAGCAGTGCGCTTGGGTGGAGGTTGCTAAAAAGGACAGAGGAATATTAACATGGATCACTGACCGCAGCAGGGGTCTCGTCATTGACTCAAATGACTGAGACTTGGACCAAGGTCAGGGACTTCTTGGATGTGGGATTTGGCTTTAATACAGTGTTTCAGACCTGGCTATTCTGT
The DNA here is from genome assembly GCA_013399075.1 of Chloroceryle aenea. Lineage (NCBI taxonomy): Eukaryota > Metazoa > Chordata > Aves > Coraciiformes > Cerylidae > Chloroceryle > Chloroceryle aenea. Next base: position 1,449 of record VWZY01003947.1, on the reverse strand, counting down.
TGTGATCCACACACGTGTTGTAAGGATTGTACAAGAGAAGAAAAAATATAAAGTACTAACATCTATCTTCTTGATCCACGTGGAGAATTCCTCTGATCCACTACCACATCCTTTAGAGGTGGTCAAATGACTAGTGCTTCATGTTCATTGTTACCAGCAACAAAAAAAGGAGAACTAGTCTAGATGAAGTGCGAAGGCCTGGCAGCTGTGTCTAGGTGCATCTTGGACTAATCCATCCCTTTCCCTTTTGTGCATTATTCTAACAGCCTGCGAGCTGACGTGTTACCTGAAAATGCACTTGGAATTTAAATGCTGCTTTCTGGCCCCATTGGAGATGAAGCAACCCACGAAGCATCAGGAGCTGAATGAGCAGTGTCTGCCTCTGAGTGAATGCTGCTGGAAATAGGTCTTAGCAGGTCTGAGGGACTTGAGTCCTCTCCTTCCAGATGGCTGCCAGGATGTCACTACACTGTGTGAAGCTTACGGATGCCTTTGTTGTCCCTGCCCTGAGGATCCCTGATGTGGTGGGTTTTTTTTCAGGCATTGATTTCATTTTTCCTGCTTTGGGTAAATCTCAGAAGCAGTGGATGATTCAGCTCAAGAATTGTTTTCTTGGGGGACTAATGAATCTGCCTTGATCTATGCTCCTAAATTGAGAGGTTAATCTCGGCAGGTTGCTTCTGGGGAAGGCTGAAGCTTCCACTCTGAAACTTTCTCTGAAAGGACTAACCCTCAGCATTCTGAATCACACTCTGAGTCTTTCTCTCTTGATTATGTAGGGGACTAAGGAGACTGTATTTCTAATTTAGGCAGTTACAGATGAGGTACCACAAGATTGATGAGCTGATCTAATAGCCTGCTGATACTTCCTGGCCATGTGTTCCTGCTGTTTCTCTTACTTCAGCTTGGGTGCTTGAGCTGAAATGGCAGGAAACTACCCCAGCAAAACAAACAGAACTAAGGAAACCTGAGCCCTCTGGCTGGGATGAAGGTGAGGACCAGAAATGGCAGCAGAAAGTGTTGCCCTGTAGTTTGGGAACACTCAGCTGTGGCTGTGATTCTTGGTATCCTTCTTCTGTCCTTTAGCTGAAGGTCAAAACTGTCAAACCCTGTTATTGCTGTGACTTTCCTCAGTTCTTTTATAACAGCAAGCAGCACTGACATGTGTGTTGCACTCCTGACACTGCAGAGGCCTCTCACTATACGGACTGATTGGGACCAAAAGGATTAGCCAGCAATGCTCCTGAGACAGGAGTAAGGATGCATCCCTCTTGCAGGAATGCACTTCACTGAGTTACTGAAGGAAACGGCCAAAAATCTGTAATTACCCTTTTCTAGGAGGAGACTCCTGGCCTTTGAGAGTGTGGGATGCAGTCAGTTGTGCTGTTTGCCAGAGAGGAAGGGAAGGAATCTTGTCTATCAATAGATTGTAGTCGGTGATTCCGTTCT
>VWZY01003939.1:12087-27093 GCA_013399075.1 Chloroceryle aenea | reverse complement strand
ACGGTGGGCACCGGCCCCCGACACCCCCCTTCCAGCTCGTCCCCGCCGGGGCTGCCGCAGGGCGGCGCTGCCGGATAAGGGACGCGCCGTCGGGGCTTCCCCCGGGACATTCCCCTCGCCTCGACTCCCGGCTTCCCCTGCCCCCGGAGGAGTTCCACTCGCGGCCGGGAGCCTGCTCACAGCGTACCTTCGGGGGAAGGGCCCCTCAAACCCACACGCTGACACGGAGAAGGCAGGAGTGACCAGTGGGATGGATGGGGAGCACTCCAGCGATTGCTGAGAGGTGGTCCCATCAGCACCCTACCTCACCCTGACGGCGGAGGGAGCACCTTTTGGCCTATACCAATAGGTCCCAAACCTCCACTTTGAAATACGGCACAGAGCTCAAATTGGAAAGTCATTTTCAGATTAAATATCTGTCCTGTAATCCTTACCTGAGGCAAAGCACCACAAAAGTGGGGATTCCTGGTACCCATGCTGGTGGTATTGCAGCACCTTTTGCTCCAGGCAGCTCCTTCAGCTCTAGAAACCTATCTTTACAGCAAGCGTCTATCAAAGTCCTCGGTAAGGTTCCGTGCAAAGCTTTCACCTGTTTCATATGAGTATCAACCACACCTGAAGAACAAACCAACCAAGCAGTGAGGATACCACAGCATTTCAGAGAGGCAGAGATGAAGTGACAGTGCATGCGCAGTTTCCTCCCAGCACTCCATCTCTTTTCACCTCCGCATGAAATCAGAGCCTTGGCAGCCCCGGGGATGTCTACTGCTGGCTTATGGCTTTTGAACACACTGGGGGCACCCTCAAAGGTGGTAATGCACTAAAGCACGTCAGGTAGGTGCTTAAGGACATGCCTTTTTTTAAAATGATCCAACTGAAAAGTGCTTTGGGAAAGGCCAAAGAAATGGTAGCCTCTGTCTGCTCTTGCTATGACTTTAGCAGGTCTGCCCAGCACTCTGGGCAATAGCCACAGGGCTGCTCATCTGAGTTTTTTTCTTCCCTGTGCTATTCAGTTTGTGGTGTTAGCCAAAACAAGCTTTAAAAGAACATCAGTACTCCCATTTTGTACCAACAAGTGTCTTAGCTCTGCGTTAGTCCCCACTTCTGGCATTTCAAAGTATATGAGCATCAGGTTAAAGCTCATAGCAAGCAAGATATGTCACAAAGGGATCCTTAAAATTAAATTCTGGGAAAACATCAGCTCTTATTCCCGAGAGCAGTGTTGTGGTGCTCACTCCCCCTTATAGTGACCTCCCCATGCTGACAGCCTTAGGAAACAGTTCGGGAGAAACAGATACATCTCTTACTACAATAAACTGTTGAGAATAATGGCCTGGTACCACCCACCAGCAGACTACAGCCACACTGGGGCACAGCCAGAGCTGGTCTGCTGTCCTCTAAAGTGCAGCTATTACAATAAGCACTCCCCAACCCAGAGAGATTTCCCCCTCTTGTCTAAGAGAGAACCTGTTTCCAGACCCAGAAAGATCTGTTTTTATTCACTCTGTACGTATTTTTCATGAGGTGATGCAGCATTCAATTTTCCATTTTATTCAGTAAACAGCAATTAATTCATCAGATTCACCATCTAGCGACAACATATTTCCCGGTTTTTGCCTAGTATCAATTAGTTAATGATACTTCTATATATAAAGGAACCAACAATTCTGTTTGGTTTTGGTTTTTGTGTTTGGTGTTTGGGGTTTTTTTTGTTTTGTTTGTTTGTTTTTATGTACCCAGCTAGATGGCTGGGGTTGTTGGGGTGAAGACCTGACTGTCCAGTCACCCATGGGAGGTGCTGTCTCCCTCCCCAGCCACCGTGCACAGCCACTATGGTGGCTTCACAGACAGCCATCACTCACCTGGGGCAGCCCTCAAGCAGTCATTCTTCTACCACTCCCAGGTGTTCAGACCTTACCTGAGGGGTAGCTGTCACCCCATCTCCCAACACAAAAGACTTCAGAGGCACTTTCCAACACCAGCTCACAGGTTTCTTCATGTTGCCCACACCACCCGACTCAAGGGGTTGGACAGGAGGGACTAATGGAAACAACCCCCTCCTTCCTCCCTGTCCATACCCATGACTGGGACAGGTTGGTCCCCTTTCCAAACATTTGCATGACTCTCAGGTTCAGAGCCCCTGAGATGCTCCAGGTGCAAAGGGGAAACACCTTTGGTTGGAAAATAAAGGATTTTCGCTTGAAGAGTGGGTACTAATTTGGGTGCAGCATCCTTCCCAGGTGCAAGTTCCCAAGGCTGACCACACTCCATGGTCAACCACAAAAATTACAGTCTGTCCCATGGATAAAAGATGAGCACCAACAGGCAGGTCTCTTGAGGCACTACAGGAACCTACTGGCCTGCCAACCTGACAAATTATTTTAAAAAGTTTTATACATCAGGCAAAAATAATTTAAAAGACAAGTTACCACATCTCCATTTTATTGTTTAATATATTTTATTGTTTTATACAAATAAAGTTTAAGCAGTTTGAGGTAAGTAGGGTGCATATAATGAGCTCCATTTCCAGTTCCATATTTGTGATTTAACTTCTAGAAATCCTGTCAATACTGTCAGTAGAAAACATTCAAAATGTGGTGTAAAAATCTGAGCGCTCAGGGAAACTTGCCTTGAATTGTTGCAGATTCACTTATTGTCCCTCCTTTCTGCAGAGATCTCCTGTATTTCATGGGGTTTAGCACCATTTCGGGGAGAAAGTTACCCATGAGATAAAAATTGCAAAGCACTCAGAATAAATTGTGTAAAATTGCATTATCACCACCAGAGCTTGTGGCTGGTCAAACAGCCCAAACTATTTAAACTCTTAAAACTGTTATTTCCTTAAAAAGTATTTGTGTGGAATCCTTTTAGCATCCAAGGCTGTATCTATACTGGTAAACTAAGTGGTACCGGTGATGATTTCTGGGAACATCATGTTCTGCAGCACTACACTGCCAGGAGTCTCTGCCTCTTCCCCAGGTCACCAGAGCACTGCTTCAGTGCAATCACCAAGGTGGTGGCAGGCGCTGTGTCCCCAAACCCATTGCTGTGCAGTCACCAAGGTGGATGGAGATGTGCAGACTGCAAACAGCACACAAGAACTTCTCTCTCCCCATGGGCTGTGGAATGTAATGATTGCACATATCTTGTAGGAAAGAGGCATTTGCAGGAAGAAAGTTCATTTCCTGTTCTCCAAGATGAAAATAATGTCTTCCTGGAAAATTTGCGCAGTCATGGAGCTTCCCAGCTATTTTCTTATTCAGACATATCTTGCCCAAATCTTCAGTTGAAGTTGTACCTCAAAAGCCTGAAAGTCACTGACTCCTAAAAAAAAAAAATTAAACACACGTTTGTTACCCAAGATCACACTAGATAATGCAGCTTTAATATACTTCCGATTAAAAATGTCCTTAAATCCCTTATGTCCTCTATCCAAGACTCAGCCCAGTCTTCATCCTCTGCTACACCAGGGAGGACTCAGCACCACATCTCATAGGGCAAAACACTTTCCCAACCCTCTTTTGTGCATCATGACCTACCCTGCTCCATGTTCAGCAAGCTAAGGGGTGCAATGCTGCTCCCTAGGGATAACAGTGCAAACGAGGGATGTGACAGGAATAGTGTGGGACAGAAGAGATGCCTACAATGCCACAGGAGAGAACTCCTCCCACGTGTCAGAGAAGGAGGCTCATGTCCTTGGTTTTGCTTATTCCTCTTCCTCCCCTTTACGCTTCTGCTATTGCTTCAGTGGTGGACAAAGTCCAGTGCATGATGCAGCTTTCCTTGCAAAACCTACACAGGAGCAGGAACACCCTCAGTTCAGAAAATACATCAGGAAGCATCCCAAAATGTGCTTTCAAAACAATAGCTGCAGCAAAGTAACCCTTGAGGTTATTTTTCCCCATGTATATTAATCACACAAGTCATCAACAGCCATAAGAGCCCAGTTCAAAGTATATTGTAGAACCTTGACTGAGCCAAGTATAAACTTGGGAAGACTCATTTATATATGAGTGACTTCTAACCTGACCTTACTTTGCCCTTGAAGCAAGAGGAGACATTGCCTTTGCTGAGACATGCAGAGCTCAGCATGCAGTACTTATATGCAAACATTTCTTGAATTTCCACACTGCCTTTCTCCCAGGTGAAGAGAGGCAGCAGCTACATGTCAGACCCACCACATTCACCCTCAGGTACCATGACGAGAGGTTATGAAGGAAAGGGAATTACTGGTGATTTTTAGAGGTTGTCACGGAGCCCAGATCAGGGGAATGTCACACCAGCCCCTCCCTTCTGGCTTAAACATGCACACCAGGTAAAAACATCTACAGCATCTTCTGCCAAACTGTTGAAGATGCTTGGGGAAAGCCCTGGCTTTGGCAGAAACCAGAACAGGTTTTGCAGAACTAAGATGTCCCCCCTCCTTCAACACATCTCCTGTGTGTAACAGTCAGTGGAGAGAGGACACTGGCCAGCACTGCTAGCTCACCCCTCATCATCAACGTCCCCAAAGAGTCAAGTACACCCATCCAGGTAGGAAGGGTGTCCTCAAACCCATCCAATAGGCGGAGAAAGAGGAAAAATGGCATTGACCATTAATGACCATCCACTCACAGATCCTCTACTCCACTGATGCTACCTTCACATGCTCATCTGACACGGCCACCAACAATCTAAATTTACATCCACGTCTAAGAAAGGCAAGTCCAGGGATGCTGGCAGTGCTGGACATCTCATTCATTTGCTCCCACTATGGGAGCATTTCAGCCAGGATGAAAATAAATTAGATTCATACAACACTTACCACTGATTTCCAAAGACAAAGTCTATTGGTGAAAAGAAAGACTCATTTATGGGATGCTTTTTGAAGCAATGGGTAAACGTGGAACTTGCCTTTGATGGTCCCCTTCAGAGTTAGGCAACAGCTGGGTGAAAATCCACTACAAAAGAGAATTCAGTGTTATCATTAACAGTGACTTTGGATAGCAGTAGTTTGCTGCATTTTTCAGAAGACCACTTGATGTGTCCCTCTCCACTGAGGCCACTTAAAACTGCATTTTATGGAAAAAAAGCAGCAACTGAAACACTGCGGATTTTTGCATTTTGGCTGTCATATGGTAAGTGTTTCAGAAGAAGGTATGGCCATCCACTCTGTACCAGAGGCATGTGACCACTCTGGGCATTTTGTGCTGGGTACTGCCCATATAGAGTAGCTATGACACCCCCAATATAAAGATTTGTGACAAATAAATCCATGAAGATAGATTACAAAATAATCTAAAATGGTAATACTGAAAGTAATTTTATCTTTTTGCAGTTCAGGACATTCAGGATTATTTTTTGTCCTGGAACCAAGTGCTTTTGTGTTTGCAACCTGCAAATAATAATAACAACGTTATTATTAAACTGCAGCCTCAGTGCCATGTGTGGTCCAATCTAAGAGAGAGATGGTCAAAATTTGGTGTGTCCAAACTCACTGTGGAACAAATTAGTAGCAAATTAGCAATTGCCAGCTGGTACCTAGGATCACAAAGTCATGACCTTATTGTCTTCAGCGTGAGTATAAGCTTTCATAAGGGATTTAAAGGAGAAAAGGATTGACAGTGGTGTTTCAACTCTGGGTAAATACTTCAGCCAAAATCATGTGAAGATCAAGCTCCATCTATACTGGTATGTGTGGGTCCATTTCCTGCTGATGCCAAGCACACCAAAGTCTGAAGACACCAGTTAAACTCATTAATGCTTTTGCCTTTGGAANTTTTTTTTTTTTTTTTTACACTCCAGTATCTGTAAATGATTAAATCAACTCAGTGACATGTTTTAAGCCATCTGGCCTAACATATCAGGGGTTTTACCACTCACAACCCCCTCCAAATTATTCAGGACTTACCATTCAGCTAAAATCATTGTGCAAGTGTTAAAATAGGAACCTAAGAGTAACCACTGTTGAACATTATCCCCCTTGCAGCTCAGATGTAAAGCTGAGGCTTGGCATTAAACAAGGTAGGACTTTTTCCCCATAATCAATCAATTTTGTTTGGCTTAACCTAAAATTCTCAGGCTGCTTTTTTATTTATAGCCAAGCTTTGTATCTAGGTTAAGGACTTTAAAGTATGCTAAAGACAGGCTTTTGTTCTCCATCTACTTGCTTTTACCTCTCAGTTACTACCAAGGTCAGATCTTCAGCTAGTGGAAACCAGCATCTCTCCATTAGAGCCTGTGGGGTGCAACACTTGCTTTGCCAAGATCAAAGTGCTACAAACATGCTCCCTTCTTCACAAACCACCCTAGGTCATAGCTCCAGATTTGCTCCTGGACAACTTGCTGTATAATTCATGATTGCTTCCTGCAGTAAATAATGCTTTCTGCCCTACCCCTGCGCCTTTGGTTATTGTGCGCCTTCAAAGACCCAGATAAATAGAAGTATGATGTTTATTTTATTTTAAGAATGACTGTTTACCCATCTTCCCTGTTCTACCTTCATCTTGTTTTCTACCTCTTACAAAGCAAGAGGTCACTGCCAGGTGATCCTTTTCAATTCAGACCTCTCCTTGGTGAGTAAGGATGCATAGCCTTCGGTCACGCTGTTGCTCTACAGCTGAGCAATGTAGCATCACCATGAGGAAAATATGCCACACTTTCTTTAATTCTGCAGGTAAAGTACTAACATCTGCCCCTTGTCACATGTCCAGCTTTCCACTGGGTTCAAGCTGCCTTCTTACCTTTAAATCCTATTCACCACCTACTCCAGTCAGGACTCATTTGCAGAACATCCTTCATCAGGCAGGGGGAATGTGCCTGGCCAGGAGCTGGTTTTGTGCTGCCACTAGAGGTGACAACCTGTGACACAGGGCTGGTGGTGCTGGTTGGGGATCCAGGACCAGCTCAGACTAAGAAGAGTTCATGAGGTAAGTGTAGCTCCACCAACACAGTGTTCACTCATGTCGTCATTATTAGGGGTGTTTCATGTGTTATAAATATTAATGGACTTGAGAAACTGAAGCAAATCTGTTTTTTTTTTTTCATATATTTGAAAAAAAGTGTTTGAAAGTTTGAAGGACCTGGCTTTCAGTAGCACAAACTATGCTGTTTAGGTCATTGCATCTTCTGAAGAGACGCTTGGCTATGCAAAATGTGAAAAGTAGCTTAGTCTCATGCTGAAGGAAATGCAGAAAGCAGCACCTACCTGGGTCTTGGGAGGTTCCTGTTCCACCTCAGCCAAAGAGGAGCTGAAGAACTTTGTTATTCCTCCTCCAGACTAAGAGCAAAGCAGAGTGGGGCTTAGCTTCACCCTAATGAGGTGGTTTCTTGACTGTGGCTGCACTGGTGCAACTCTGTCTCTCTCCATGACTCTTGTCATCATGAGAGCAAGATAAGCAACCTTCTCAGGATGAGGATTATCTGTGCGTGTTTACCCACCACCACCCATATCCATCTTCAAAGCATTTTTCTCAAAGCCTGTAGAACATATTAGAAAACAATGATGAAAAATAACCCCCACCTTAACAAGGAACATCTCTGTCAATCCCCTTACAGAGGAGAACAGCACGATACAGTAACACGTGGCCAAAACCATGAAGAAAACCCAGTTTTCCCCTCTACTCTGCAAGAACTGGTAGTGGAGGGGTGTAACCACCTATAAGGAGCCTTTTCTTCACATTAGATGTCTCTTCAGACCTTGCTGGGTGGGAGGAAAGTGTTCCCCAGTGTTTTGGCAGGAGGCAGCCTTCTGTGGCTTCCAGATAGGTCACACAGCTGATGCTAAAAGCTATCATATCTCTTTAGTTTGTCTGCTTACAGGCTCTGCAAGGTGATGCAGAAGCTGGTCAGAAGTTCATGCTGCTTTCTGAAAGAAGTCCTGAGGATTCATGAGTTACCCAACCTGTAACTGCATCCATGTGAGTATGAGAGAGTCAGTTATTTACATAACATGGCTGGACTAAGCACGAGTATCTTTACTTAATTTATGAAAAAACAGGCTGGGGGAAGATCCCACAGGTGCTCTTCCATCGGCTTCTGCTACTGGTCACCACCAGGGACAGCAGTGGGCTGTAGGGATCTGTCACATGACCCATGTAAACAGTAATTGTGTCCCTAAATATTCAGTTTCTACTTTCTTCAACTTGATTTTAAAGGCAAACAACAGCTTTTCTAGTTTGCATCAATTATTCATGGGCCACTTCAGATAGACATCAAATATATAACCAAATTAAATTAACATATCTTGAGTTTTGTAACCCAAGGTTTCCTTTTTCAGCCCACAGGACGTCTGCTTCTGTTTGGACTGCCACTTAATCATTGCATAATATTTGTTTTGGCTTTGTTGTGTGTAAGAAGAGATTTATACCATTCCATCTGGCCACGGTGTGTTAGTCATCAGGAAATAGAAGCTACCCTTAACTCTTCCGTGGGCTGTGCTAGCGCAACGCCGCTTCACAAAGCTTTGGAGACGAACACCATAATAGAGTAGCTAAAAAGACACAGAACTATCTAGTTTGCCACACTGTTTATCGACCTTCTCAGTCTTTACTAAATCATAGATGCCACTTGAGTCTTCTCCCACCTCCTAAATTGCCTACACAAAAAATACACGTGTAGGTGCACGCTCTATACTGCACTCAGAAAGGTAACTTGTGTTTGTAGTAATCCTTGTTTTGTCTACGCCCCTCAAAAATAAAGCAAACACAAAACACAATATGTGGCATGATCCAAGGGTTTCATCTGAATTTGTGTGGGATTATTTCCCCTATCATTGTTAAAATAGCTTTTCAGGGCTCCAAGATGAATAAGGGTCCTGTTGTACTAGGTGTACAGCACTCAATGTTGATTCAAAGACAGTGGCTGCCATCTCAGCCTGAAGAAGAGCTTGACTTGACACCCACTGGAGTCAATGGAAAGACTCACATTGACTTCAGGAGGTGTTGAATCAGGCTCTTAAAGGAAGACAAGCTACAAGAAGTGACTGATGGATGTAGGTTTCACATCTATTGGCACTTGGAGATGTAACAAGGAGTTCTGACAAGTCACAGATGCAAAAATAAAAGAAACCAACAATAAAACTCTACAACATCATCTATAATCAAGTGTAAAATAAGTGGAAACAGCAGCAGTTGCAGCACAAAGTACTTCCAGCGGTACTTGTTGGAGATCTGCTATCAGCATGTTGGGGTTATAGAGGATAAGAGCAGAGACACTCACACAACAGAGCTGGGTGTGCAACAATTCAGTTGTTGCAATAGCTCCCTGGGGAGGAGAAAAATAATCTGAGTGGAAAGAATGTGCCTTCCTGGTAATCCTACATATGACTCCTGACTGATATCCTGGAGCTGGGTCCCCAGTGTGACTTCCTACTCACACCCAGCTGACACTTGTGTTGCAAAACCAAGGCTCCTCCAAAACCATCCTCACAAGGTCCTTCAAACTCAGAGTGACCTAGGGGCAATGGGAACCTGTCCCTCTTTTTACCAGAGCTACTTCCTGGTGCACCCATCATTAGCAAATTCCATCTGTGGCTGTGACACAAGGGAGAGGACAGACACCCAGGGGCCATTTCAGCACAGTGTCCCTCCAAGCCAGTTCTCTTCTGACTGGTGGCAGCACCTACCACATCTCTGATGTCAGGAAAGTGCAGTTGCAGGGTCCTGTCCTCCACCACAACACATGCAACTGTGTCTGACCTACCTGTGACAGCACTCTGGTGCCACTTGAAGGCATCACATCATCCTCTCCTGTCGCTGGCCAGAGAGCTACAGTGGCTGCCTTCAGGTCTGGAGCAGCATGACTTTGTCTTGTCTCCAGCTCCTGCCAAGGTGGGTTGTAGGCAGACTCCTCCTGCCAATACCTGCTAGCAGCAACGCTGTGGAGTACTTTGGATAGCATCTTCCTCCTAGCATGGGCTACACCTTCCAAAGAGATTCCTCAAATGTGAAATCAAGCCTAAGACTTTGACTGCAGCCACCTGTAGAAGCTGGAACCCCTCCTCCTAGTAGACCACTGACAGATTCCTGCAAGATAAACAGGTTAGCTTTCCACAGAGTCATTTAGATTGTAAAAGACCATCAAGACAAACCATTCCACCAGCAATGACAGATCACCACTGAACCACGTCCCTCAGCACCACATTTCCACAGATTTGAAGCCCCATCAGGGATGAGGACTCTACCACTGCCCTGGGCAGGCTGAGTGAGGGGGCTTGACAACCCTTTCAGAGAATAAATCTTCCCTTAATGTCCAACATAAACCTCCCGTGGTGCAATTTGAGGTCATGGAGCAAGATGACCCCCTCAGAGGCCAAATCTGTTCAGCCTTTTCAAAGCTACAGTCTGGGAAACACTATGGACCACACATGCTCCCCTTCCTTTACTGGGATGTAGGGTGATCCATGGGGGGCTCAAGTGTTGTTGGAAATTGTGACCACACTCCTTTAACTGCAAACTCATCAGGGACCATGGGTCAGGAGGCTGCATCCACACAAGCTTCCCCTCCAACCTCTCAGCACCATATGGATGGGGATTTGGCTTCTTCAACCACCCATGTCACTGGCTTGAACAATTGAATCTGCCATTGTGTTACATGGGTGCCCACCTGATAAAGCTGGGGGGGGGGTGTGTCAACCCACAGCCACCTGCTGGGTGAAGCACAGAGGATGGACCAGCCTCCAAAGAAACAGTGGGGCAGGTACTCTGGTAACTTCTCCCATGGGAGCAGCAACCCTTTCCTCAAGGGGGTGCACATCAGCTCTGGGGTAGGCATTGCATTTATGTGCAGACATAAGAGGTCCTGGAAAACCTCTTACCCTTGGTGTGCTTGCATGGCTCCTTCCAACCAACACTTAATTTTCCTGGGGGAGGATAAAGAGTCAGTTGAAAATGTTATTTTAAAGACGGGAAAGTAGATACCATCAGAAGTCAGTTCGCTGAGCTGAGGAACATCTGAACAGAAGCTGTTTTACTCATGGAGTGGTGTTTTAGTCACAATGGTTTACATTTTAGATAACTCAGCATATCAACTGTGCAACAAAAGTAATTCAACGATACCATTTTCAGCCTTTAAGCAGAATGGATCTTAATTGCCAAAGAGACATTTTCCTTCATATCTCTGGATCTGTACTTGACGATTTTTCTTCTTTGAGCCTTCAGAAAATTGCAGCTCTCTCCTGATTAAGTGCTTAATTGTGGTCAGTGCTTTTCAAAGTGTTTTCAGCAGTTAGCTTAAGTTCCACTTCAGACACACACCGTTATCGACTTCTTTATCAACTCACACAATTTCCCTGCATCAAATGCTTTCTGGAGTATACTTGGTGGGCCTTGATCAGAGCCCTGTTCTGCAGGGACTCCAGTGGAGAGCCAGATGCCCAGAGAGTGGGCAGTGCTTGCTAGCTTGGGCTCCAGCAAGATGTTTTCCTCCCTTCCTTCAAGGCCCTTTCTCATCTGAAGTGAGAGGTCACCCTGGGAAGCATGTGTGGGATTGGCAAGCAGAGCAGGAGTAGCTGAATCCCAAGTGGATTTGCCAGAAAAACAAAGGAATTCAAGCATGATTTTAAACTGGGAAATAACAGGCTACAACGGGATGTGCTGGACAGCAGCTGTGTGCCGAAAGCACTCCCCTAGTTTTAAGACCTTGCTCCAAAATAGGAAACATTAGGGCTAAACCCCTTTTCTCCTTGATTCTGAAGCAGGTGACCATTTAACACCTGTCAGCCCTTCACCGTGTGGGAGCTTTTGCAGATGCCCAGCACATCCAGTCTCCCACTGCCTGCTTCAAAATATCTACATGGGTACAGTGTGCCCTTTGGACAAAGGTCTGGGTATCATTCACCTGAGAGCCCCTCCAAAGGGGTGCAATCACATGGTGTTCTATTTTTGGTATTTGGTTTGGTTTTGTTTGGTTTTGTTGTTTGTTTGTTTGTTTGTTTTGGAGTTGTTTTTTTTTTTACTTTTCTTTTCTCCCTCCCCTCCCAGGGATTTCAGTTTCAGCATAATGGAAGAGAATAAGGAAGGTGGCATTTGTCTTGGTATAAAGAGTTACCTGCCCCTTTGGCCAGGGTGCTGCTCCTGGGGCTGCCCCCCTGTGAAATACATAAAAGTGCTGCTGTCCCACCTTCACACTGAGCTGCAGCCAGGGATGATCTAGATGAAACACACAGAAGAGCTATCCAAACAGCAAGGTCTCGTTAGCACCAACCTTTCATGCTGGTATCCAACATGCCAGCTGGACCATGACAGACTGGGTCACATCGATATCATTCCAATATTTTGGCACCATGGATGTGTTTCTCCAGGGAGGAGGACAAGCTGCAGTTGCTCACCTAGCAGCCCCTGAGGACAGAACCCACTGTGTGCCCAGCAAGCACTGACACAGCATTCCATTGATCGAAGCAGACCTGGTCACCACTGCGCATCTGTAGGTGCCAGCAAGGTCTCTTATGAGGCTATTGAGACATGCTGATGGAGGGTTTGCATTTCCAGCTTAACAATTCTAGGAAATTAAACATGGTATTGGAAGTCTTTTCTAGAAACCTGGCATTAGGTCTCCACAGATCACTGTCCCATTTTAAAGCATCGATGGTACGTTGTACCACTGTAAATACGAAGGGTAGATTCATGCTGGGATGCAACTCTCATGAAGTTTCCACTCTTGGTTTTCACAGCTATGGAATCAAAAATCACATTGGCTGAAACACAGCAGACCTTAAAAACAAAGAATATAAGTTTACAAATACTTATGTTTGAGCAAGCATATTATGAACCAGCCCAGATTCTTACTTCTGCACATGTGACCAAACACCTTACAACCAAGAAAAGTGAAGCCAGGTCCTCATCTCCCCCCACCACCTCACAGGAAACAAGATCTCTTTGTCAGGAAATAGTCCAGGTTATTTACCCACTGTGAACACCAGTGCTTGCCTATATTTCAAACACGGTGTAAAGTCCAAGAGCTTTTTGCTTCCAAGCAGCTTCAAAGCTGTCAAGACACGGGAGTACCCAGGAACACAGGGCAGGGTCAAGCCTCATGTGGTCAGAACTTCAACCCTTGTTTAAGCCCAGTCCTTTAGTTTGCTCCACTTCGGCTGGGGACACGCTGGTCCTTGCATCATCAACACGGTGCAGACAGGCACACAACTGCTGGGAACAGCTCCAGCCTTGACACACCATTAATTGCCTTCTCTCCATTTTATGTGAATTTGCAAGAAGCTCTTGAAAGGTTTAATGGCTTTCTCTACACTGTGGTTTTGAATTTAGCAGGTTAAGAAGCAGCCCCAGCTAAGGTCAAGTCTCACTTTGGGCACACTGGGGTGTCTCGAGGGGCTCAGTTCAACTGCACAGCTCTGAAAAGTTCTCCATTAGACATCAGGAATGGAGCAAACCAGACCTCAGCTACACGTTCATCCATGAAGTCTCAAAGAGCCTCATCACATCATGAACACTTGAGCAAATTATCACCTTCTAGGAAGAGCTGTGCACCTCATCTGCCATGGCTCCTAAACTGGGATCACCCACAGCTCCCCAAAAAGTTTTCATCTGTGAGGTTTAGGTCTACGGAAGCAGCAGATAACATAGCAAGTGGTGCCGCCCGCTGACATTCAGATGATAGAGCTGCAAAGAGTTAATATAATAATTTCATTTCGTTGTACATGAGAAAAGATAATTACTTTCAGGGTTTAAGAACTGAATGTGTTGATCCAAATGTAATCTCTGTATTTTATCATTTGATTATTACATTAGAAATACTAATGTCAATGGGCTGTAGTAACCCAAGTTATCAGCAGAAAAAAAGAGATGTGTTACTTAAATTACAGTACACAGGGAAGAGCAGAAGCCAAGGGACTTGTAACTTTCCTTAATTAAAAATATATTACTTCTGAAAGGCATTTTTGGAGCCAAAAGCTTTTGTTTTTCCTAAATGAGCCTTTTGCTACACCCAGAACAAGTGTTGTCATGAATTAATATGGGAATTCCCAAAATATACTCTTGGAGATCAAGGTTCAAGAAATGTTTCTCCTGGACTCGGAGACCAAAATGCTTTTGTGTTTCCATTCCTTATAAATATATAGATTTTTTTTTAATCCAGTTAACAGTTACCTTGGTCTGGCATCTTTTTTTTTCATCTCCATAAGCCCAGATGGACTTCTTTACCCCTCCTATCCCAAACCCACTCTAATAAAAGTGGCACCCGAGGAATTTTCTTTGCACTCCATTCAAAGCAAAACTGACAGAGTCTAACCAGCGGCCACAACAGAGCAAAGCCCATCTATTAGCTGGTTTAGAAACGATGCATTGTCCTCCAGGAAGAGGTCCCTGTGCTGAGCTTCTTGCTAAAAGCTTCTAACACAAACTGGAAGCCAAGACTGCACGTAACAGTTAATAACAAGAGTGTGCTGCCAAGAATTGATTCAAATTGTTATGATTTGCTGTTGAACAAGCTATTGCCTTGATTTCTCAGCAAAGTTCAAGTTTACCGCAGACTGATTAGTCCCGCTAACATTCCTGAAGCACCTACCGTTGTATGAAATTTTATTAAATTGTCAGCACTGACAGCTGTTCAAAGTTTGTGCACCTTATTGCAATTGATGATAGCAAAATAAGGAAATAAAGAAAGGGGGAGGGAGGGGAATTCTGTTTGTTAAGACTTTTTCTTTTTCCTTTTCAATAAAATGTCAACTCCATTATATAGATGTCAACTCCATTACTGTAATGCTCCTTCTGTAACCTCAACATGTAACTATCTGCTAATAAAACAAGTTTCTCAAAGGGAGCGCTGAGGGCATGTGTACCCGCTGGAGGTTTCAATCTGTTTAAGAAAATACCTGTTTATCCTCATAGGTGCAAACAACATTTTCATTATTCTGTTTCCCTGGCTGTCTTTGTTGCCCAAAAAATAGAACCTGCTCCATATCCCAGGGAGCCTGCAGTGGTCACAGACTCCATCTCAGTCAGACCCAATACATCTTGTTATAGGAGAAGTCAGGAAATACAAAGAGCAATGCCCATCATTTCGTCAGGGCCA
>VWZY01003939.1:1629-12079 GCA_013399075.1 Chloroceryle aenea | reverse complement strand
GCACACACAAAAAAAAAAAAAAAAAAAAAGGCTGCATTTCATCTGCAAAGATGGGAGAAATGGAGAAGCAGCTGCCACAGAGTCCTGCTTTGGCTAGGAGATGCTGCTAAACCTTCTGAGGGACCTGTCCCAGGGTAATACCCCCTAAAATCAGAGTGGTCCCAAAGCCTGGGAAACCCTATAGGCAGAACACGGCATAACCATCATCCTATAAATGCTTTCAGCCTTGCCATGGAACTCTTTGAAGCACTTTGGTTTGTGTGCTCTTGAGGACAGGATACTTTGGGTAGCAGAAGACAAGTGTACAAAACCTGGGACTGCTTGTAAGCACCATTCCTCCCACAGCTCTTTTTTTTTTTTTTAATAAATCTGGTTTTAAATAGAAGATCTTCACCCTTTCCCAGGCAATAGCTGCGAGAAGCCTGGAGGAGGATGGATCTCCTCCCACAGTCTCAGGTTTATTGGTTGTACAACACCAACATGAAGACAAAGATGAGTACATATTTTAAAAAAATAATAAAGAAACCCATTCCAGAACAGGAGCTGTTTAGATAATTGATTTCCCTTGAATTTACAAGCACTAAATAACATACACTGAGCCACATCTCTGAGATAACCTTTTCCTTCAAATCTCTCTGATGAAGGATTGGCCTTTCACAGAGGCATCTTTCAAAGTGCAAATCTCACCAGCTTTAAAGCCAGCTCATAGGTAAGACCTTTCTGAGAGAACACAATGATGATTCCTCAAGCAATTATTTTTTCTTAGTATCCTTTGCATAGCAAGAGCTAATTAACTGCCTGCCAGGTTCTGTGGATTCACAGTGAAAAATGAAGTAGTACAAATGTCATAATTAATTAGCAGTTTAATGCTAGAATGAACATAGCCAAGGTGCTATAAATATTCAAGTGACAGGACTTCCACATCACTGTGCATTTGCTGTGCCAGCCAGCCCTGGTGGGAATATTTTGGGGGATTTCCTATGCCAGGGACCACATAATGGAGCCCCAGATCTCCAACCTTTAACAATAAGCTCAGAATCAGAATCATAGAGGAATGACATCATCTCCCCCCATCGTGCTGGTGGTATTTTCTCCAAGAAGCCATGCAGAAGCTCACACCAAGCAGTGATGTCACCTCTTAGACCCCCTATACCACTGCAGGCTCTGCCTCAGTGGGTCCCAGGGCTTAGCCCCAAATCCCTCTGCTTTCCACAGGGACAACATCATTTCTACCTTTCCCCCAACCCATCAAGACATTTGATTTCTCTCTTTTTAGCAAGCTCAACAATAACCATGGACATCAAACAGCTTCCCAGGGCCTTACACAACATAACTCCCTCCTTGCATGGAGTAAACATCAATTTTTCACACCTGAAGCCTTCAAAAACCTCACACAGGTAGCAGTCACACACGGGTGGCTGGTAGCACAAAGGGCTACCAGCTTCCCCATGGACCAACACAGACCAAGGGTTTTAGCCCTGGGTCAAACTCAATGCCTTACACCAGACACGTAACATGAATTTAAAAATAATTAATTCATCAAGATTGGCTCTTCGCAAGAGCAAAAATCTCAAGAAACTGCCTGAGAAGATACTTGGCACTACCCTTACCCCTTCAGTAGATATGCCCAGTGCTCACAGGCACTGGGGACCTTACCCATCCTTGGAGCCCAGCACAGGACAGCTCTGCACAGGGCACCTTACACCCTGCTGTGGGCTCTAAGCCATCCCTCCTAAGCCTACACAACATAATGGAGCAGCCCAAGCACTGTTCAATTCCCACTCTGCAAATAAATAACTCTGGGGCTCAGGCATGGTTCCCACCCTGAATGGTCCAAGAGTTCTGGAGCAGAGCAAGCTCCCACAGGAAAAACAAAATTAGGGGGCGGAACTTACAGGTGTCCACGGGTTCTTTCACACGTGGTTCCCATGCACCCACAGCTCCCTCCTTTTCCCCCACCCATCTGAGGGAAATCTTCAGGGGTAAGGAGCAAAAAGAGAAATGAAGCTCTTCTGCCAGGCACCAGAGCACCCCAGGCAGCAGTGCCATTGGTGCCATCTGCCCTGCCTTGCTAGTTATGGAAGGCAATGCTGCTTTTTAAGTCTCTTGGGTTTTTGTATGTTCCCTCCCCCCTTTATTTTTAAATGCCACTATTGCTTTGCAGACTGCAACTCCATGGTGACAAGCACCACCAGGAAACCTGTGACACTCACAGGTCAGAGCCTACACAGCACATGCAGCAGTGAGGGAAGAAAACAATGAAATGGAGCAGTAACCCAGAATCTGAAAGAGAGGATAGCCTTGGAGATGAGAAAACACACAGCAAAGAAGAGAAGGTCCTTAACTTAAGCTTCCTCTTTTTTTAACCTCATGAAATCTTTTATTAACACAATCTGGAAGAGGCCAGCACCTCTTAAACATCTGCTTGGATGCTTTGTTCAAGTATCAAACTTCTCTTCATCTCCACTGTTTTACCATGCCTGGCCTGTTGATGACATATTTCAGCACTTCAAAAATGTGACATTTCCAGGTTTGGGGTGGTTTGTGGTTTTATTGTGCCTGTGCCCTCCCCCCGAAGTGCTGCCTCCTGTGGGTGAGAGCAGTGAAATAGCTGCTGTTTTCTGCTCATCGGTTGTTAGAGTACTGCACAATGTTGAACTCAGCCTGGAGACACCACACCTCAGGATGCAGCATCCTGTTCCAGAAGCTGGGAAGCCATCAGCAGGGCACCCCCCCCTCCCCAGCCTCCAAACCCCAGAGGCCATTTCCCTGGGTGACATGTTTGGGTCTAGCTACTAACCCTAGCCAAGCCAGGAAGGGTGGCACAGCAGAGAACAGCGAGATGTCAGTGTGACTTCTCAGTGCTCAGCCTAGATCTGGCATCACCCTAGTGGGATTTATAAAGTTCCTTCAGTACCTGGAAATGCTGACAGTGCCGACGAGACTAAGTGGAGCCAGTACCCAACTGCAGAGCACGCATATGCTCTGAGTGTGTCAGAGCAGACCAGCAGCATGAGATGCATCCTGAAGTGCCTGATGCTCTTGCAGAAGCTACCTCCTAGTTAGGAGCATGACTCCTGTTGATTTCTTACCAGGGTTTACAGTCCCTTGTGAAGTCTGAAAACCCCCACTCATATCACATAAACTGTCAGACATCCTGGACCCCCCCAAGCAGGCCTGGAGTAGCCTAAAAAATCCTCCCTCTGCACAAAAGGGCAGAGAAATGAGGCAAACAGAGCACATAGATTCCCTATCCCAGCCAAAGCCCACCTTGCATCCCATGACTAGCCACCCCCTCCCACGCTAACCCAGCTCCACTCAGTCCATGTGACAGCATTTGGACCCAAGCTCAGTCTGGTTAATTAATTTCAAGCATTGCCACTTAATTCCCAATAGCCAATACTGAAAGTCATCTTACAGACACTGGCTTCCCTTAGCATAACTTAATTAAAAGTAAAAACTCAGACATGATTTTTTTTTTCTTTAGAAAGCTCTTTTTTGTGGCTCCATTACCCCCTTCTTATTTCTTGAGAACATTTGTTCTTTTATTCTGTGTATTCCAGTCCTCCCACTGCAGGGAATATCACCACTATTTGCCCCATGCCAGTGGCCCCAAGGACCTGCACTCGAAAGCCACAGGCAGCTGACTCAGAACAGCTGACTGGGGTGCCCGCACCCCACACACAAGCTCAGGTGCCCTTTGCATGGTCCTGACTTGAGATGGTCCAGCAGCAGAGCTGGCTGTTACATCACAGCCCCATCCCAGCAGGGAAGCACTGCCGTGCCTGGTGTACCACTGTCTGCAAACACCACCACAGCCTGCTCCAGGGTAAACACGTGCTGAGGCGGGAGAGAAGACAATATTTCTACCCTTTATCCACTGCTTTTGGCAGTCAGTGATGACACTGTTGTAATCCTCACCTCCCAAACCAGCCTCACCTCATGCACCCACCCTGCCCTGTGGAGATGGCCACATCCTTCTGGGGAAGACAGGAGCTGCTCCTCAGCTCCCCTTCACTTCACCAACAAGGTGAAACTGGCAGGGGATCCACACCCTTCAAGACTAGCTTCACAGCTCAGGACCATTTCACACCAGCACCCACATCTGATGAACATAACCCTGGACCAGCTTTCCTCACTCACCACATCACCGGGAAATAACTAGTTTCCCCACACATCAGCCTGCGCCAGGTTCTGCACACACTTTGCCCATCGGACACACTTCTGCACCACAAGGCACGCAGAGAAATTATTCCTTCAGAAGAGATGTTTTCTCCCCACTCTGGTTGCTGCCTTGCTCTGCTCAGCCTTCCAGAGACAGGGTTCCAAGTAACTCCAGTTACTTGGAATTGTACCAGGAATACCATTTGGAATTCAAAGGTGATGGAAAGGAATCTTCATGAAGTCTCTCTATTTTGTGATCTCTTCGCACCGAATTTAGGTCTAATGCAAAGATTCACCTTGACCACACGCCAGCATAAGGATGCCAACATGAGAAATTAGGAGATGTCATCAAATGAGTATTGAGGGGTTTTTCATCCTCTTTTGCCCTCTCCAGAGAAAACCTGTGTGTTGCTAAATGCCTGTTTGGGGCTTTGTGTGGAATCAACTCCCTGTCTGGAGACTAACTTCTCAACCTACTATTCAGGCTGGATAGGGGTGGCCTTTGACTCAATCCTCCCTGTTAACATAGGACTTTTTTGTACAGTTTGCTAAATAAACTGCAACATGAACTGGTGCACAGAGTCCAGTGCCCAAGCGCCTTCCTGAGCTCCAGAAAGTTTGGCCTCCTGAATGGAAAGCAGCACAGAACCATGAAACCCTCAGCCAGGCAAGGACCTAGCAGCTGCAGCAAACACCGATGCAAACCGGGGGTCAGAGGCTGGCAAACCAGAAGTGATGGCAGACAAAAAGCCCAGCTCTCTGACCTGAGCACAGGAGAGAATGGACACAGGGAGACAAAATGTTAGGGTTAGATCAGTAAAACACTTAAGTGAGTTTGGGGGAATCACTGAGCTGTCTTCAACAGAGGGAAGAAGCCACATGGACATGGGCAGCCTCCACATCACCAGAAAGATCTCCCCTGGGTGACAAAGCAGGACAGGAGTTTACCCCTAAAACTCACCCCAGTACTACAGAAGTCTAGCCAAGCCCTGGCTTCCTGGGAACACATCTAATCCATCCACCAAGGAGCACGAAGACATTGGATAATCCCTCTGCCAGTGCTAAGCAGAACACGTGGATGGACAAACAGTCATGTCCCATGTGAAAGGGCTACCATTCCCAAGACAGAAGCAGTGATGAACAAAATGCATAAGAGGAAAATTTTGAACAGTAACAGAAAATACCCTGAGCAGTGATTCAGAAGCCCAGATTTTACTCCCAGAAAAAACATCAAGCCCCACACAGTGCAGTGGAGAGGAAAGCCAGCCTTGTTATTCAACCCTACTAATTAAAAAGGAAAGGGAAACAATACAAAATGAAAGAACACAGTATCAACAAAGAGAGAAGGGGAAGCCGGCCAGGAGGCTGCAGCACAGCACAAAGGAGCCCCCAGCAGCACTGGCCCACTGATAGCCAGCAGCGGAGCAGGGTTCAGTGAACCTCGACAAAAAGGCTAGGATGCCAAACAAATATTTACGTTCCACTATTTGAGGAAAAGCTGGACAAGATGCCACCATCAGGGAGGTTTAGGTTGGTTATTAGGAAGCACATCCTCACGGAAAGGGTGATTAGACACTGGAATGGACTGCCCAGGGAGGTGGTGGAGTCACCATCCCTGGAGGTGTTTAAGGAAAGATTTGACGTAACATTTAGTGTTGGGTCATAGGCTGGACTTGATGATCTTGAAGGTCTAGTCCAGCCTCAGAATTTCTGTGTGTGATCACACAGCACTAGACTATTTTCTACTGCATCAGTAATTACAAAAACATTAAAAGTAGACCTTGGATATTGTACTTAACCAGAAGGACCAACATTCCCTACACCCAAGAGCCCCACAGGAGATGGCTCCTCTCACATCACTTTTCACCACCACATTGCTCTTGCCAGAAACTTTTCTCAGCCAGATCCAAGAACACAAATCATTTACCTGGGATCTTTTTAGCTAAGAACATCCCCTTCCACAGGCAGGGGAAAAACTGGCTTGTCCTGACACACTAATGACCACTTAAAACCTACTCCAGGCAAAACCCACAACACCTCTTGCCCATGGCCCTTAATAAACTTGCAGGAGTCAATCAAGGTTCCTGATAACAATCCACATCTGTGCAGGCTGCGACTCATCCCTGACATCTCAAGAGCATGGAAAACGGACAAGAAACACAATAACAAGGAGCTGGTTTGCCCGTTAATGTGCAAAACATATCAAGGTGAACAATCTTGTCATCATTTCAAAGAGAAGAGAAGAGAACATGCTTAAAGGAGGCAACTGCTGATAGCACCTAACCCTGGTTTGGGGCATTCCCTAAGCACAGAATCAGTGCCAGCATGAATCTATGTAACCCATGTTAACAAGATCAGTAACTGGTCTCAGATGATAGCTGCACCCACTCAAACCCAGGGTGTCTCTAGTGAGGTCCTGTGCTGCTCAGCATCTTCTCCAGTGAGTCAGAAGAAAATTGGGAAGGTTTGTTAGTGTTTTCATCCATTCCCCTAATTAACAGTGTGGTAAATGGCTACGGACAAAGGAGTCCATTTAGCAAGCAGGACTTTCAGGGAAGGATTTGAGAAGTCCAATGTTTAGTGTTTGGGGTTTTTTTTTCCCCCAAAAGTAGCATAAAGAAAACCTACAGTCACAAGGAAAAATACTGTGAATGGTAACCATTGGATGGTAATTGTCATTGTGGAGGGTGAAGGCAACCCTGAGAGTGGATAGATGTCAGGCACAGTAGAAATAACAATCCCCCAGATCTACCACTGGCTTTAGTAAGAGCAAAAACCCCAAATCTGCGACAACCTCCTGCACAGTGGCACCCCAGGGCACTCCTGCCAGTGAGCACCAGCCCCCTGAGCAAACACCCTCACCACTAATTCCTGCCCACAATTACTTTTGAAGTGCTTGATTTCGCCCGGAAAAGGAGACAAGCACCCACTAGGGTGCGGGTGGTGAGATCAACATTTGCAGCGGGAGCAGAGATCTCTTCACCCCACACAACTGTATTTCCCCATGGACAGGCCATTTAGCAACGCTTAAAAAACTACTAAATCTGAGGTTTCTGTGGAAATGATTTTAGAGTGTGCTGGAAACCCCAGGTTCCTTTCTCAATCTAACAGCGTCTTTAGAAAGCAATTCTTTAAACCTCCATTTCCAAGACCCTTTTAATCTCTGCAAATTATTAGTAAGAGGTGAATCAAGGCAAGCTGCCATCAACTGCGATCACAACGCTGTAACCGGGTGATGAGTGACTATCACTGATTATTTAGAAGAAACCATTGCTTTTAGGCAAGCTGCCACAGAAATAAATTAGCATTTATACTGGGTTATTGAAACATGCCCCCCAAAAAATCAGCCTCTATCTATATGTCAATTGTGTCTTGCCAAGGTCAACATCTTTACCATAATAGACACAGTCCTGAATGGCAAGAGCAACCTGTGTGTGGAAATAAGCCATGCGGCCAAAATATGTCATTATTACCAGAAAGACAAACCGGTCTCTGAAATATCACCTGCACTCTCCCGGCTTTAAATGAAGGTGACCTTCTGTGGAAGAGCTGCGATCAAGAAACCAGGAAAATAATGCAAAATAAATTAAAACCTGATAGTTTGACTTCCCGGTAAGTTATTTCCCATCACCATCAGTATTGTTGCATTATTACTATTTTTTGACAATCTCCTTCTGAAACTACTTTGCTTGAAATGTGCATCTTGGTTTCCCCAGGATATGGGAGAACACGGTCTGCTTTTGCACAACGCTTCCAGGTAATGACTGATTAAGTTAGAAAAACATATATTCTGCAAATGAGGAAGATTTTAAGGGATTTTTTTTTCTTTTTGTGAAATACTTGTCATTTTAATAGGATTTCCTTTAATATCAGTCCAGTGCATTCTAGCGAAATGAAACATTTTTGTCCCCATCAGAAAACCCAGTCACTGAAGATGAACTGGAACAAAGGAGCACCCTGGGTTTCTTTAAAGGGAAAAATTGCCTCTATACTTCACGTCAACAAGAATCAAATATTTGATACTGACCCTGCCAAAAGGCTCCATTTCAGGGGGGTTATGATGCCTGGTTTAAGAAATGATGAAAATATCACAATCTTACACTTTTTCTAAAAAAATTAAAATCGTGCTGCTCATGTGGGAAAAAATCTGGGGTATTTTCAGTGCAAAATAAACACGCAGGATTTGGTTGGCTGTGTCTCTTTCAGCTCCCCCCAGGCTGTGCTTCCCCTTTGTCTTTGGAAGGGATGAAAGGAGGAGCAGCCTCTGCCCCCCATGAATTGGGCTGTCCCCTGGGTCTCTGAAGGAGCAGGACCCGACTCAGTCCCTGCTGAACCCCCAGGGATGCAAGACAGCCCTTGAGTGCCCATCCCAGCCTTCACTGGTGCAACACCCTCCATGGTTCCTCCCCTCAGCTCTTTGAGCAGGACATGATCCCTGGTTGTGGTGCTTGGGGTAATTTTCCACCCAGGTCACCCTGCCTGGGCTACTGTCCTGATGGACAGACCCCTTGTATGCCCCCAGTTCAACATCTTGATGTGTAAACACGGGCTGCAGGGACAGGAACCATGCTCATCACTCAATTCCTTATGGACCACTGCATTTGTGCCGGATCCCCAAAACCCAGGTCACCCCTGTCAGGCCCAGGTGCATGGGGCCAATCCTGCTCATCCCTTCACCCTATTTCTGCCTGGCTTGTTACCAAAGCAGCACTGAGGCCTCAGCGAGATTCCAAAGCTCCTCCCTGCCCTAGCGGCTTGCATGGAATCATCCCCAGGACACCAGAAGAAGCCTCTCTCCTTCCTGGAGAAGAGCAGGAACACTACTCACTGCCTCTCCTGGCCAATCTCCATCCATCCATCCATCCATCCATCCACCCACCCACCCACCTTCCAGGGGTCTCACCTGCATGGAACCAGAGCTGCTGCAGGATCCTTGGTTTGCCAAGCTACAGGGTAACCTCAGGGCTGTTTCCCTGCAGGGTCCCCCTTCCTCATCCCAACTGGACAGAAGTCTCAGGCCCCTGGAACGTCCTCATGCACTGGGCCAATGGCCTAACAACAGAAGGGCACCTCTAAGGATGGAGTTTCCAGCAGCTCCTCCCTGGAGCGTGACTCCCAGAAAGGGACAGAAACTTTCCTCAGGAAAAAAAGAAAAAAAAAAAAAAAGAAAAATAATGCAAGTATAACTGTCAGCCTTATGAGGAACGAGCTGAGCTCAGAAGATGTTCAGCAGCGCAGCTGTACCACCGGGGACTGGAAATGATCACACTGGTGGGCACAGGCACTGGGGGATCTACTGCACAGCCCCATACCTCAGGGCAAGCAACCACAGCTGTGCCCCCCACCCCAGGGTGCCCTGATGGGCAGGAGAGTCTCACTGATGGGGCAACCTCCATCCACAGGGACAAAGTATGGTGAGATGGGTGGCCACAGGCCCTCTATGAATCTCCTAAAAGCAGGTAGCAATGGAGAAGGGTTTAAAATGGGTTTTGAAGGGGGGCGGGGGGGAATAATGCATGTGCCAAGAATTCTGCCTGAACTGTGGGAAAATTGTGACTGTATAAAGCATTGCAGGTAAAATTGGTGGGGAGTGGGAGTTTCGGTAAGATGAGCAGCAAGAGCATTAGCACATGCAGAGGTCTGAGCGTGTTTAACTACCACCCTGCACCCAGAGGGCTTCAGGATTTAGGGGAGGGGGGACCCCAAACTTTCAGAACTGTCCTTTAATTTTTTTATCTTTTGATTTTCTTTGACAATCACCCCAGAGCTGGAGGTGCTTTTCCCAGTGGTTAAAATCAAAGCTGTCAGGGAAAGGCTGGGGTATGTGGACAGATCCGATCCCAAGGTGCAGGACACCCTGCCTTGGCTCCCCAAAATGGGGCTCAGTTCCTCCTGGAGGACAAACACTGGGAGCAGAGGCACACATGTCTGGGGACCACAGCGCTGTGCCGATCATTGCACCCACTGCCTTTCATCTATTTGTACGGAAATCACGGCTCTACCGGTTCCTCACCCACGGGGTCTGTGCGCAGATGGATGCACCAGCCTGTGCGTGTGGGCTGGCACCCCAAGGCACCCCGGTCCACACACTGCCCCTCTGGATGTGCACAAATAGCAGTGTACAGGCAGAGCACCTGTATCCACACAGAGACCTGCGGAGCTCTGGGTCGGCACACCCCAGCCACCCCATCGAGTCACTCTGCAGCACCCTGCAGACCCTCGGCCGTCAGCCCGTACAATTCCCCACTGCCCCGGGGAGGGCGGGGGGAAAGCTTGGGCGCGGGGG
>VWZY01003935.1:41379-64133 GCA_013399075.1 Chloroceryle aenea | reverse complement strand
TGAGTTCTGGAAACTCAGTTATTAATATAGCTAAATTAGGTAAGGTTTCTGCCTTTACAAGTAATTTCCCTATTAATGTTCTCTGAAATAATAATAACTGTTGATTTTAAAGATTCACTTTCTTTTTGAGGCTTTTCTTTTCAGTCTGTCTTTAGTTAACTGTCTTTTACACCAGCTTCTCATCAGTGTAGCATGTTCTGTCTGGCATGGCTCTTTACCCTTGCTGTCTGCACTGTACAATTATGTTGTTGCCTTAAAAGAATTTTGTGTTTTTACTGACAAAATCTGGTCACTTTTGGGCTTGTAATTTTCTCAGCTAATGTGTGCAGGTCAGCAGAAAGTTCAGTTATTCCTGGATGTGACAGGAATCTGATTTTTCACTTTTTTAAATGTTTTTTTTTCTCTATAATTATTTAGTAATGTTTGGTTTAAGTACTGAAAAAAATATTAAAAGAGGAAAAAAAAAGGCATGTTGGATTAAGGGCTCACACATCAGCTCAACTTAATTTTCACTTCAGGCCTGTTTGGGATTTTCTTCCACTAGATTTATTTTGAAAATCAGATTTTGAGACATTTAAGGGAAGGATTTAATCAAGTCAGGTTGATTGCACAGCTCAAGAATTTCACTGTTAAGGAGGCTCATAATTCAAAGTTCCAAAGCTGACTTTCATCCCAAGCAAAAGGAGTGGGATGGAGGTGAAAGGGATAATGAAGGGGGGGATATAGAACTGAGTACCATGACATGAGGAGTCAGCCAGGAGCCTGTTAAGAACAGCAAGTGGCTTAAAAATTGAAAAGCTGTCTCACTCACTTATCAAAAGAGCGTGGGGATAAAGTGATTCAAAAGGCAACACCTTCCAAAACCATTCAACTCCTAGTGCTTTACCTGCCAAGTACAAACAGGGTGGGCAACTGGGGCAGCGTGGTGTGATCCCAGTACTGAGTGAATACCTCTGAGTGAGGAGGCTGTGCAAGGGCAGAAGAGTTGGGGGGAAGGGAGGAGTAAAGATCCTAACTGAAGTACCAACATGCAGTCGGGTCAGGGGTGCAAATTTAGCACCAGTAGGGAGGCCTGGTGGGATGTACAAGGTGAAATGAGAGTTCTGCTGAAACATCTGAAGAAAGGTGACTTGAAGATGGAAGAGATGAAGAGAAGAGCTCTTAGAAATGTGAGGACTGTGGAGATTTTGTGTTCTAAGAAAAAAAAAAAAGGAAAACATAAAAGCTGCTGTTGACCCAAGTAATTTGGGCTGCAGCTGAGCTGGGTTCAGACCCCTATGTATGATGTTTATCTGTTACCTACCCCATCTCTGTCAAAAATCCTCTGGCAGAAGAGTGTTTTACCACAATGCTGATAGAACTGGGGGAGGAAATGAGCTGCTCTATGGTTATGCCACCTTGTTGGAAGAGGCAGGGAAGAGGATGGATCTGCTTGAGCAGGTCCAGAGGAGGGCCACAAAGATGATCATGAGGCTGGAGCACCTTGTCTCTGAGGACACGTGGAGAGAGATGAGGTTGCTTGGTCTGGAGATACCTTAGAGTGGTCTTCCAGTGCTTAGGGGGGGCTTACAGAAAAGAGGAAGAGGGACTTTCATGAGGGAGTCCAGTGACAGGACAAGGGGCAATGGCTTCAAACTCAGAGGGTAGATTTAGATGAGGTATTAGGAGGAAATTGTTTACTGTGAAAGTGGTGAGGCCCTGGAACAGAATTCCCAGAGAAGCTGTGGAATTGTTCCTCCCTGGAAGCGTTCAAGGCTGGGTTGGGTAGGACTGAGCAACCTGCTCCAGTGGAAGATGTCCCTGCCCATGGCACGTGGGCTGGAACGAGATGCCCTTTAAGGTTCCTTCCAACCCAAAGCATTCTGTTCTTCTATGATTCTATGATCTGGAGATTTATCTGCTGAATTTTTTCCCTAGTGCAACTCTACCAGGACAGTCCAGCTGAACAGTGTGAGCAGGGTGGCTTGTTCAGCAATCAAGGGTCATTTCACTATCCATGTATATTCTTACCAGGCTAACAGTCAGGGCTGAAGAAGTTCCAGGGTTCATGCAAATGCAGCTCTAGATCTGTGGGGATTTATTGAGGGCTGAAAATAGGATTTCCAGCTGTCAGAGACCAGGGAAACCAAAATGGGCTTCTCTAAGGCAAGGGAAGTGGGTTTCAGGAGGGACCTTGCTAAGGGATTGTATGTTGCTGTCATAAACCACAAGACAGGACTAGATCCGATTACCCAATTCCATCCTTCCAGTTGACAAACCCAATTGCAGAATCAACCACTTACCATAATGCATTCAATCAATTTTCTGTTCCTCAGTGCTTGCCTGTAAAGCTCCATTATTTCTTTCTACATTCACAACATCCAGTGTGATGCAAAAAGTGCCTTTTAGCTTCAGGAGGTTTCCAGTTGAAAAATAAGACGCTTGTTTTGAATCTCTCCATCCATCTGGTTCATCAAAGTAGGTCTACAATCAACTGCTCATAAAAGGACTTTGCAAAGAATATTTAATATGCTTCCAGGAAAACCTACTTTTTATTACAGACTTGACAGTTTCTCACCAATGTTCCTCCACCTTCAGTAAGGTTTTAGGTAATGCAATTTTCTTTAGGGCTTTGCAAAATATTTATGCTTAAATTGTGATAATAGATCATGAATTAAGTTCTCAATTCAATGCTGATTTGTAAGGATTTTAATGTAAAAAAACTTCCATGTGCTATAAAAATGCTCTCTTGTTTCCCCCCACATCTGAGGTCCTCTGACACAAATAAGCCTTGGTGTGTATTAAGTGTGAGCAATAGGGTTTAACTGGCAGATTCTGTATAAGCAGAATTTGGATTTTTCCATTACTCTTTTTAGGCTGAAATTGTGGAGAGTTGACACCAGAATGTTACATCTTAAAAGGTTTTGGGTTGTTTGGAGCTGCCTGCAGTCCGGCTGCAAACACAAGTGTGGGTGTCACACTGCAGGTTTCTTGTGTCCTCTACCTTGGTAACAGGACAGAACTGTTAAATTAATTTGCTTTCAACCATTTTGGCTGAACTAAAGGAAATAGTCAAGTTCTGGAGAGGCCACTATAGGAACCTAGAGGATCCATGGAAGTGCTGCTCTGTAGAAAGCCAGGGTGCTTCACTGTGCAATTCTAGGTTAAAACTTGTACCTGATTCCTTAGGCAGTTGTTGCAAAAAGGCATGGAGAGTGATTTTTAGAAAGGCAAGCTAATTTCTTGGTATCCTGATATGGAGTAATGCCCTCATGAGGAGACAATATGGGGAACAGGACGGGAAGGATGGTGATGGGAGACTCCATTAGAGGTCCTTGCAGCAGCAGCTCCATCTGGATGTAGCACCTGAGGCCTAGTGGATAGAGAGATGTTGGGATGAAGGTTGGACTTGATCCTTGAGCTCCTTTCCAACCTCATGATTCTGTGGATCAGATGAGACTCCCTAAGCCCCTGCTCAGCTCAGTCTGTGGCCCTTGGTGACCACCCAGCACATGCATAATTCATTGCTCTTAATTAGCTTAACTACAGACAAAACTTTCTAGTACTAATTATAAACATCTTGCTGTGCTGGGTTCACCCTGGTGGCTGGACACCAGGTGCCCACCAAAGCCACTCTGTCACTCCCCATCCTCAGCTGGACAGGGGAGAGAAAATAAAAGGTTCAGGAGTTGTGGTAAGGACAGGGAGAGACCACCCACCAATTACTATCATGGGCAAAACACACACGACTTGGGGGAATTAGTTTAATTTATTCCCAATCAAAATCAGAGTGGGGTAATGAGAAAATAAAAACTTAAATTTGAAGCAACTTCCCCCATCCCTGCCTCACTTTTTCCCAGGCTTAACTTTATTTCTGATTTTTCTACTTACTCCTATCAGCACAGACATAGGGGAAGCTTCTTAGCAGCTTCTCCCAGAAGCCTCCCCTGTAGCCCCCACTCCTCCAGAGACACAAACCTTGCCATGCCAACCCAGTACACTCACCTATGTACACTGTAATCTGTTTTACAGTGTGAGCTACTTGGAGGAATCTGCAGGAAAAGGTCAGATTCTCCACCTAGGATGTTAATCAACATGTTTAAGTATAAAAATTGCTCAGACTAGGTACAGCCTGAGGGAAATCACTGGAATTATACCGAGGTTCTACCCAGAGGGGTCCTGTGTGCAGTGTCAAATCACCCCTGGAAGCATCAGCCATTAATTCCCTGGGTCATCTGTGATTTATGGTCTCATTTTTTATGGGGCTACCTGTCACGGATCCCTTCTTGGTCTCCTCACAATGAAATCACAGAAAAGCAATAATATAGTGTATAAAAACTTGATTCAGGATCTCAGGCTGACAGTGGTGTCACCTCTGGTTTGTTACATGCTCCTCAGTTGTGCTTAAGCCCTCACCACTTCTATATTATCTTTTCTTAGTGGAGCTGTTAATCGTTGCTCTGATTATGCAACTGTCTTCATGCTGCCCTGTGGATTTCATAACACCCTAGCAGAGCTCCAGTCAGCCAGCAGATCTAGCTTGCCACCAGCTGTAGGAAAACACTTCCAGAAAAGTGCACTCCCTGGGGATCTTATTCAGATTTTAATGAGGAGGATGCTTTGTGATCTTTGCTAATAAAAATGAAACTGGAAGAGAACACTCTCTTGCCAGTGTGGTGGTGTCTGTACTGCCAGCAACTGCAGGCTCTGCACAGGCTGTTGGAATTCCCAGCATATTCTGTCAAGAGATGAATATGTATTATTCAGTGAAGTGTTGCAGTGTGACCATATAAATAGCAATAATATCGTGTGCTGGGAGGGGAAATCCCATGGTGTGTAATGATACCTCCAGCAGAACAGTGTGAACACCTCGTCCCCAACACTCAGGGAGAAGTTGAGTGACCTCCCTGCTTCAGGCACAACTCCTCAGCTACTTCATATTCTCTACCTCTGCCCCTGTCCCTGAATTCCCAGAGGAACAGCACAGATGAAGAGCTAACTGCCTACAGCTTTGTGGGCTCACAAAATACCACTTCTTTTTTTTGTTGGTGGGTTTTTTGGTGGTTTTTTTGGTTGATTTGTTTGTGGGTTTTTTGGTTTGATATTTCTTTTTTTTTCTCCATGACAAAAAGCTATTTGGAAGAATCTTTCCACCTCAAATAGAAATAGCCTGAACAGTTCATGCTGCTTTTAAAATGTGTTCCTGAATTGACAGCACAAAACAGATGCTAATATAACATTTAGTCTGTTGAAAACCATATCCAACTCATCAATTAGAAAACTAATGTTTGAGATAGGAGCAGATATCCTTTCTACCTCTCCTTTCCCAACCCCACCACCTTGCCTTGCTGGCCTGTCTTTCCTGAAAAGGCAGAGCCATCCATGACCACATTCCAGTGGTGGGAGCTGTCCCACCACATCTCTGTGATTGCCACCAGGTCATACCCTGTGTCCACACAGGGATTTCTAACTCCTCCTCTTTATTCCCCATGCTGTGTGCATTGGTGTGGAAACATTTCAGGGATGGATGAAACCTGGAATCAGAACTAGTCTGGTGGCATGCCCTGCACTCATTTATCCTCAGGATAACCTTGAGGTGGGAAGAGGGAGACAGAACTGCTCTTGCTTCAGCTCTTGGCTGATCCTGTGCTGCAGAACACAGTGCTCTGAAGGTGGAAATCTTGTAGAGAGGAACCTGCTTCTTTTAATCAGAAGTGTTCTCCAGGTCCTGTACAGATAATTCCAGCTGATTACAGTCCTGTCGCTGTCTCTGCTTTGGAGCTGGTATTGATCAAATTATCCCTCTTCAGGGAAGAAACCAGCTTCAGCAGGGGGTTGGACTGGATGACCTCTGGAGGTCCCTTCCAACCCAGGGTGTTCTATGATTCTATGCTACTAGTGAGGTAACCCCCCAATGCATGGTGCTCCCACAAACCACCATTCCCTTCTCTCTCATTTCATTGTAAAGATCATACTGGAATAATAGTCTGCTCTGCTAAGGTGTGAGCTTCTGAATGACAAATGATTGGTCCAGCAGAGAAACCTCATAGGGATTATAACATCCAGCTAATTTCCAGAGGGGAGGGGAGTAGAGCATTAAGTATTCATGGCACATGTGCTTAGCTTGCTAGTTCTTACTGGGTCACAAGAGACAGAAGATGACAGGAGAACTTGGCAATAAAAAAAGATGTTTTCTATGCTGCTGTGTTTAATACACCAAGGTCTGAACAACAGATGAACAAAATACTTTATTTCTAGCTAATAGCTTAGTGTTCTCTGTTTTAGACATTGAGAGGTAATTTTCAGGCTCATGAAGCTAAGGTCTGGGGGAGGATTCCTTTCTCCCCCTGCCCCTTCCCTCTGGGGAAATTGCTGGTTATGCTGAGTCTGCCAAAGAAATAGAACTTACTAGTTGGAGACAAGCAGCTAGGAAAAGTAGGTGTATGTACACAATTGTAGCTTTCTGGAAGGAAAATGTTTGAGGAAAAAGCTTGTCTGCTTTCTGCATGCTCACAGTACTTGTGCTTGATCATTATGGAGTGGTGCTCAAAGTAAATACAGCAAGCAGGGAGTTCCAAAGGTCATCTAAGAATTACAGAAGAGTTTCCTGGCTTGGAAAAGACCTTTAAGATCATCCAGTGCAATCATTAGGGTATGTGCATAAATATTTAAAGGCAAAATGGGTCAGATAAATAAAAAGAGAGTTCCTAGAATGGATCCATGTGCCTAAGGCAAGTAAATCAGAACAGAACAGGTTAATAAATGCCTTTTTGAAAAGCCTGTTAACAAGCTACCTAATTTCTTTAAGCTACTGAGGTAAAGGACAAAACCAGGAGCTACAAGAATAGCTCAGCCCACACTATGGTGACATGAACTCTGGAAAAATGAGCCCAGGATAGACCTGTGCTGGTGCCATGACTTCTGACTTAGAGACACCTTGTGTCCAGATTCAGAGGCACGATGAACGTACTCAGATCCAGCATTGCTCTAGTAACTGGCCATTTAACCTCGGGAAGAGTGAAAGGGCCATGGGAGAAGGGGTATTCCAGTGCTACAGATCGGAGGGGAATACATAAGTCTGCAAATCCTGCTCAATTAATCACCAGAAATTCAAAGGTCACAAGACAGCACAGTGTCCTACAACGAGAGGGCTTTAGTTGGCTGCCCATAATTATGCTTGTAGGTCACAGATGCTGCTTGTTACACTCCAAGATTCTTTCCATAGCATTTTAATTCCAACTTTTGTCATTGTTTGAGTGGCTCTGGAGAGCTGCTGGTGGTCTTAATGGAAATTAATATCTCTCCATAGTTTAATTACCTTGGAGACTCGTGGGGTTTATTGGTACCGTAGAAGAGGAAGCTACTTGGGTGGCACAGAACAATAGAATCAGACTGCTTTGGGTTGGAAGGGACCTTAAAGCTCATCCAGTTCCACCCCCCTGCCATGGGCAGAGCTACCTCCCACTAGAGCAGGCTGCTCAAGGTCCTGCCCAGCCTGGCCTTGAAAACTTAAGGGGAGGGGGTGATCGTGGATGTTTGATCTACAATAATAACCTAGATTCTTTGTAGACTCCTTTGAGAGAGAAGATGAATTTCTCTCAAGATATCCATTTTAGACATCTAAGTATTGGTGAGAAACAGCTTAACCCACTCTCTCTCTCTTGTTTCATTTGCTAGGAGGCATATAGGTGCCTCTTAGTAAATGAGAAAGCATTAGCCTGGGGAAGTGTTTCACACTTGGCTACAGAAATAAAGCAGGATAAACTCTTTTTAAGTAGAACTTCCATCTCCAAGCAATCACTCAATATTCTCAGTAATCTCTTTGAAAAGAGCTGCTTTCATTCTGGAAAGATGGGCATAAAATATGAAAAACTTTGGAGGCATTTCCAGGTTAAAAGATACGTCAGAGGAGCACGATACTAAATATCTTGCCATCTCTAAATCTTGGCTAATAAGCATTTTAACTCATGCAGCCTTGTTTGTGTAAGCCAGAAGCAATGATGTTGTGGTTTCAGATACCTTTGTGTTTGAACTGATGTTTAATTACACGATAACAGATTGGAATTTTCTTAACCTTAAACCTTTGGAGGCACTCCAAGAGAGCATGAATGGAAACATCAGTAAATAATGAGGTTATCTCACTGAAATCAAGAGCACACTCTGTGGCCTTATAGGTCGTTGGAAAACTATAAATCTAAAAGAGTTAGATTGAAAACATGCTGAGAAATTGAAGCTGAATTCCTGAAACTCCAAAGGAGACCATGTGAAATACGAGTAGTGTTTCCTTCTTAAAATAGATGGTGCTATAAATAGAAGCCCAAAATGATGCTTCCGTGCTGAAATGCACTGTTGGCTTGACATCAAATGCAGTCTGCTCTCTGGCATTTGGAAATCTATCTCAAAATGATGTCATGTTTAGACTTTGGATGCATTAGAAAGCCTTTTCACCAGGGTGCTTCTGATGTATTTTCACCCTCGTTACCTAGGAATCCAGAAGAGAGAGGATTATGAATAATAAGCAAGGCTGTAAACTGATGGCTGTATTGTTTTCTTCCTACCAGGGTATGAAAATGCATCATGAGACAGCAGACTCCTACAGAACACAATTAATGTGTAAAATTACCTACTACTGTTAAATTCAGATGACTCTAAGTGCATATCTGAAAGTGTAAACACAGCTGTGGCTCTGTCTTTCTAAAAAGATCACCTAGAAATGGTGCAGAGCAAATGATGGGTGGTTTCCTCTACAAACAGAAGTGGCCTTTTCATTGTTGTCCTCTTCCACTGACCTCTCCTAAAAGGCTCTTGAGGATCTTAGGGACTCCTACAGAACACCTGTTACGATGCTGCCAACTACAGAAGCATTTTCCTACCTAACTTTGAGCTCCTGAGCTTTGAGTGCCATACTCTGCTGTCTGTACTGAGGATATTTATGTGTCTGGAATGTTTTACAGTGGAGAGAAATATTCACTTTTTATTCAGGGATATTGCAACACAACTTTACAGAGTCAGAGAATGGTTTGACTTGGAGGGGACCTACAAGATCATCTCCTTCCAACCCCCCTGCCATGGCAGGGACACCTCCCACTAGAGCAGGTTGCCCCATCCAACCTGGATTTGAACACATCCAGTAATGGAGCATCCACAGCTTCCCTGGACAGCCTGTGCCAGTGTCTCACCACCATCAGAGTGAAGAAATCAGGTTTTGACCATGGGTTTTTTCCCCTTGGTATCTTTTGATGTGTCCAACCAGACCTTTGGCATGGTGAGTGTACTGCTGTCCATAAAGCCATGGATGGCTTTCAGGATCTTATGCCATGACTGGTGTCTTGCAGGTCAAACATTCAGGATAATGCCACTTTCTCACTATTGGAGGCTTGATTAAATAGAAGAAATAGTTTGGGGTTCTTTTGTGGGCTTAATCAACAGGGAGAGGAGACACACAGAACATTCCCGTTGTGATGCTGAGGCTGAAGATTAACTGAAGAACACAAATGGTGTGGCTTGTTTCTTTTTACTGCCTGCTTATTACTGTAGTCATTGTCTGGGGCTACCAAGTGAGAGAGGTGGTCTTCTGCCTCTCCTCCTCTCTTGTGCATGTGATACCACCATGAAGGGAGAATTTGACTTCTAATAATACATGTTTGGGCTCCTCATGATATGTTTTTAGCTCAATAGAATGCCTGGAAAGTGCTTGTTAACAGATGCCATGAAAACTAGTGTTCCAGAGAAGATTTGTCTTGTTGGAGTTTGGTACAAATTTAGAGCTGTTTTAGGAAGCAAACTGAAAACATTAGGCTATGCTGTCTTTTTGGTCCTGCCAAGAAAATAGTGTAGATCAAAGTCTGAGTGAGGGTACAGGTTCTTTACCATGATGCCCACCATCTTTTATGGTGTCACTTTTTTGACTGTAATGCTAGAAATACTCCCCCCATATTCTCATTTTTTTTTCTCTAGGAGCATGTAACATCAGAGAATTAGAATCATAGAATGTCTCAGTTTGGAAGGAACCTCCAAAGGTCGTTTAGTCCAATTCCCCTGCACTGAGCAGGGTCATCCTCAATTAGATCAAGTTTCTCAGAGCCCCATCAAGACTGACCTCGAATGTCTCCTGGGATGAGGTCTCCACCACCTCCCTGAGCAACCTGGTCCAGTGTCCCACCAGAGTCTCAGAGTGAAGAACTTCCTAATATCCCACCTAAATCTGCCCCTCTCTAGTTTCAAACCCTTGCCCCTTGTCCTATCACCACATTCCCATATAACCAGCCCCTCCCCAGCTTTCCCTTGATTCCCATATGATACTGGGAGGCTGCTCTAAGGTCTCCCCAGAGCCTTCTCTTCTCCAGGCTGAACAACCCCAGCTCCCTCAGCCTGTCCTCATAGCAGAGGTGCTCCAGCCCTCTGAGCATCCTCGTGGCCCCTTTGATTACATCAGTGCCACTTTGCCATAGCACCCATGCCCTCGGAATGTGACTGTTGAATGAATGCACCTACAGCACACTCAGTTAGGTGGGGGTCCCTCAGCACTGTCCTGGGAAATACCCATTACAGGCCAGGTTACTTAAGCCCACTTTAAGCTTGCCTGAGCTGCTGTTTTCTATGTAAGCAAGAGCCTGTTTTTCCAATCAGTTCTTTGATTATGGAGACTTCTGGCCTTGAAGATGCTTGACTCTTACTAAATTACTTCCTATTTTTCTTTTCAGAAAGTCTAAATCTTGTTAAACCCAGGACTTTTATACCTTGGCCCCCTGGACTTTCTCTACTTTCTGGTTGCAGTGCCACCTGTGAAAAAGGCTGTCTGAAACCACAGCCTCTAGACTGTTCCATTGATTGCAGGGATAAAGCTGGGTTCTCTCAAGCTTCTTTTGTCATCTCACTTCTTCACTGTTGGCTTTCATCTTTAACCTTTGTGTTCTGTTTTCTCTCCTTTAAATTTCCTCAGTCTGAAATCGCCTCATTAGGAGGCAGGTCAGAGGATAAGAAGGCATTCTCTCGTGCTTATTTCCACCTATTAAGTATTCATTTGGGGTAAAAGTGATGTACAGATCCCTTGGACAATGCCCATACGTGCTGCCAGTTGTCAATCACTGACCATCCCATGTCACTCTCCCAAAGACTCCTCAAAACCTGAGTGAAATGGGCAGTAGGAGAGTGATTGACACAAATCTCCTTGTGGACAGCTGCTTATGCTCAATAACAACTCCCCTTGGCTATTTACAGCATTTATCTTCACTGGATTTGTAGGATTCCTAACAAGTGGCCTCAGTGTCCAGGAAAACCAAAGTGATTCT
Organism: Chloroceryle aenea; assembly: GCA_013399075.1. Taxonomy (NCBI): domain Eukaryota; kingdom Metazoa; phylum Chordata; class Aves; order Coraciiformes; family Cerylidae; genus Chloroceryle; species Chloroceryle aenea. The sequence continues at coordinate 52,863 of VWZY01003935.1, read as the reverse complement.
GAGAGATTCAACTCCTAAGAAGATTGTTGAAAGATTTTTATTTTTTGATCATCTTTGTGGCCTCCTCTGGATCCACTCCAACAGATCCAAGTCCTTCTTGTGTTGGGTGATCCAGAGCTGGATCAGCACTCCAGGTGAGGTCTTACCAGAGCAGAGGGGCAGAATCCCCTCTCTCAACCTGCTGGCCACACTTCTGCTGATGCAGCCCATGTGGAGCTTTTGAGGCATCTTTCCCAGGATGTCAGGGGTTGGAAGGGACCTTGGAGACCTTCGAGTCCAACCCTCCAGTCTTTGCACATTGCTGGCTCATATTCAGCACTTCATCTCTACAGAAATATCCATAAATGCACATAAATATCTGATGAAAATGGAAGTCTATGCCATAGGCTAGTAGTCTGCCAGCAGAATAATTAACTTATGTTTGGTTTTGAGGGTTGAGTGCTGCTAATTGTTGGAAAGTCATGACCAAAGTGTTCCCTTGCAAAAATAACCTCTAGCCATGGTCAGGCTCTGAGAAGTCTCACTTATGGCTGAGGCATCAGAAAGCCTGAATACTTCATTGATCAGTGCCAGTGCTTTGAAAGACTGAGACAAATTGCTCTGTTTTCTTTCCCCTCAATAACAAACCAATAAATAAAGATAATGCCAACGCCCCAGATTTTAATTAAATATTGATGTGCTACTCAAAATGTTTGAGTTTGAAATTAAGGCATTGAAAAGGATTCAGCCTCCAAAATGAAATTCTCTACCTTAGAACATGAAAATGTGTCAGGAAAGTAAATGGGTAACATCATACATAGTGCTGTGCTAAAAGTGTTGTCCCAGATACTGTTATTTTTATTTAGCTGATAACATCTCTTGGAAATCCATTGATTAGATTGGGATTGGACTGATATTGATTATTGATCCTTAGAAGAACACCACCTTTTCTTTGAGACTGTTCTTTCACACTGCTTTTGGTGGCTATAGCTCTTGATTTGAGCTACGAGGTGGATCTGACAGTGAGGAGCCAGATCAGATGCTCCTTAAAGCCTGGAAGGACTCAAGACCCTAACTTTTCTGACTCCAGCCCCACAGGGTTTAAGAGCAATTTACTGCTGGAATATTAGCAGTGAGTCAATATCTTCCCAGGGGCAGAAGAGGGAAAGCCTGTGGAATAATAATGTGCCCAACTAGAACTACTGTAGGATTCTATCTCGTGCTGGTGTGTGAAGGACACTGCTTATCCATCATTTTCAGGCTTCAAGCTGTCTGAGACTGGAGAGAATTTCTGCCACTGGGCTATGACTGGATGAAGCAATGTCATGAGGGACAATTCCCAGGAAGAATTTACAATCTTCTCAAACCCTTGCTATCTTCCTTTATTTAGTTTTTTTCCTAAAGGGAAAAAAAACCTGACAGGAATATGATGGAAAAGATATTGGCACTAGAAAAGCTTGTTTGGGTATTTTGTAGAAGGGAAAACATCAGAATTGATTCAGGTTTTTTTATATTGGTGACTTCACTGAATGAAACTCAAGCTTTTCATGCTTGGTAGAGTGGTAATGAGATTTCAGATTAGCAAATTCAGAGCAATGCTGAGCAGGTTTGACCATGCATTTCACAATAGATTGGGTGTATTTTTGTTGTTGGTTCTTACATGATTTTTAACAAATGATGAATAATAAGCAGCAACAATTTCCAGCCAAGCATCCCACCAGATATTTAGCAGGCCACATTTATTAATATTTTTGTGCAGTAAGTAATATAGTGGGTTTTTTTTCCCATGTCTTGCTTAATGCTTCTAGCAATCCATGACTCATGACTTTCTAGGACAGTGATGATGCATACTGGTAAAGTCTAAGGCACAAGAGGATCTGATGAGCCTAGTCTTCATCAGCAGGCAAAATAATCCTGTCAAAATAGAACAATCAATATTCAGATGGAGAAAATAGAGACTGAGGACAAAAAAAAATGTTAAAAGAGGGGGAAAAAACCCCTTTATTCAGAGAAATTTAGGAAAATTTGAATGTAGAACATCACAAACCACTGGAGAGCCAGTAATTTACTTGTAGTTCATGGTTTGTCTGCTGTAAAGTTTTACAGAGGGTTAATCCTCCTCTCTTCATGGTCTGCAGCTATTTCTGCTGGCTTAAGGCTACACGTGAGTGCAGACTTGGGAGAAGAGAATATACCAGCTACCAGCATATTTTCTTTCCAGAAGCTGGGAATTCTGGTTAAAATCCATCCATGAGTGACTTGGGGAAAGGATTCCACCCAATTTATTCAGTGCAGTTAAGGATGTGAAGCTGTTGAATCTTTTTACTGTTCTCTTACTCAGCCACCAGAGAATTCATCACGTACTTTCTATCCTGCTGGAAAGAAGACAGAGAACTTGTCAGAGCTGTTAATTCTTAACGACTCTCTAAAGGTAATGAGGGTGTCTGAACTGGGATGCCATCTGTTCAGCTGAGGTGGTTTCGAAGCCAAGCTGTGACTGTGCTGTAAAGACTTGGTCAATGCAAGTTATGACTCCTCCTCATCCTGGGTGGACAGGTTCCTTCTCAGAAGACACCAGGATTTAGCCAAAGGACTCTTACTTGCTTGAGTCCTGCTCTGCTGAGGGTGCAGGTAGGATACATGCTCATACCCAGAAGCTTGGAAGCATTCCCAAGCTCCCAAATTTACCCTTGATTTTATTATCAGGCAACCAATAGTTTCCCAAGACCCAAGCCAAAGAAGAACAGAGCAGTGAAGAGGTTGCACGGCCCACTTAGGGGAGGTTTTGGCTATGGTAACCATCACTGTTAAAGGAAATTGAGTGACAGCTCGTCCAAAGTGGAGACTAAGGAAGGGACAAGAGAGAAATCAATCCAGTAGCAGAAAAGAGACCGAAGGAGGAGACCTTGACTGATGGAAACATGTCAACTGCATCTTAACATGTTCCAAAAGACCATGAGAGAAACTGAGACAAAGAATGGCACACATGCTCTGTTCTTTTGCCTCAACTGAAGCCATTCGTGTGCTGCTTACAGCACAGAGTGGTTGCTTCCACATTTCTGGCAAAGATTTTACCTGCACACGTGCCAAGTAGATGGAAGTCTCTGTGGTGTCGTGTTTGCCTGAAAATTTAAAAAGGAAAATGTGATGGCACCTTAAAATTTTCACATTTATTATACAGAGGCCACAAAACTGCACCTCATTTTCTCCCCTTCCTCCTTCCCTTTCAGTTTTTATCCTAAACCTCTTCCTACCTTGGCAAGACAGTCCCAGAACACTCCTGTGCTTTGGTGAAAGATCACCTCTTCAGATGTCAGCTGTGCCCCTGTATGCTCATCAGCACCAGTTCCCATGGGAAATGTGCTAGGGTGAGGGGTTTTTCCAGGAAATGGCCTTTTCTTTAAGGCTAGTTGCTAGATATTTGCCATATTCAGTGCAAATTTGGTGTAAGCTAGATTTATAGCTCAAAATGTTACCGTGTGAAGGCTTAAGGGCTATTTCCCATTCCTTTTCTGCAATTGAGATGGTAGGGTATAGTAACTAAAGAATAATTTCTGAAATACCATCTTCAGTTAAAAAACCCCAAACTTTTGTCATTAAATTAGAGAGTTTAATTGCTTTTGGCTTTCCAGCTGACATCAATCTGCAAAATAAAATACAAGGCAATTGCTAATATTGGTAACAACATCAGCTTTCTGTATTTGGGTTATGAGCTCCAAATTCTAACCTTCAGATTCTAAAGAGCTGCAAAGGAGCTCAAAGAAAGAATTCTTTCTTCAGGTTTCTTTTTCTTGCCACAAATTGCAATAAAATAGAAACAATATGTTTGGGATGGGGTGGAGAAGGGTAGTGCTGCTTTTTCACTCCCAGCATGAGAAGATCTACTAGTGTCATTCAGATATGTTTAATGAAGGTCAATTCTTAAGCAATTTTTGCCAGCTGCCATTCTTCACTGATGTATTTAGGGTCCTGTTTGGTTTGTCAGAAGACCAAGCTGAGTATCTGTGACATGGCAGGAGCAAGAACCAACAGATAGAACCTATAAGTGAGTTAAAAAATCAGATTCAAAATAGGGTCAGGTTTCAAGCTCAAAATGCAAATCTAGGATCAAAATCTCCAGAAGCTCTTGGGCCTGTTTAAGAAAGTCCTGCTTTAACCTGGAAATGTTCCTGCAGAAGACATCTAATTGTATTTTGATCATTGCTGACTTTGCACACTTGCTAGTTAACAAGATTTCCTCCAAACATCATCTGCTCTCTGGGTGTGATTGTGGCTTTGGAACATTTGCATTTAATATTAGTAAGGGATGTATCTGGCAGCATCAGTGACAGCTAAAGCTGAAGGAAAGTCGTTTAAGAAACAAATCTAGTTTTAGGAGCTTTGGTATTTGAAGTTCTTGAAATAGCCTGACTTGAAATTTTTTGAGCTCCAGAGACTCTGCTTTGTTTGTTTGTTTTTCCTCTCCTCCTAAGTGGCTGCTTGCAAGAAGACAATGTTCCAAATCTAGTTTTGACCATTAAACAGACATGCAATGTCTGTGCCCTTATGATTCAGAAGAAAACCTTTAGATGCTTGCTTTTACCAGTGGAAGGCAATTGTGAATGTAACAATTGCCCAGGATTGTATTAGACAAGTACTAGGGAAGTGTAGGGTCCTGTACTGAGGGAGGAATAACCCCGTGTAGCAGTACAACCGAGGGGCTGACCTGCTGGAAAGCAGCTCTGTGGAAAAAAACCTGGGAGTCCTGGTGGACAGCAGGATGACCATGAGCCAAAACGTGCCCTTGTGGCCAGGAAGGCCAAGGGTCTCCTGAGGTGCATCAAGAAGAATGTGTCTGGCAGGTCGAGGGAGGTTCTCCTTCCCCTCTGCTCTGCCTTGGNGTGATATGATAGAGGCTCCTTACCTCTCCTGAGTTCCAGACTGCCCTTTCCTAAGCCTTACCAACACACCTCTCTTCTGCTGTAGTCCTCGAATAGTTTGTCCTTTACCTGCAGGTGTTATCCTTACATACTTGGACACTCTCTGCAATGGAATGGTGCCATGGCAAAATCCTACTTATGTCCCCATGTATCATCATTTCAGGTTTACTGGTCCTAGGGACACTATGGAATTCAAACAGGCCTGTCTGATTTTTAGCAGAATCCTTCTGAAGTCACCTTAGTAGAGGAAAAAACTGCCAGAATGTATCAGCTGAGCAGTGCTGAAGAGACAAACACACCCTTCTAAGGCACCGTCACATCTGCAGTCACAGCTCCCTGCTCTGCTGGCAGAGAAGAGGGAATCTGTCATGGCTTTGCTCTTCAGGTCAGGAACACTGCTTGCTGTTGCTGATGAAATCTGTCTGGGCAGCCCACACGACCTAGCAGTAGGCTCTTTCCTACACAAAGAGTGAGCCTGTGAAGTGTTGTGTGATGCTTGACCCGTGGGTCCTGCGCGTGTCGCTGTGGAGATCCCGTTTGAGGCATTTGAAACTTTACAGGGATGCTTCTCCCTTTCTTCCTGTGAGGGATGGGCTCAAACCACCTCTAGCAAATGAATATCTCTACCAATTGCCACGACCATCAGAAACATGCTCAGGCTGCATCTTTTCACTTCAGCACACAAAGAAATTTATGCTGGAGGGAAGTTGAGTTCTTTCAGACTTCCCTGCTCCACCAGCTGGCCTGTAGATGACTTGGAGTGTGGTGCTACTGGTTTTCAGCAAGGAGAAGCCAATAAAAGCTCCTTCCTCCCTCAAAGTGTGAGCTAGTGATGCTAGTCATCATCTCTACAGAGTAAGTGGTTAGTAATTAACTTCTATCCCAGTCCTCTGCACAGGACAGTGTGATTAGTTCAGCCAGGAGAGTGGAATACAAAGGAACTAAAATCGTGGCACAAAAATTGGAGCAGTATTGAGGTTATTAATAATCAAAACTGGACATTTATTGCCAAAATAAAAGTGCATTTTATAACACTGCTTAGTTAAAAACTGGTCATGGAAAACCATTAATATTTTTGTGCTTTTTGATTTGTAATTATTTACAATTAGTATTAAAAATTGTTGGGTTTTAAAACTTTGTTTTGTTGTTTGGGGTTTTTTGTGGTTTTTTTTGTGTGTTTGGGGTTTGTTTGTTTCATTTTTGTCTTGTTATTGATTTTAATATCCTCTTTCTGGATCTAGGGGTATGAAAACTCCTTCATGAGTTCCTTCTCCCCAGTACTGTGGCAGACTGACAGATGTGTAGACAGACCACTCGTTCATTACAAACCTTCAGGAGCTTCTAATCCTCTCAGCATTGTAATCACGAGAGGTAGCAATCAATTTCTGTTGTTCTGGTAATGACACCTGAGATTTTAATTTAAATTGGTAACTTGTCCCCCAAGCACTTGCAGGGGAAGCTGGCAGCGTGGTCAGGTAACTTCAGACTTCAATGATTTTTTGTGCTCCCCACTCGTGCAGGGATGTACAGAGGCAGGATCCTGCTAGGCTTTGGTGGTGTGGGGTTTAATCACTGCGAGTAGGCAGGGGGTTTAATGACTTAATGACAAGTCCACCCATTTTAATGGGAACTGCATGCTAATTAATTAGTAGCTGGGGTTTCTCAGCCTCTTTAAGAAATATTGATAACTGCAGTTGCCCTTTGGGAATGTGAATAATTGACTGGTTAGCTTCTAAAGCAGTGGAACTGGGAAGATTGCCACAGATTAACAAAATTCTAGGATTTTTCTTTTAATGAAACAGCCTCAGAGCTTTAATTAGCCAAAGCCAAACCCCTTCATTGTTGGAGAGCAAGAAGCCACCTCCTTGTTGAGGTTGGAAGTAACACTTGTGGTAAACCCTTCCCAGATCCGATGCTTTTCTCAGGGAGAACATGGGAAGATTAACTGAAAAGATACAGGAAAACTGCTCTCTGAACCTCTCGAGCAGGATTTAGAGCAGTAATTTGCAGGTGGCACAAAATGAAGTTGAGTTGTAGCTCTTCCATGACAATAGAAGTGATTCATGTTTGCAGTGGTCATTTTTATCTACAGATGAATTGTTATCTGTAGTTTTATTACCAGGATACAGTGGCTACTGGAAAAGCTCCCTTTGATATGCTTATTTTTTATAGAATAATTTACTTTAAATATTTTTCTTCTTTAATCATGTGCTTAATTCCAGCATATCCCAGCCTACCACTCTTCATCTTGACTAAGATGGTATTTTCTTTCTGAGTTTTTTCTTTTTTTTTTCTTTCTTCCATAGAATTACAGACTGGGTTGCAAAGGGAATTCAAAGATCATCCAGCCCAACTCCCCCTGTCATGGACAGGGGCATCTTTCACTCGGTCAGGTTATTCTAAGCCCCATCCAAATGGGGTTCAAATCTCTTCACCATTGAGACTTGAAAGGGGCTTCAGGTCTCCTGATTTTTTTGGCCGTGTCCATGAATATAGAAAACCCACTTTCCATAAGGATTCCATGGCATTTATCTCCTGTAAGTGAGGTCAGGGTGAACTCACCAGTGTCTCAGGGCAAGAAAAGGACCCCAGCACTTCTGAATGCAGTAGAACCCTTGAACAAAAGGTGCTTTATGTCCCAACTTTTCCCTCCTGATGGATTTTTCCACGGGAGACCTATCTTTTAAATTGTTGCTACGCTGCTCTAACCCTGACTTGACTCCAACTGAAAGCAGCAGAAAAAACTCTTACAATTTAGAAAGACATTCCAAGAGCAATAATTGGGTTTAGGGTAAGTTTGGCAAGAGTCTGGAAAGCTGTAACCCAAAGTCATTTGTGCTGCTTGCTGATCCTCAGACTGTTCTGTTTGTGTCTTATCTCACCCCATTGCTCCTAAGACGTGTTTGTTCCTCATGCAAATCACATGCAAATATCAATACTCAATGCCTTAGCCTTCCTTTTCTAATAGTTTGGTATTCAGTGCTGCAACCAAGGAAGATATCTATGATGTAGCAAAATATAATTGGGAGTAATTATGCTTGGAACCTTCTCCTCCAGGATTTATTAAATATTTACAAACAGGGGCTACCTTGGGGGCTTTCTGCTTGGTTTTAGATGAGAATGGGAAAAAAGACTGAAGGCTTTTTCAGTCCTGGGTGTGCATAACACTTCTGATGGGCACATGAAGCTGTTGAGGGAAATCTCCCTATATTAGCTAACAATTAATGGAAAATTATTTGCAAGTAGTGGTGGTGTAAAAACATTTACAGAACAAACTAAAAAAATAGTTTGCTGTTTGTTTTCTTGTTCAAGCACCCAAGACTGAGATCATTTTTTTTTGCCTGAAATAAACCAAGAAAGAGCCTCCACTGCTCCTGAACCAGCCCTGCCTGCTGAGCTGGAATTGTATGGATTCTGCTGGTGCAGAGTGAATTAGCCAGGAAAAAACCAGCAAGAGTGCCTGTAGTTCTGGTGATCCTGGTGGCATCACCTCAAGGACTTGCTGAACAGAAATGACTGCTACTCGCAGGTCAGCTCTTGAGTGCTCTTTTTTTACATAGGTTGGGTCATTTTTCACTTTGTTTTTCTCCAAGTGGTGTTGCCACTTGTTCTCGTTGCTCCTTAGAGGTTGTTGCTGTCATTATTGTAGTTTAGTTTTGAAGATGTCCTCCCCTAATTGTACTAGCAAGGGGACTAAGTTATTTTGACATCAAAATATAATAAAGCAGGGTATTATTTTAGGTGAGGAACAAGCAGTAGACAAATGTAGTCCTGAGTGACACATCAGCTGCTTTTTATGGAGTCCCTTAAAAATGAAATACTCCAAGCTGCTCTTTTGGAGAAATATGCTTGAGAATATAATCTATAAAATAACAACAATAAAAAACAAACCAAAACAAAAGCCAACAACCAGCAGCCAGCATGAGAGAGTTGTTATTTCTCTCCTTTGTGTTGCAGCATTGGAGCACTGCAGCTCCTTCAGACCAAGAAGGATAGTCAATCTGGTTTGATAAGTAATGAAGGTTTAATTAATTAAGTACAATGTGCATGCTTTGAATCCTTTAGTGCACAAGCACACACAAAAACACCTGAATGCAGACAGCAATTGAAAAGTTCAGTACAGAACCTGCCTTAAGGGGAGATCGTGGTCGGTCGGGTTGAAGTGAGGTTGCTTCGTGGAAATCCCATCTCCAAAGCTTCTCCCTGTCCAAGGAGAAGTTACTTTCCTCTCTATCTCCAGTTTGTTGAAGTTGTTCCAGTCTGATGGTGCTTCCTTATGCATCTCACAGCCTGCAGGCAGCTGCTGTGGCTACCTGGAAGCATCTTAGCAAGGATGAGTTAAGAAACCAAATTCTCCCATGCCTGTCCTAGGAACTGTATTTGGTGTACCCTCTTGTCATCTCCATCTGACAACCTGGCTCTGGACTGCAGAATGGCCAGCAAAACAATGGTAAGGTTCATCAGCTGGAGATGGGAAGAGCTGCCTTCATGTGGGAGAACTTAGCTCAGGACACCTCGGGTGTGCATCTTGCCTTTCCCTCCACAAATCAAAGGCATTTAGAAAAGATGGTGCATTTGTGTGTAGTCTGAAGAGTGAACGTGGGCATGGAAGCTTTTGGGAGATGCTGTTTGAGTGCAGACCTGCATTGGGGAGGGCATGGTCAGCGTTGTTGAAGGCCAAAAATGTAGCTCTGGAGCAGGAGGCTCCTTGTGAGAACCCTTCATTTCCCCATTGCTTTCCTTTGTCCTTTTGCTTCTCTCTCGAGCTCGACAGTCTGGCAAACCTCTTCAGTGCTAGCCCAGAAGATCAGGAGTCCAGTTCAGCTGGAAATCAGAGATCTGTTCCAGCTTGCTGCTTGTCATATCAATGTTTGTTATTGAACATGCAAGGATGGAGATTCTCCAGCCTCTCTGATTTCAATACTTCCTTATCAACCCACTCAGGAACTCAAATACCTCTTGCTGTCTCTCACAGCCTGCAGGCGGAGAATACTTGAAATATTTGAAAGCTATAAGGTTGTGTTGAGTGTCTTCCTCTTCAAATTAACATCTCCCATTCCACAGCTCATTTGGTCTGTCCTAGTAAACTTTAGATCTTCACTTTCTGTGATCGTGTTCGATGTTCCCTTTGAACTTTCTTGACAGTCCGTGCCTCTCTTGGTTTCAAGCTTGAAAGTAAGTCTCAAAATAGTTTTCTAGGTGAGACCTTACTACTGTCACCTAGAGTAGAGGATTTTTTACATACCCTCTTGTTTGTGTCTTCTTGACAGTGACCTACATCCAGAAATTTACATATCTTCTATCACATTGCATCTCGTTTGCCTACAGCACATTCTCCAGTTCTCAAGCTCATTCTGAATTCTCATTTTGTCCTTTAGCTGTTTAAAGCCACTCCCAGCTTGATGTCACTTGACCTTTTTATTTATTATTTTTTGGCAGAGAGGGGGGCATGTATCTTTTGCACAGCTAGTAAAGCAGTTAGATAATTGTGAATCAAAAGTGGACCATAAGAGGACCTTGCATGATCCAACCTTCCTTTTTATTTATTTTTTTGGTCATCATCTACTAAGGAAAATATAATGAAGTAGTTTCCATGTTACCAGGCTCATACACATCACAATCCACCTTAACAGAGGAAGTGTGAGGGCAGATGGAATGAGGTTCCCTGGTAGCCAGTCTATTTCCTTCTCAACTGCAATCTCATTTCTTTTTTCCTCCAGCCCCCTATAGGTACCAGAGGATGCTCAGCAGCAAATCACACTTGTGCAATCCTTTAAGACTGGAAATGTAAATGAAAGTTGACTGTTTTGTCAACATGCTGAATCCATCTGGGAATATTTTCTTTTTCCTAACTTTTTTTTCCAGAATTTAAAAAAATAAACGTGTATTTGTTTTGAGACTTAGTGGAGGGGAGGTATTTAGCAAAACCATTCCAGGATGAGAGGATTTTCATTTGGCTAATGCTTCCACTTAACGTGAAGTCTGTAGAGTTTAGCCAAAAAAGATTTCAAATCCTCCTCCCCCCATTAACTGTTGCTAACAAAGATGTCAGTAGGAGTTCTCTCCACGGGTGAATGCATCACATGCCCCTTGCAGAACTCTCTAGATGGTCTGTGGTTAAGTTCTATTTTTAGCACTGCAGTGCACCTGGTGCCAAAAAAACTCTGGAGATGCTTGCAGGGAAGTGATGGCAATATGATCAACCATCTGACACGATTTTCTTCTTTCCTTGCCTTTTTGTCTTCCCAAGGAGAAACTTGAGTGTGAGATAATTTTAAGGGGGAGGGGGTGAAGTGAATGGTTATGCTCAGTAAAAGCACTTTGTGTCCTTGACAGAGGCTCCCAATGCAGTCTTAACACAAGTTGCTGCCTCACTCAACTTGGTGTAAGTCTGCATAAGGGGTCAGGGCAGGGGTGGACCTTCATTTAGCAACAGTTTGGCTTGGATGACTGGATGTGGAACCTTCAAGTTTAATAAAATAGGTGTTAGGAAGAATCATAGAACTGTCAGGGTTGAAGGGACCTTAAAGATCACCCAGTTCCAACCCCCCTGCCATGGCAGGGACACCCACCCCCAGAGCAGGCT
>VWZY01003935.1:27834-38979 GCA_013399075.1 Chloroceryle aenea | reverse complement strand
GTCCCAGTACTGATCCTTGAGGGATCCTCATGGCACCTCTGTTGACTTTGCATCTGTCAGAAAGAAATATTGAGTGCTTCATCAAACTCCTTCAGCACTGCTGGTACCAGGGAGAAAGTTCTCAGTGTCCTCTCACCTTGCAGACTGTTTCTCAACGTTGAAGAGATTTTTTGCTATTTTTCCTTCTAGTTTTGGGGTACTAACATTAGCAGAGGACAAAACAGTCTCCTGCTGGCTTGGTCTGTGAATGGAACATTCCTGAGACTTGCATGAAGCTTTTGCTCCACACAACTCAAATTTGGGTGTGTTTTCAAGCTGTTTTAGTTAATGCAGGATCACTGCTTTTGGTTTAGGGCTCCTACAAAGTGGAGAGAGACAAAAAATCCAGTTTAAACCTGCTGCTGCCTTTTACTGATGATTCTTCAACAGAAGCAAGCCTGTTTTGTTGTTTTCTTTTATCTTTCCCCCAGTCATTTCCAGACACTTCACTTGACCTGCCTGTGGGGTTGCTATGTTCCACGGTGCTGGGGAGGCTTCTTTGCTGGAGAATTTTTGACATCCTAGTGACAGTGAGAAGACAGCAGAAGACAAGGCAGGCTGTTCCCGTGCCACTTTAGTAACAAGGGAATTCTGCCTGGAGGAGGTTTGCTATTCACAAAAGCAGCCTTGTTTAGTGAATGGGGTCAGAAGCTGTGGATGGCAGAGGGGTTTGTATCTGCAGGAAAGCTGGGGGTGTCTTGGAGAATAACTTGCTCTACATTTATCTCCCCAGTGAGTCTGAAACAGTGAAGTGTGCACACTGCAGGTGCCTTTTCTTGCTGATTTTTGCTGGCACGTGTTGCATTCTTTCCTCCAGACACTTGTGGCAGCAGCCTTCTCCCTCTCTGCTTGCTCAGTAGGGCAAGAGTGATGACCTGGTCAGCTCCTCCTCACACCAATGCTGAAGGTGGTGATGCTTTCTGTATTTGTTCCCAGCAGCTTGACTCGAATTAGATCAGAAACAGAAAGCTCCTTTCTTAAAACCCAGGAGTCACTGTTACCCTTCCCATCAGAAATGGGGCATGGCTACATGTGGCTGATGCACTCCCAGGTCAAAACCCTCCTTGCAGCTGAGTGTTCTTGCTCACCCCATTACTATTCTCATCATAATGTGTTGCTTTTGCCTTTGCTTCCAACTCCTAATCCATGCTGACTGATGGAGGTCAAATGTGATTGCTTTAAGCAATAGGTTAAAAAGAGTGGCAGCCAGTTGGGTCCCTATTGATAAAATAAAAGCAATTACACTTGAGAGGGTAGAAATCCTGGAACAGCAGCTGGAGCAGCTCCAGACATGGTAGGAAGTTCAAATGTCTTGTTTGGGATGGAATTTTTCAAAGGAGTGGATTATAAATGGCTTCTATTGGGAGAGCAATTAGAAGTAACTGGTCAAGTAAGTTAGGAGTAATGGCAGAAGTACAGAGCTGACAAATGTTGTTAGTGAATGGTGAAGCAGGAGATAACAGTCATTTGTCATATCTAAGGCAATAAAAGATACTGCATATTAAAAGCTGGATTGACGTCACAGGTTTAGTTAGGCTTGTAGATTCAAATGGGATGTGCTTCCAGACTGTGAATGTAAATCAGTGGGGAAGTCAAATGGGTTTAGATTGCTTCATGGAAAATAGTCTGTCAGCTGGGGCCAAATTATTAAAGCTTGGTGAGTCCAGAAAGCTGAGCAACACCAAAATTAATGCATACTTGTAGCCCAGCAGGCCAATCCCATCCTGGGCTGCAGCAGCAGAAGTGTGGCCAGCAGATGGAGAGAGGGGATCCTGCCCCTCTGCTCTGCTCCGGGCAGACCCCACCTGGAATCCTGTGTCCAGCTCTGGAGCCCTCAGCACAGGAAGGACAGGGACCTGATGGAGCAGGGCCAGAGGAGGCCACGAGGATGATCAGGGGCTGGAGCAGCTCTGCTACGAGGACAGGCTGAGGGAGCTGGGGTTGTGCAGCCTGGAGAAGAGGAGGCTCCAGGGAAAACTTAGAGCAGCCTTTCCATATCTGGAGGGGGCTACAGGAAAGCTGGGGAGGGACTTTTCATTAGGCCATGTGGTGATAGAACGAGGGGCAATGGTTTGAAACTAGAGCAGGGCAGATTTAGATTGGACATTAGGAAGAAGTTCTTCACTCTGAGGGTGGCAGAACACTGGAATGGGTTGCCCAGGGAGGTGGTGGAGACCCCAGCTCTGGAAATACTCAAGGTCAGCTTGATGAGGCTCTGAGCACCCTGCTCACTGCAGGGGTCTTGGACTGGATGACCTTTGGAGATCCCTTCCAACCCAAGGCATTCTATGGTTCTATGACAAGAAAGTAACTGTGCTGAAGACAATCCCCACCTCAGTTTGTAAGCCTGGCATTGCCCTAACATGAGAACTGGAAAATTAGCACACTTCTGCTTTTGCAGACACAAGAAGCTTTCCTTGCTGAAATGATGGAGTTCACTGTACAGTGAATCCCACAGAAAATCAAACCCTGGCATCTTCACATGCCCTGAACTGCTGGGTTTAGCAAACTCCATCCCTAGTGCTTTACAGTTCTGGCTGTGGCATGTTCAGCTTCAGCCACTGCAGGTTCCCATAGGAACTCGAGCTGTTTGCATGCCAGGGAGAAGAGAGTACTGTCAGAATTTGCTGCTTTTGCAGCTTCTACCTAAATGCTGGTAATGGAATCTCTAGTTCTCTAGCTTGCTCAACTAATTGTTGTTTTTCCACGTTATCCCTTTCCCTTTCCTCTCATATCTTCCCTCCCATCTTGGCAGAGGTTTAAATACAACTTTTTTTTGGCTCATTTACTGGCACTTCTAATCCCTGTGGGGATTTCTATCCAATTAGTCCCTTCAGAACATAGAACTAGAGAAGATTCTCCAGTTTCCTCCCAGGATCAAGAGGATGGGAGTCACCCTTGCAGGGGCAGTTCCTCACCAAGAGCAGCACTGCTGTCAGAGGTGACAGCTCAAAGTGAACTCACAGTTACTCCTCAAGGATCATCACTAGGTGCAACTTACCATAAAAATGCCAAATATAACTCCAGTGCTCTCTTGAAAAACTCCAATTTTTGTTTCACTCCCACTGGAAGTATTCATGTGTAATCTTTCCTCAAGTGGCTTTTTAACTGCTGAACATTAGGATGTGCAATTAGTTGATTGCATGTGTATCTTTTTTCTTTCTCTCCCCCCACATTCAGGAAATTAGCAGGATCCAAAGGAGAGAAAACAATCTTTTTTGGCAAGTTGTTCTCTAGGTCAAGCTCTCCCACAAAGCAAAGAGCAGAGGTTATTGGCAGAGGTTTATTCTGTGGGAGATTGGATTTTGTTTCCCTTTCTTTGTCAGATGCAAGCTATTAGAACAGATCTATATATGCTGGACATGCTGATCTTTAAGGTATTCCCCAACTGTGATAATTCTGTGATCCTCTCACATCTTACAGGCCAGGTTTATAGAGGAGAAAGGAAAATATTTAAGCTTAGGAAATGCTGTTCCTGGTGACCATTCACATGTGATGCCCAACTCCCCAGAGATGCAGCACACTTGTGATCAACAAGCTTTTGCTGAACTACTCTTTCAGTTTCTAGGGAGCTGGAGTCATTTCAGGGTCTTTAGGGCTGCTAAGAGTGCATTTGTAAGGTTATTTACCCCAAACAATTCTTTCCCAGTGCACACTAAACCTTAAACATGAAAGCTCAGGGTCATCCTACGGAAGAGCGGCCGGAGCAGAGCCACTCGGAGCTGTGTCCCCGTGTGTCTGCACTTCAGGCTGGCACTCTGAAACATCCAGCTCTTCCCAGAGCTATTCCCTGGCAATCTGTGACTTCAAAAGGAACAGACACATCCAACTAAAATTAGGGCCTGTGCTTAAACATCTACTGCATTGAAACTTAAAGCTAATGTTCTATACAAGTGACAGTATCCTGGTAAAATAATGACTTTCTTTTCAGATGCATGCACTCAGCTCAGTAGGAGGATCTCCACCTTTATCTTAGGCAGTCTGTTTTTAGAATGACTTTATCTAGCAGTGGATCTTCAGAATCTGCTCATTGCAGGAGAATATGTGCTGATGAGAAATCTGTGCCATGGCTTCTGGACTCCGTTTTAACACTGACTGTAAATTTCTCTGGGTGTAGCTGGAGTTTTAGAGTCAGGTAATTGTGGCAGTGTCACTTGTTCATATGGGATGGGGGGACAAGATGTGGAATTCAAATGGTGACACTGAAGTCCATGAAGTGAGGATGTTCATGCTGGGCAGAGCAGGTGCTGTGACAATTCTCTCTCACTTCCCATATATCCTGATGATGGGATTCTGCATTTCTTTTGTCATACAAATTCCTGATTCTTTTACTTCTCATTTCTTATTCCTCAAAGACACTAATGAACTCTAGAAGGATGCTGCCACTGCCGCTGCTTTCCCAGTTTTCCACTGAAGTAAAGTTAACTTTTTAGGGCTCTTCATGGAATCATAGATTTGTAGGAGTTGGAAGGGACTTGTGGGGATCATGGAGTCCAACCCCCCTGCCAGAGCAGGGGCACCCAGGGCAGCCCACACAGGAACAGAGCCAGGGGGGCTGGAAAGTCTCCAGAGCAGGAGACTCCCCCAGCTCCCTGGGCAGTACCATATTTGTTCTTCCAGGTTCTGTTGAACTCCTCATTTGAGAATTGGCACATCACACTCACCCCAGTATCCTGTCATCCTCTTACCTTTACACTCAAGCTTTTGGAACCAGGCTCTCTTCACCCTTTATATATTTAAGAAGAAACAAATGTCTCAGTCTGACATGTCCCCAGATATTGTGGTGGGATTAGTGCAGCTTTAGGATCCAGCATGACAAACCTTTTATACATGAAATAATCTAATTTCAGCCCTGGATATTTGTACCACTATGTTTTTCTCCAAGACCCTCAGTATTATACTCTTTGTTTTAAGCAGCTGTTTGTACTTTTGGAGTCCACTGCCAGTGTTTTCAATTGCAAAGCCATGGTAATCTGTTATATTCAAGTTTCAGTGACTTTCTCATTTTTTACCTGGATTGAAATACGTGTAAACTCAAATGAGCAAATTTATCATGTTAAAATTTTGGAATCTGACTCATAACTTTCCAAATGAAAGAAATTTGTATGATTTCATGAGGTTTTCCTTGTTTTGTGGGTGCTTTTTAACTTTCTCCCTATGAAAACCAAGAAGACTCCTCAGCTTCTCTAGGAGTATCTTACAGGAGAGAGTGCCAAGAGCTTTTCTGAAGTGCAGACAGACAATGTTCCCTGCTCTGCCCTTATCTACCAGGCCAGTCATTTCATCAGGAGAGCTTAAGAGGCTGGTCAAACATGACCTCTGCTGTACGTGGCCATGCTGGCTGCTCCCAATCACCTCCTTCTCCTTCAGATATCTAGAAATGTTTTCCAGGATTAGCTGCTCTGATACCTTCCCACAGATCAAGGTGATGCTGACCAGATTGTGGGGTTTTTTGACTCCTCCTCCTTTCCCTTCTTGAAGAGAGGAGTGTTATTTGCTTTCTCCCAGTTGCTGTGATAGTTCAAAGACTACCCAGAGTGGCTCATCTCTGTCCTAAGCCATAAAGATAAGTTGGAAGGGAGTTTAGGATGCTGTGCCAATATCTGGGCTGTAGCTTCTCCATAATGTGCCTTACGGGGGAGAAAATACGTGTGGGCTTCAAGAAAAGCTTTTTTTTTTGACTTGGATTTCTACTTCCAGCAAATGCTTTTAATAACTAATTACCATACAGATGTCTGGTAATCTATTTAAGCATTTAACTTAATGTAATATTCTGTGCTAATAACACACCTTCCACTGTGAAACTGTGGAGTGTGAGCCAGGATTTTAACAATTACATGGAGTAGGCACAGCCAGAGATATAATGACTGAGTCCTAATAATAAAACTGAAAAGCTCTTAAGAAGAGAGGATTACATTTGGGAAACTGGATTTTCTACAGGGACAGAATAAGATAGAAGTGATGTCAGGAGGTCTCCAGTCCAAAGCAGGGTCAGCTGCTGGAGAAGATGGTGCTGCTCAGGGCTTGAAAAGCTCTGAGGACAGAGATGAAACAACCTGCCTGGGCAACTGGCTCCACTGCTTGACTGTCCTCACTGTGGAAAAGTTTTTCCGTGTATCCAGCTGGAAACTCTGGTTTCACCTTATGCTTTTATCTCTCCTCTTGCCACTCTGCTCTGCTAAGAAGAGCCTGGCTCTGTCATCCTGTTAATTCACTGACAGATCCTTTAGGCTCACGTTGGGTCCTTCTGAAGCTGTGTCTTCAATCCTGTTCTCTCAGCCTCCCCTCAAGGGCAAGGGCTTCAGCCTCCTGCCAGTCTCAGTGACCCCCTGCTGAACTTGCTTAAGCAGACCCTGGTCTGTCTTGTATGTGAGGACCCAACCCAATGTCATATTCAAGATGCAGTTTAACAAGTGCCCAACTGATGTTGACATGGAATTTTGCCAGAACAACAAGGATTTCCTTTTCTTTTGGTCAGGAAGTAAGCTGAAGAGAGGGATATGTAGCCTCTCTCCTTGTCTGTTTGTTTGTTTTCACTCAGTCAAAACCATTTGTAGCTTTTCCTTAAAATAACTCAAAACTGTGCTTTGAAGTGCTCCATTCTGGCACAGACCTCAGATGGAAGCAAGTTTTCCCTTTGATTGCACAAACACAAGGTCTTTGACTGAAATGCAGCAGGAAAAAGAGAATTTGGGGACAAAGAAATGAGAATCTTTCATTAAGCAAACAATGTCTGATGTGATACTTCATCAGAGACACTTGGGCCCCTGTGTTTTATACAATGTAGATTGTTGGACTCAACATGTGTTATTAGACACACAGGAGTCTTGGCAATATCAAAATAACTCTGTAAAAAAACCTTGTAAAAACCTTGTAAAATTATAATCTGACCTGAGATTCCAGCCAGTGCCCATGTGGATGTATGGAGAAAATCAGGCATCCTCACTTACTGCAGCACATGGAACTCTTTGTTTGGAATATGAAGATGTGGTGTGAACATTTCATTGGATAAAAGCCCTGGAAGTCTTTCAACACTGTTAAGCAGCAGCAGTAACCCTTTGAGTTAGTTGTGTACAAACATTCTGCCCCCGAGAATGCTTCTGCAAAGCAAAAGTCTCTTAGTTTTTTAGTGTGCTCATGGAGAAATTAATGGTGGGAGGATTTCTGCTGTCTTGGCTGAAAAGCTTTTGATTTTTCCACCTCCTCTTTGTCATAGGAGTGAATTTACCTAATTAGGGAGCAAACTAATGTAGTGCAGGGTGTGATCACACCTTGCAGATAGCCAGTGAGTAACATCCTCTTGATTAAAGCTCCCCAAGTCTTCTGTTGGTGCAGAGACAGCTCGAAGGGAATATTTCTGGGAGTCCACCTGCAGGTATCTGAGCATTTGCAAGTATTTGTAGCTAACAACACCAATGAAAGCTGTTCTCAGGAGGAAAAGGGCTAAACTAATGGAATAAATACAAGATTACTGTAGCATGTGTGAAACAGTCGATACAGGTTGTTCTGCTCTTGGTATGTTAATCACTGATTCTGAAAGTTACAGTCTTTCTAGTGCTGGCTTGAGGCTCTTGGTATTAGAATTGTAGAATCACAGCATGGTGGGGTTGGAAGGGAGCTCTGGAGAGCATTGAGTCCAGAGCAGGGTCACCCAGGGCAGCCCACACAGGAACAGAGCCAGGGGGGGCTGGAAAGTCTCCAGAGCAGGAGACTCCCCCAGCTCTCTGGGCAGCCTGGGCCAGGCTCTGTCACTCTCACAGTGACAAAGGTTTTCCTCCTGGTGAGGTGGAACTCCCTGGGTTCCAGTTTGTGCCCATTGCCCCTCATCCTATCCCAGGGCACCACTGACAAGAGCCTGGCCCCTTCTCCTTGCCCCCCACCCTGCAGAGATTTGGAACCATTGCTCAGCTCCCCTCTCAGGCTTCTCCTCTCCAGGCTGAACAGCCCCAGGGCTCTCAGCCTTTCCTCACAGAGATGTTCCCACATTATTTGTCTACACATATTCCCTAAGAAGATCCAGTTAGCCTCAGCATTAGACTAGAAAAGGAGAAACTTGGAAAAACCACCTTTTTCCTCTTTTTGGCATCAAAAGTGAATGAATAAGATTAGAGGAGAAAGTTAGAATCAGTTCCTGACAGTTTTAAAAGCTTCTCAGTCATTGTCACTATGCCATCCTGAAACTCATCTGAAACACCACAGGTTTCATTTCACTCAGAAGAATAAAAAGTTATATGCAATTTAGAATTTAATTTTCAAATTGGCCTAGAAACTCTTAATTTCATTTCCAGAAAGGGAGACTTGCTTATTAGAAAGAATTCTTTTTTTTTTTTACTTTAAAGAGCAGTGAATTTCTGCAAGAAACTGTCTGGGGAGGTGGTGAGATGCTTATAACCAGAGGCTTTGAAGATTAGACAGAAATCTGACAGCATTAAAGCTTTGAGATGTGCAAA
This sequence comes from Chloroceryle aenea, assembly GCA_013399075.1. Classification (NCBI taxonomy): domain Eukaryota; kingdom Metazoa; phylum Chordata; class Aves; order Coraciiformes; family Cerylidae; genus Chloroceryle; species Chloroceryle aenea. The sequence goes on along the minus strand of VWZY01003935.1, from coordinate 30,490 downwards.
CTGGCCGTGCTGGAAGAGGAACTGGTTGGTGTCTTGAGGTCCTCCTCAAGGAGGAATGCCTCACATTCTTCACCTCTCCCATATGTTTCAGTGCTGTATATATTATGCAATGATAAAACACAACAAGGTTTTCTATTCTGAGGTAAAGCTGGTCAGAAGAAGGACCTGGAAGGTGAAACCTCTCCCTGGTGAAAGTCTCCCTGGACTCACTTTAAGATGTTAATTAACTGGAGATCCATGAGGATAGGAATGTTCTCAAAATATATACCTCATATTTAATGAGCTCTTAATTAAAACATCTCTGGAGTTACCAAAAACTATCAAATCCCTGACCTATTTTCATCAAATGTTGCCTTCAAAGATGGATGTATGGAAACTGTTGGTGCTTCTTGGGTTGGAGATGCATTAAATATTTTGTCACCTGATTTCTGGTGAACTGCAAGCATGCTCTGTCTTATGCTGCAGCCAAAAGAAACTATGTGTGGGAAACTAAATGAAGCTACAAAACTCAACTGAAATGGCAATGCTGGAACTTTTGCCAGGCAAAGAATCATGAAAGAGAGAGGAGAGGATGTCTCCTTTTATCACAAGCCATGCCATAAAGAATTCCCCCCAGATCCTGCACTTATAGAGCTATTCCTCATGCAGATTTCAGATTTGGAAGGAAAAAAAAGGCTAAAATTTGCTCAAATTACAGTATAGCAATTCCTCATTCTAGCTGATGTAAAAATACAAGCTATTTTTTGGGAGTATTTTTGCCTTGAAGCTCATAAACACAGTCTGGTACTGGTCTAAAATGCTTTTGGTCTCTGAATGGTGAGCTCACTAATGCTTTTATGGAGCCCATTAAACCTAGGAAAGATTATTCACTTGTTATGGAAATAAAAGTCCTGGCAATAGTCTGTGTTATGAGAGAAGTGTTTGAAAATTGGTTTGGAGAGGGGAGATGTTTTTGTCGAAGTGAGCAGTAGGAAAATGCCTCATCCTCTCACAGGCAAGATGAAATCCATCGGTGTGGAAAGCAGCAAGGGCAGAGAATGGAGTGTGTCATAGATTGTAACAGAGGGAAGTTCAAACAGCCTGTTGGGATGAGAGACTCCCAGCCATCTCTCTCTGCCATGGAAAGCATGCCAGCTGAAATGATGGAGAACTTTCTTACTCTGAGAAATGCATATTCCAAAGATTGGTTCTAGTCTGATGCTTTCTATTCCAGGAAGACTTAGGTGGTGAATTCAAAATCTCTTTGCAGTTCCATCACAACTTTGACGTAGAATATTTAGCACAGGATATTCAGAGAGATGCTTTCTCTTCATACACTTTACTCCTGTCCTTTTTTCAGTCTTTCTGTTCTTTTTTTCTGTCCTTATTTTAAAAGATTTTTTTCTCTCCTTTAATTTAATCTGACTCCTTTCTTTTCTGAATTATTTTCTTTTAAATGCTTTCCAAAGGTGAGTGGGGAAAGGTCCATAAAAATGAACTAGAGCTTTACCTCTCAGTCTAAGCAGAAACGTTCAGAACTGGAACTTTAAGTTCATTTTAGTTGAAATTATTCATGTTTTCTGTCTGTGTACAACTATTCCTATCTAAAATCAACTGAATACTGTCACTAGCTTCCATCAGCAGTCTCTGCTTTCACAAGTGAGCCTTTCTGTAGCAACAGGAAGGAAAATAGGATCATGGAATCATAGAATGGTGGGGTTGGAAGGGACCTCTGGAGATCAAGTCCAACCCCCCTGCCAGAGCAGGGTCACCCAGGGCAGCCCACACAGGAACAGAGCCAGGGGGGGCTGGAAAGTCTCCAGAGCAGGAGCCTCCACCAGCTCTCTGGGCAGCCTGGGCCAGGCTCTGTCACCCTCCCAGAGAAGAAATTCCTCCCCATGTTGAGGTGGAACATTCTATGCTCAGTTTATACCCATTGTTCCTTGTCCTGTGCTGGGCCATTTATGCTCAGTTTACAGGGGCCCATTGCTGTCCCATGGAGAACTTCTTGTCCACCAGGACTCCAAGGTCTTTCTCCATGATGCTGCTTTCCAGCAGGATGACCTCTAACTTGTACTGGTGCCCAGTGTTATTCCTCCCCAGGTGTAGGACTCTACACTTGTCCTCACTGAACCTCATGAGGAGCATTGTTACATAGATCAACAGAGCCTCCAATCTCCTCTGACTTTGTGCATGGCTTGGGATTACCTCGGACTTTCCAGTATTTCCTCTTCAAAAGGTGGGAAGCAGAAGCCCCTGTAAAGCCATGGGCAATGTCCCATTTTCCTTGGTGGATACAAACAAAGCTTGTGTTAAAGTTTTTACAGATCCTGGCATTCTGCCTGTTACTGCTCCACCCTGACCCCACTGATATTCTTTGGAGTCACTGCTTCCAGGTGTAAGGTGCAGCTTCAGCACAGGATGGCTTGCAAGATGTCAATGTAGGGAAGTGTTGGGTAGATGGTTGTACCTGATGATCCTGGAGGTCTTTTCCATCAATTGCTCTTAAAGAACTAATTAATGGATTACTGTGTTGGGTTTTTTGTTGTTGTAGTTAGGAAGCTATTGCTTACCAGTTTCAGCTCTAAATGTAAATGAGAAACTGATGTAAATATAATGGTTATACTACTGTCATTCAAAGGGTTTGATGAGAGAAACTCAACGTGAGCCAGCAGTG
>VWZY01003935.1:13364-27795 GCA_013399075.1 Chloroceryle aenea | reverse complement strand
TGGATGGGGCTCTGAGCACCCTGCTCTAGTGGGAGGTGTCCCTGCCATGGTAGGTGTCTGGAACTGGGTGATCTTTAAGGTCCCTTCCACCCCTGACAGCTCAGAGATTCAGTGATTCTAGCAGGCTGCTTCTGTACTTGTCAATGAGCCAGCTCATGTGACCGATTGTTGTTATTGTAGCAGAGCAATGAGTGTGAGCTGGCAAACAGCACACTCTTCTCATTGGCTCTGGTTTGGATTTTCAGCCACAGTGAATCTCATACTTCTGCCTCCTCAGAGACTGCCATGGAGTGACAACAGTTCATTATGTCACATCCAGCCTCCAAAAAGATCAAGTTGCATTTTCTAATGGTTGCTGGAAGTAAATAACACAGCACTGGGGTTTTGGTTTCATCCTCTGTCTCTAAAGTGACAGCTACTGCATTTGCTGCTGGTTTCTTGTTTGGTTTTTTTAATTTAAACTTCATTTACCTCTTTACTACAAAAATTGATTTAATGTAATACAGATTTCAGTGCTCAGATTGATTAGATTTCGAGCTCAGTTGTATCCAGGCAGAGAGCAGGACATGCCTGCAGATTGCCTCTCTTCCAGCTCCAATGATATGTCATCTTCAGAAACTTTTTACATCAGCTTTAGTTCTTAGGTGCAATGTCCATTTATCACCTAATGTATTAACATACATTGCTACCTATGTCATGGAATTCTTGGGTAAGCAAAACTGAGCTTGAATCTCTAGATACTGCTAAATCCATTCAACTGATTGCTTTTTAAGACTTGATTATTGGATTACTGGTTTTGTAGTTAGGTAGATATGCTTAAAACCACCATCAGAAATGCACATGAGGGGTTAGGGGCAGGCAGCCCATTTCCTCTTGTTCTATCACTGGTTACTCATGAGAAGAGCCCAACCCCCACCTCACCCCAACCTCCTGTCAGGGAGCTGCAGAGAGCAGTCAGGTCTCCCCTCAGCCTCCTCTTCTCCAGCCTGACCCAGCCCAGCTCCCTCAGCTGCTCCTCGTAAGACATGGTCCCCAGGTTCATGAAGAGCCACCAGGTTACAGCTCTGGCTAACACACCATATTTCACATCATCTAGCAGAACAGGCTCGTTGGTTTAGGCTGTGACAAATTGAAGGCGTTCCTGAAGTGAATAGCAATTCATTTCACTTTGACTTCTAGCTTGCCATCAGCTAATAATGGCTTTGTCACTAATGATTCGGGGGGAATGATTTCTTTTTCCATAACACCTGTCATCCAGAAGCATCCCAAAGTGCTCTATAGCCTAATTTACTCATTACTCAGAAATTGCTTCCTTCTAGTAAAACGCAGCTTTGGATGGGAGGTGACAACTGAGCTGCAGCTCCAAGTCTACTTGCCAGAGATGGAAAATGAAGCTGATAGTTAGTAGGGTCCAGGGAGAACTATCTAGTCCTGGTACATGAGAGTTTAGCTACAGCTAATATGCTCATAAGATGTGCTGTACAAGCTTCTAGGTGAGGAGGGAGACCTTAGAAAGGGTTTGTGAGAGGCAATGTGAAGATAAGGGTCTGCATGCAGGTTGTGTGATGGGAAGGCAGGTCAGCAACGCTGCTCTCTTGAGAGAGACCATGTCCTAGCAATGAAAGTAATGGGGTTTTCTCCTACACTGAGCAGTTGTTCACTCTCCCAGACCTTGCCTTTGCCTTCTGTGACTTGGTTGATGTGGTCAGAGCATTTTCCAGTGAAAACTGAGTCAGAAATGTCAGCCTTCTCCATATCCTGGGCAAACTGATCTCCCGTTTCTTCCCAGAGAAAGAAACATTTCCCACAGCTGACCTTTTAGCAGTGATGTACCCACAGAAGCTTTTCATGTTGTCCTTGATGTCCCTGGCCAGATTTAATTCTACCAGGGCTTTAGCTTTCCTAAGCTGGTCTCTGGCTGCTCTGACAATTTCTCTGTATTCCTCCCAGGCAGCTTGTCCTTGCTTCCACCCCCCATCGGCTTCCTTCTTGTGCCTGACTTTATCCAGTTGTTGTTCATTCATGAAGGTCTACTGGTGTCTTTGCATTCCTTTGTCCAGATGCATCTGTCCTGAGTTGGGAGATGCTGATACTTTGATGTAAACCAGCTTTGTTGGACCCCTCTTCCCTCTAGGGCTTTATCCCATGATTCTATACTAAGCAGATCCCTGAGGAAGCCAAATCTGCTCTGCTGAAGGTTAGTAAGCCTACTCCTCACTGCCTTGAGAATCTTGAACCCATCATTTCATGGTCAGTGCAGCCTTGAGCTTTGCATTCCCCACCAACCAGCCCCTCTTTCTTGGTGAGAAGAAGGTGCAGTGTAGCACCTCTCCTTGCTGGGTCCTCTGTCTCCTGGAGAAGGAACTTACCATGGATGCACTCCAGGAACCTCTGGTGATTCACTCTTATGAATTCCAATTTCTTATTCTATATTCTGTCCAGATGGATGAAGAACCTGGGCATTTCTATTTCACATGTAATCACAGGATGACTGAGGCTGTAAGGAACCTCTTGAAATCATCCACTCCCCCCCAAGCACAGGGAATGGCCAACTAGAGCAGGTTGCCCAGGACTGTGTCCAGCTGGGTTTTTAATCCACTCACAGATGGAGCCTCCACAAGCTGCTCTGGTGTTTGACAACTACTGCTGTAAAAATGTTTTCTCATCTTCTGATGGAATTTCAACAGCAGTCTCCAGCAAAAAGTGATAAAATATCTTCTTTAAATACAATATTGTTTGAGAAGTGGAAGTGATTACTGCTGTTCTAGGAAAGGTCAAGTGAATTCAAAGTTGGGTTTTTTTAATCTTTTTACTCAATCCTGNCAGATGGAGCCTCCACAAGCTGCTCTGGTGTTTGACAACTACTGCTGTTTTCTCATCTTCCGATGGAATTTCAACAGCAATCTCCAGCAAAAAGTGATAAAATGTCTTCTTTAAATACAACATTGTTTGAAAAGTGGAAGTGATTACTGCTGTTCTAGGAAAGGTCAAGTGAATTTTTTTTTTTAATCTTTTTACTCAATCCTGAATGACTTTATTTTTGTCTGAAATGGGAAAAGTTGCTTTAGGAAATCAGAACTCCTCCGTGGAAATAATTTTAGACAGGATTTCAGTTCTTCAAGAATTGAACTCAAGAGTAACTTAAAACATTATGGGATAAGAATGAATTTCAGTGTTCTTGGGAAATAATTCACTCTGGGGGAGGATAATAAAAGAGGCTTTCAACACTGTTCAGATGTGGAGTCTTCTCTGAGAACCCAACAGCAACACTGATAAACTCATAATTGTTCAGATCCTGGCTCTGCCTGTCGTGTAAGGAGGGGGTTGGGCAGCCTGCTGAACTACTTTGAAAAGTACCACGAACCAAAGTGTTTTTCTCTGGCGTGACCTCTCAGGAATCCACTTATTTAGTTGCCTGAAAATACATTAGGGATCACTACATGTGAATTCCCTTTGTGGGGGTTTTATTTCTTGGCTCCCGCGGTGGGAGCAGAGTGGTTGAATTCCTGTGACCTTGCTTTCACCTTGTGACCGAGCTCAAGAGAGCAGGAAAAGGAGTGTGGCAGGAAATCACGTGTGGCATTGGGTGATGGAGGAGAGAGAGCAAGAGACTGTTCAGGGTAAACTGATTCAGTGTCAACGGAAAGAGCACATCTGACAGTGCTACCTCTGGATGAATTCAGAGTGATTCTACTTCTTTTTCTGTGTCCTTGGCCACCAGGCTTTCAAACTAAATCACCACCAGCTATGGGAAATAAGCAGCGTGATTTTTTGGAAGACTTGAGCCCTGTAGCTCATATCCTTGAGTGCTGCTTTATTGTATTTCCCTCCTCACCCCCATCAGTCCCATAAACCAGCTGCTAGAACCCCTCAGACAAGCCACTTATACGAGGTCTCCAAACAGTTTGTTTAGGTAGGATTTCCTAGGTTTTCAAATGATGAAATGAAGGATGGATTTACTGCAAGAGAAACCCAAACCCCCTCACCATCTGGACTGAATCTGGACTTTGTCAGCTTTACTCTTCTGAAACATTAGCTTATATTTTGTTCAGAGAGAAACCAACTTTTCTGGAGACACCAATTCTATTTAGAAACCCAAGCCAATATTTGGATGCTGTAATAACTCTATTGTTAAAAAATATTTTGGAAGTATTGCCCCTTCTGTAATGCACCATCAGCTGGGGGAGCTGGAAAGCTTCTTGCTGGCTTGAAACAGCTGAAGTTGCCCAAGATGATGCATTATGCTGATTTCAGTTATCAGATTGTGTGGGGGTTGCTTGTTCCCCATCAAGAAGCCCAAGGAAATAAGCCCCCCAAAAGGAGGCAGCTAGTTTTGCACACAATGTATGCAGAGCTTTGAGGGGATGGTTTATGTTTATAGGGAAAAGTTCCTTCTGAATTGTTTGGTAATGTGAGAGCCTCCTGGCTTGGAAAGCAACCTGGATGACACTTGTCTAATGTATTTTTCATTAAGGTTTAAAAACGGGTTCCTTTTCCAAATGATGGAGTAAAGAGTATCAAGCTACATCTTCTAGAACATGAATTTCAATAGCTCTGCAAAGTTCTGCTGTTACAGATTCGGATCATGCTGTGCTTTGAACGCAGGTAGTTTTAGCTACTCTGGAAGGGTGTTCTTACTCTTAGGGGAACTTGTAGCAGCAGTAACAGAGAGAAAGAGTGTGCGTCCAAGAGGAGAAAAATGATCTTTCAAAAAACAACAGTTTAGCAGAATCCTTTGTGATCTCAGCAGTGACAGTGCTTTAAAGGCTTGGATTATTTTTTCTCTCTGTTAGATTTCATGAGACTCCAAGCCAGTATGATATAGATGAGTGAAAGGTAAAAAGGAGAGCTCCCCAACTAAAGCTGAAGCTCTTAACCACTAGTACAAACCCTCCTCATTCCATCTTCCTTGCAGCTCTGGAGTCTGTGTACAAGACTTGTAGAGGGCAATATTCACAGACCTATGAAAGGGAATGAAAAGATGTGTAGCTATCACCTGGATGTTACAGGGTGTAGTGCTTCTCAGACCATTCCCTGCGCAGAATCAGAGAATGGTTGGGGTTGGAAGGGACCTCTGGGGATCCTGGAGTCAACCCCTCTCCTCCCACCCTCCCATTAAAGCAGTTTCACCTAAACCAGGTTGCACAGGATCACATACAGGTGAATTTTGAAAGTCTCCAAGAGGAAGAACACACCACTGCTCTGGGCAGCCTGGTCAAGGCTCTGTCATCTTCACAAGGAAGAAGTTTTTCCTCCTGTTGGGACTGCCCCACTCTTCAGATAACTGTAAACATTAATAAGATCCCCTCTCAGGCTTCTCTTCTATTCTTTGGTGTCCTTATAGAATGGTTCCAAATCTCTGCAGGGTGGGGGGCAAGGAGAAGGGGCCAGGCTCTTGTCAGTGGTGCCCTGGGACAGGACGAGAGGTGATGGTAGCAAGGGGAACCCAGCAAGTTCCACCTCAGCAGGAGGAGAAACTTCTTCCCTGTTCCAGTGCCAGAGCCTGGCCCAGGCTGCCCAGAGAGCTGGGGGAGTCTCCTGCTCTGGAGACTTTCCAGCCCCCCTGGCTCTGTTCCTGTGTGGGCTGCCCTGGGTGCCCCTGCTCTGGCAGGGGGCTTGGACTTGATGCTCTCCAGAGCTCCCTTCCAACCCCTACCATTTTATGTTTCTATGATTCTCCAGACTAAAGGCTCTCAGCCTTTCCTCACAGAGATGTTCCAGCCCCTTCAGCATCCTCATAGCCTCCCTTGGACTCTCTCCAGTATTTCCCTGTCCCTCTGGAACTGGGGAGCCCAGAACTGGACCTAATCCCCCAGAAATGGTCTCACTAGGGCAGAGTAGAGAGGCAGCAGAACCTCCCTCAGCCTGCTGGACACACTGTTCTTGACGTACCCCAGGACACCCTTGGCCTTTCTGGCCAGAGGGGCCCATTGCTGTCCCATGGAGCACTTACTGTCCACCAGGACTCCAAGGTCCCTCTCCATGGAGTCAGGTCTCCTCTCACCTGTCCTGGTGCAGGGGCTTATTCTTTCCCAGGTGCAGGACTTGCCATGCCACTGTCATGCTCTTAGCAACAGCTGATGCCTCTTGTGTATTTATTCTTTCTCTATACCCCAAGTGAAGAATTCTGTTCAGTGAGATATTTTATTTTGTTAATTTATTCTGCATACATTTGTTATATGAAGCAGAGTCAAGAACTTCGTATTTGAACTTGAAAGAGCCAACTGGTATTGCCTGTTGTCCTCTGAAAGTTCTCTCCATGGCCTTCAACTGCCCTGGAGAAAGCTCATCTTTGTCAAGGACAAATGTTACCCTCAGGGTAGACAGTTCAATTGAATGTGTAAGCTAAAAAATACCTGTTGGTATCAAACAGTGCACTGATAACTGAAATGACTCCTGACAGTAGAAATGCTCTAGAGGAGGGAAAACACAAAATCCAACACTGCATTGCATGATAACTAAATAATGTTTATTTAAATGCAACTCTTCATAGAAATGGACTGCAGATTAATCTGAAAATAAGCAGGGGAAGGAGGGAAAAAAAAATCTTAATGTTGGAAAGGCAGTCCTAAAACCATATTGATTAGAATATTCCATTCAATGCTATATAAACTTAATCTCTTTTCTAAAGTTCTAGTTTTGAGTAGTATGTGATATCCAAAAGAAACATTTGGGTACCTCATCAGAAAATTTTCAGTGTAAAGATACCTAAATAAATTAATATGCACCACATTTAAATACCCAATTTTCAGAGAGAACAAGAATTTCACAGACAAAAACAAATAAATCATTGTAATGAGATTAAAAGACAAAACCCCTGGGAAGGTGCTTATAATGCATCCTAGAACAAAACAAAAGGCTATCCCTCAAAGGTTGTTGTATGCAGTAATTCCAGTAAAAGTGAGGAATATTGCTGCTCAGTAACTAGTGGGTAAAACTCCTTCAGAGACATAACAGCTCCTGGCAAAGGAGCTAAGTGGACAGAAGCAGAATAACATCACCTTTTCTTCAGGCTTCGTTAAAGAAGCATTAAAACCCTCTCAACACAGACTGGCAGGCATAAAAAATGGGTGTTGGTCAAATAAGTGAAGCCACGTCCTCAGAAACCTCGAAGGTGATGATACAAGGTGGTCTGAAAAGGGAAATAACTTGGCAGAAAAGAAGCCCCCTTGGATTTCAGATATCAGAGGGGCTGGGAGCAGCTGGGTGCAGATGCTGAGTGATGTCCAGCTTGGCACAAGGAGCCTGGTTGTGTTCAGTTTACTGAACTATCATCATTTCTGACACAGGTTGCCCAGGGAAGCTGTGGCTGCTCCATCCCTGGAGTGTTTCCAGCCCGGCTGGAATGGGGTCTGGAGCAGCCTGGTGCAGTGGGAGGAGCCCCTGCCATGGCAGGGGGGTTGGAACTGGATGAGCTTTAAGGTCCCTTCCAACCCTGGCAATTCGATGACCAATTCCTGTAGTGTTCCCATCAGTGAGCAGTCTGTACACAAGATTTTAAAGCAGTTGGACCCCTATCCATGTGATCTTTCATACATCATTCAGATGGACAACTTACTGGCCAAAGCAATGAGTGAACTTAATATATGGTGAAGAACTGGAAATTTCCTTTTGTCCCACTCTAACCCTTCTCAGCTATGGAAGGGCTTACAAAATAAACCTCAACATTTCTTAGTTTCCCTTTTTTAAGATGGAAAAGAAACACAGGGAAACCTATAGAGCCTATGGAGCTCTTCTTTCTACGTTCCTCCTGACAGACAAGGACTTCTTAACTTGACTGTCCCAAGGTACTTACAACGGTGACATTGATTTTGAAATGGCCACAGGTACCAAATAATAGGAACTTTCCTAGGTCCTGTGGCTATTTCAACATCTCCTGCACTAACCTCGTGCCTCTCCTTCTGTCTGGGGTTGAGCTGCCTGCCTGGCCTCTGCCTTCCACCACAAAGATGTAGAAACCAGTCCAGGCTTCTCCTCTCCCCCCTGCTCAGGGATGAGAGAGCAAATACTCATGAAAAGAAGTCAAGCAAGGATGGGGGCATTCACTACTTCACCCAGGACCACTCTTCAGCCTAGAAATGGATTAGTTTTGTGGTATTTGGATGTGATGTTCTGCTTTTGATGTTAAATATTTATCATCTATTTCTCATACAGGCTTTCCTGTGTGAGGAGGAGACTAGGCTCACTTAATGAGCCTTTCCCATGGGAAAGTGAGTGCTTAGGGTCAGCTGGGAAGACAGAAGCACCTCCCAGTTGCTGGCTTGCCTGTCTGATATACTAATTTAGGCCCTGTTGTTCCCAGTTCAACAGACCATTGTATGGAAACGGCCACAAGCTGTGCCAGGGGAAGTTCAGATTAGATATTAGGAGAAATTTCTCTACTGAAAGAGTAGTTAAGAATTGGACCAGGCTGCCCAGGGAAGTGGTGGAGTCACCATCCCTGGAGGGGTTCAAAAAACATGGAGATGAGGTGCTTCGGGACACGGTGGAGTGGTCACAGAGGTGTTGGGTAGAAGGTTGGACTTGATCATCCTGGAGGTCTTTTGATATTTGTTACTTTTATCCATTTATTTGTTCATTTTGATCCCAGTTACAAGACTGGTTGGGCAGGGGGAGCTGGTAGAACTGAGAGAGGCTGCTCAATAAATAAATAAATTACAGAAACCTAGTATTCTGAAAACTGTTTCTACCAAGTCTAAAAGATAAGGAAAGAGGAAAGAAATGCATTTCACTACTTATCCTTCAAAACCACTGTAGGGACTGAAAAATGAATGATAACTGGATACCATTGGGCCACAAAGGTCTTAATAAACTCAGTGGAAAAAAGCAATGTGGGGTTTTTGGTTCTGTTTTGCTTATCGAGTGAAAGCACAGTACTGGCTTTTGTTTATTTATGTTTTATTTGTGACTCTTTACACACTCAGAAAGCAAATTTAGCTCACATTCAAGTATTTTTGAACGATACAGCAAGATGGGGACTAAGCAAAGGGAAAGAGGGAAGCTGTGCCATGGACAAGGCTTGTGGCAAATGGAGCAGGTGTAAATTCTACTGTGAACTCCATTTAGAACCCAGCTGGCACCCAAGAGCTTGGCTGTCTCTGTGTTTTGATCTCCACAGCAGCACAGCTCCAAGTGGAAGGATTTCAGGCAAACTAAGGAGCTGTTCTGCACAGAGCTAATTACAAGTTTGGAGTATTTTTATAGTTACTGTTATCTGCAAAGAAAGAATAGTCAAGCTGCCCCGAGTGTAGTTTCATTTAAGAGAACTAGAGGGAAAAAATGACACTCTTATGATGACATCACCTAAAATAAACCCTCATTATGGTTACAGTCATGAACCTGGTGCTCAGGAATCAGGATGCCTGTACAACTAGGAGAAATCACACCCCACACTGGGCAGCACAATGTTTCAAAGTGTGGTTTGTTTCCTTGTTTTTCCTCAGTTAAATGCTGCCAGAAACCGTATGGATGCTCTGAGCTGAACTTGGCAGGGTTTGACCCAGTGCAGGTGAGATTGGAGAACTGCTTTAGTCACAAAGCTCTGGATGAAGGAGGAGAGGAAAGGCCAGTGGTGCTGAAAGCTCCCAGACACAGAAATGGAAGCTGTATCGTGATGGTTAAGATGCTGGCTTTACAAATACTGCATGAAAGGTGGTGGTCTTAGAGAAGTTGTAGTGAGAAGTGAAAAGATTCAGTCTTGAAAGAGCTTTTCATTTTACTTTTGATTCTAGCCACCGATGAGAGTTGTAATGAGACCTCCCATGCTAGATCTTTTGAAATGAAACTGAAAAGCACGCTGTAATTTGAAGAGAAGAAAGCTGCCAACATGTTCTGATGCTTTGGCCACTGAGTATCACCCATTGCAGAGTCCCCTGAAGCCTCTGGGCAGTCGTAAGGACTTGTGGTGCTGCTCCTCGGTGCCCTGTTAGCAGTAACACTGCTGCCAGGCTCTGTGGACTGCACAGAAACCCATGGCTAACACCCCATAAACCTGCTGGTGGAGACCAGGGAGCGACTTAGAGCCTGAGCCCAGAAATCTTTGTGCTCTTAAACCCTGAACAACAGAGAGTGCTGCCAGGAGCTGAGCTGCCTTTCAGCTGACGTTGCACTTTACGTTCTCTTGGATCCCAACCTAGAGAGGAGCTGAAGCCCTTCTTGTCTTGCAGGGGTGAATTGCTCCCGAGGTCAGAGAAGGTGGGAAGAAGCAGGGGGACTGTCTCTGCTCTTTTGGCTGAGAACAGGTGGTCCAGCACGTTGGGCTGGCAGCCCAGTGTTCCAGTCCACGATCAGTGCCTTCCCAGGAAATGTTGCCCCGGCACTTCTGAATTCCCTTGTGGCTTTTTGAAAGGAGGATGTTTGATTTACTTTTAACTTGGTCATTTTTTATTTTCCGGAGGCAGTTTCGTTCAGCTCCTGGCTCTGCATTTGCAGAGAAGTCACCGATGTCCTTAGGAGACAGCAGAAAGCAGAAGGGCTCGGGTTGGACTGTGACATTAATCCACCACATGACTTCCAACAGGCGATCAGGGAGGGAGGATGTGGGAATGTCAGGATCATTGTTAAGGTAGTGTGCAGTTTTACCATTGACAATTTGAAGTAAACCAGTGAATACAAATAAGCCCAGTTCAGCAAACAAACCTACGGCGACCTAACGGTGTTCATGGCAACCCCAGATGTGGCAGGACTTGTCAGCTCTGGAAAGGAACCCAGTCAAAAATGACTGCTTGAGCATGTTTGGCACAGAGAAGAAACTGTTGAAAACAATTCTACACTCTAAAGATGTTAAAAACTTTCCACTTGCCAGGAAGGATAATGAAATTAAGCTGGGAAGGAGGAACTTCTGCCTTTAACGACCCCATTCAGAGCTAATTGTGACCGAATTTTGTGGTCTGATTCTGACTGCAGTGTTGCCTAAGGACAGCTGGAAAACAGCCTGCTTTTCATCTTGACATCAGCTTTTCTAGCTAATATTTCCTTCCCTGTTTTTTTCTTGTGTAGAACTTGGCTGTGTGCTTCAATTTGGCGATCTGTTTTGCTAGTGGCAGCTTTTTATGAAGATGATACAGTGTCAGGCATTTCACACTGAATAAGTTTTGCATATGCTATGCCCTTGAATTTAGGCTCCCATTCTTCCCTTAAGAAGCAGAAGCAAAACTCCACAAAACCCACCTCTTGTTCTGAAAAAAAATCTTTTCAGGAAGTTTGAAAGGCTTTTAATTCTGCACGGGCTCTTCTCCTCCCCCCCTTTCTTTTATTTCTTCTTTCACAGCCATCAATGCCACAGTGCTCCCATGAGTGTTTCTAAAAATAGCCTCTGTAAATTACAGGCCTTGGTTTTCCAGAGTGTTGCAAACTGTCATTAAGAGTTTTCCAAAGCCACTGGCTCTGTGAGCCATGGGGTAGCTCAAGCCCATGGAGCTGTGGTTTGATTCCATAACTCCCATCACTGTTTTAACAAGCTGGGTTTTTTTAGTGCTTATGTGTTGCTTGAAGATATTGGGGCTTTATCAACGATTCCCAGAATCCCTGTGGTTGGAAAATACCCTCAAGATCAAGTCCAACCAGGATCCAACTCTACCAGGACCACTCCAACATCGTATCCTTGAGTGACAATTATGAGGAGAGTACTTCCCAAAGCTTTTCTATAAATTGGGCTGACTGAACTCATTTTGCTCATCTAAGTAAAGGTCTGGGTGGTGGTTGAAAGGGTGGTGGTGGTTGCTTCCAGCTAAACACGACTGCTGAGCTGCTCTTCAGCTTGGGGAGAAGGTCACCTGGTCCTTTTTGGGAGGCAGCCTGGTAAACTCATCAAGTCTTGGGACTGTGATGGGAAGAGTTTCAGAATAACCATAGGAGCCATCCACAGAGGCCCTCTGAACTCAAGAACATTCCCAAGGTTTAAACAACTGTGTCCACACCCTGGTTTATACACAGATGGAGAGGTCTTGCTGCTTTCACAGCCCATCCACCACTAAGGCCTTTTTAAGAGGGACAAGGGCAGATGATGATGGTGATTGGACTTCCTGGCAAAACTGGGCATGCTAGTGAAACTTCTGCTGGTGGAGTGTTGGTGCTTGCAGTAAGTCCTGTGTCTTGTGTGCTTAACCCCTCTCTCAGGGCTTGTTGTCTATTTAAACTGAAATGTCACTTTCTTCCTTCTGAAGTTGTATACTTCTGCAGATGTAGTCATGCTCCTGGAGGTGCCCCTGACCTGAACTGAGCAAAACAGAAGGAGAGAACAGGATAGTATTTCATATTCACTAACTGTGAGGAAATTAAGCACTTAATATGGGACTTAGATACCTAAGTTAAAAAACTAGATCCCCCAAGCATCTCTCTGTTCACTGCCAATGCCACGTCAGCGTGGGCAGATGGTTTTTTTCTAGCTAGCATCTCTTTTATCAAGAATATATGGCCTTCCAAGGTGTAAGAGGCTGTCCCACTTCCCAAGTGATTCCCTAGCCACTAAGTTAGAGTGCTGTCCTTCCCTGGAAGAGTGCAGTGTGTGTGTAGTGCTTCTAGTAGCATCATGCACCTCACTGCCCAGGGCTGGGACCGGTTTGTCCTCCTCAGTCTAGGTTCAAGCTATCCATGGAAGAGGAGGGAATTAAGCTCAAGTCTCTTGTATAGTCATTGACCTCCAGAATACATTTTAGAGGTGATTCCCATTTCCTTCACTATGGTTTAGTGGTCCTGATAACGTTGGGTAGAGGGTTGGACTTGATGATCTTACTGATTGTATGATTCTGTGATCTTAAAGATCTCTTCCAATCTACAAATCTCTGTGATTCTGTGGAAATTGTTAATGAAGATTTTCCAGCACGTGTGTATTGTTTGCTTTCTCTGGAATACTGTGCCAGATACTGTGACCATTTCACTCCANTCTGTGATTCTGTGATACTGTGACCATTGGCACTCTGAAAGGAGCTCAGCTCTTTTTCTGCCTTTTTCTATCCCTCTGTATCATCTCTGCTTGGACAAGGGGTGAGCCAGGCACCTTTCTGGGCAAGCAGGTAGCAAGGACATCTAAATCCCTTTGAAAGCAGTGGGGATTTTTTCCAAGTCCTAGAAGTGTAACTGCACGGAGTCATTTATATGGATGCAAGATCTACTCTGAATTATCTGCATGTTTGCCCAGAGATCTATGTGCAAAAAGCTTCAGTGATGGGAATTTCTGGAAATATAAGCAGATTCCTTTCTTGCTCACTGATGCTCACTTTCTGGACTGCCATTTTGTGCTGGAAAAGTGTTTCTGCAAACCAGTAAGTCCTTAGGAAAAAAAAAATAAATCAAATTATGCTAGTTAGAACTAAAAAATCTTGTTTGGCTTTTCCCAGTGTTTTCTACTGCTGATGTACCAGAAAGTGTAAAATTATGAACAGTTTTGCAAGCTCATAGATTTAATTTTCTAGAGCTTACAGCTTTACTTATATCAGTCTGATTTTACCAAAGGCTTCTTGCTGTAGTTACAGGAATAAATTTGTCAGTGGCACTGCGTTAGTCCTCTGAAGGAGAACAATGTTGTAATGATCATTCTCTTTATTTTTGCTCCAATTAATTTATGTCTGACCTTTAAAATTCCTCTCGACAAGAGGGGGAACTCTTTGAGGTGGATAATATTTACAGTGTAATGCATCCTTATGCTTCTTATTTCTCATTTGACAGGAGAGAAATAGCCAGCACTCTTAGTTTGGTTTTACACTTCATTTTAAACCAATCTTACTTCGATACCCTCAGTGATCTCTTCAGATGTTCTATATTCTCTACTGTCTTTCAGTTGATACTTTTTTTCTTGCAGAGTGGTAGAAAAAAACACTTTTTAGCAAAAGACAGAGCAAGGCAAAGGGTTAGCTCACCTCCCTTTCCTTCTCTTTGCTCCCTCAAGCTTTTAGACCACAGTTGCGTGGTGCATCTTCCCAGTCCTGCTCTCCAGGTTATTGATAACAAGAGACATGGGTGCACTGATGCCTCTCTGGGTTTTTTTTAGACTGCCTGGAAGTGTTACAGCTTTCATCCCATCTGATGTGTAGGCAGGACGTGGCCACAGGTTACAATTGGAGGCCAGGTCCATGTAGTGGATCTAAAGTCACCCTGAGCTATCAAAGATCATAAAGCTCTTTCAGATCTGGGTACATCAGTAGAACTTGTAAAATCTTGGAAAGCATTTAAGCCTCTGTTGTGGTTTTTCACTGCTTATTTCTGCTTTGTCCTGAGAGTGGTCAGTGTGCTGAAGAAATGAAAGTAGTGCTGCTGGTGAGGAGTTCCTAAACTAGAAACTCATGATGGTTCAAGTCTTGAAAGACTTTCTAGATAAGTTTACAAGCAGTTCAGCACAAGCAGTGTTTCTATAGTGGTATATTCCTATGACAGCACATTTACTTATGGTTACCATGATAAAAGAAGCAAACAAACCCCACAGTAACATGGCACT
>VWZY01003935.1:0-10619 GCA_013399075.1 Chloroceryle aenea | reverse complement strand
CTTGTGAAATGCATGCTTAGGTTTCATCTAGTTCAGCTAATATTTAGAATAATGATCATCAGTGATACCCACAACAATTCCAATGACACCCACAACAATTCCAGTGTCACTTCTTTGCAGAATGGTGGCAAAACTTGAAGGTTTCCTTCTGATGCAGCAGAGCTCTGTGCCTTTGTGGTTGTTCTAGAACCAAAGTTGCCTTAAAGTCCTGCAATATTTAGATACCTAAGGTGCTTTTGATGTTTTTATTCCTGTTGTTTGCTTTTTCTCTCTCCTTACTTCCAGCCTGCAAAGGTGCTCTTTAATATTTTTGGCAATCAACACCAATTAAAGTGCTGTGATTATCTCAAGGAGGGTCTGTTCAGCTTTGCTAAGACCTGAGCATCTTAAATAATTCAGATCTCTGGAGTTTTTTATGTAGATTGGTATGAGTCTGACAATCCTGTTGTGTCTTAAGTGTTTAGAGACCATGTCAAATTTATTTTTTAATTATTTTTCTTTTGTTCATTTCGTTAGTACATTTTTTCCCCTCTGTAAACACCAGTTATGTTCATGGCCTGGAGAATGGCTGCACGCATGCCTCCCAACTTCATTTTCTGCCAGTCACTGCAACTACCCTGGCAGATCATAAGCCTTTAGATGATGGTTAGATTTGCTTTGATTTGATTTTTTTTTTTAAGCTGTAAAAGTTCAGCGCATGAGACTCTTGTTAGGTTTTCAACATCTCCTCTAGAGCCTGGAAAAGGCAAATCTGAGGCTGTGGAAAGATTGACTCCCCCTTTTTCTAGCTTTTCTTCTCTCACAAACTCTTACTGGGAGGACAGAGATCATTTGGCTTTCTTACAGACCTAGAGCAAATATTTCCCAGGCTGCTCTGGGCCGGGGCTTG
This sequence comes from Chloroceryle aenea, assembly GCA_013399075.1. Taxonomy (NCBI): domain Eukaryota; kingdom Metazoa; phylum Chordata; class Aves; order Coraciiformes; family Cerylidae; genus Chloroceryle; species Chloroceryle aenea. The sequence continues at coordinate 9,730 of VWZY01003935.1, read as the reverse complement.
TACAGCACTGCACATTTCCTTGCAGGTTGCCTGGTAGGAATAGATCAGTGTCTTCAAGCCTTCTGCCAAGTGGCTGATATCCATATGTTTCTTAACGCTGGGAATATTTTTGGTGCTGCAGACTGATAGCAATTTCCAGTCAAAATAGCATTGCCTTCTGCATGCTCTTTTGTCTTGTACACGTTGTTCATTCTTACAGAACTCAGCCAGCAGCTTTCAAGTAGCCACCAACTTCATTTTGGTCATAGCATTGACCAAAATATGTTCTGTTGGATGGAGATATCTGCTACCTGCTCATACATAGGAAAGAAATAAGCCTGTAGATCATTTCTGGTCATTTATCTCTGATCAGTTTAGGTTTCTTTATTTTTTTTCCTGTAGGAACTGTTCCTATCACATGATGGAGTGCTTCTGTATTTTTAGTAGTCAAGTAGGAGTGGTCTGGGTTAATAAAGTTTGCTCCTTTTGCTTATTACACACATATACCTGTCTGAGAATGCCCTCAAACACAGGGTGGGAGTGCAAACCCATCTCAAATTATCCGTGGCACAGGAATCCTGGCTTTCTCAGCAGTATGCTGACCTGTCCAGTGCAATGGTTAATGAGTTTACAAACTTCACTCTTTACAGTGGAGATGTTGGCTCTGTCCTGCCCAAAACTTGGGTTTCTGCATTATTCATCAGTCCTACAGCAACTGCAACTCTTTTTGTGTCAGAAAAAACTTTCTTTGGTAGTCAAGTTCTCTTTCTTCCTGCTGCTTTAGCTTCTGATTGAGAAAAAAACATTAAACAACCCAACCCAAGACCCAAATTGTGTATGTTACAGCACTTCATATTATGTTACAGCTGCCAGGGAAGGGAATTTGTCCCAAACACTTCATTAATATAAAAGTGTACTCTGGTTTTCATTTTATACACTTCCATCACATTTCCTAGAGCAATCATTTCCTTCAAGCTTTGTTCCAACAAATGTCAGCAGCACACAGACTTTTAAGGTCAATTTGTTCAAATAATTTCAAGTAAAGCAACAGCAACAAAATGTATTTCTTTCTTGGTGGTTAGTCAGGCAGCAAAGTAAAGTTTTCACACTTGCACACATAGCCCAGGTCAAAACCAGGTGAATGGCACACATCTCTGGTTATTTCTCCCTTGGAATGGGGATGGACAGCAGACTCCACTTCATTTCTTTGACATGCCTTGTATAAACTCTTCCTAACTACTCTTAGAAATGTAAATTCTATGCTATCATCTGCTTCTTCCAGAGTGCTTCTCTTTGGAATATGAATTAAGTTCCTACTGACTGTGCTCTTAGCTAACTCCAGGTGGAGAATAGCTGGGCATACAGTCCCATGAAGTGTGTGAATAAATGTGAAAGAATAGAAGACTTTTCCTTCCCTGAGTTTATCTTTTAGTATTTGCAGATGACACCAAATTGTGTGGGAGAGTTGATCTGCTTGAGGGCAGGGAGGCTCTACAGAGGGACCTGGATGGGTTGTATCAATGGGTCTGAGGCCAATTATATGAGGTTCAACAAGGCCAAGTGCCAGGTCCTGCACTGGGGTCACAACAGCCCCAGGCAGAGCTCCAGGCTGGGGGAGCAGTGGCTGGGAAGCTGCTGGGCAGAAAGGGCCCTGGGGGTGCAGGTACCTGGAGCATCACCTGCTTTTTCAATTCCTTTAAGGCCAAAATTTTTAAATGAGATAAAATTCTGACCTCATTTTATCAATAAAAAGATGACCTTGGTGGTCATATTTACCACTGTTCAATGTGGCAAGGGTAGAACATCTTATTAGGCAAAAATTGTTCCACTTTCCTCTAGTTAAATTGGCAGAAGGTTAAATCTCTGCAAGTTTACAGTGACCTTGAAAACACATGTCTGTATACCAAGAGCTTGACAATCAATTGGCTACTGCAGTGGGTATGTAGGTTACCTTGACTAGAGAAGAAAATGCTGCCCTGGAGTTTTCTTCTCTCTTCCCTGAAGGATAAAATAGTGAAATAGCTGAAAAGGCTCCAAATGCAGCAAAGGGAAATGGTTATTTAGAATGTGGAGATGACCAGAGCAATTCCCACAATCTGAAAGCCAGATGCTGCAAAGCCTAAAGGTTATTTTAATTAGTTATTAACAAATAATAGATGAAACCTTGCCTAGCTGCAGTATCCAGAGCTGTTGAGACATATTTTGGTGTCTCAAAATTGTATATTCTCCCAGAATATACTTCCAGGGAAAATGAAATCCCTACAAAAAATTAAAAAAAACAGCAAAAGCAACTTCCTTTGATAAATTTAAACATTTGACTAAATATATGCACAGATTTAAAGTGGTCCTCTCTATAATCCTGTATTTTAACTTTCAGTGACAACACTGTATGCATTCCAGACGGTTGTGGGTCTGATTCCTCCTCAGAGCCTGCAAATATAGGTGTCAAATTCTGCAAAAGGCATCCTGGATGTGCAAGGGAATAAAAAAAACCCCAAACCCTAGATTGTAAATGGTTTCAAGAACCTGGTTTTCTCCAGGGTAGCCTAGGGTGAGTAGTTGTTATTTGGACAGTTTATACAGCTAATGTTGAATAAGCTTAATCCTATCTGAGGAATTTATCTTCAGAGAGGCTTCTCTCTTCTTACCCTTACTTCTGCTCTAAAATCTCCACAGCTTTTCATCATCTTCTTGCTTCTGTAACTTTCATCAGCCTTGATTTCTTTGTCCCTTCCCACTCGCTCTCCCCTATGGTATCTTAGATCTGTTGGCTGCTTTCTGGGAGCAGAAATGGCCTTTTCTGCTTGTTCTCCTGCCTTAGTTGGAAGACATGCACTGACCTAAATTGTTTCTGTGGGCATCTGGCCCACTCCCAGCCATAGAAGAAGAGCAGCAGGCCGTTTGGTTAGGTCAGATGACATCAGCAGTCTGGCGTAGTAAATTATCTACCTAATTCACACCCTGTTGTTTGAATTCTCCTAACAAGCTACGTGCTTTTTTGATGTTTACCTGTCTTGTGGAAAAAAAAACATAAAGAGAGGCCAAGTCATATGCTCTGGTGGAGTATTTTCAAGGGCTGCTACCTTGGAGTAGAGTCTGATGCACCAAACACCTTTCAGATAGCTGGATGTACATGGATGCTTGGCAACGAGTTATGCCTTGCTGAGACACTGGTTTGCCTGGGGTAATATTCTATCCCACTTGTGCCAGGGGTTTATCTGGAGGGAATTTTAAACCTTTCTCAGTATGGTTACATACCAGTCATGGCTTTTTACTGTCATCTGTGATTAACTGCTCCTGTGACTGCAAGCGTGCACTAAACTGCCATCACAAATATTGCTGAGAGCTAAAGGGAGGGTGTTGCTCAAGGAGCTTTCCAGAGGGCAGTTAAGAGCTTATCAGCCACCAGTGAGACATTAAATATACTGTCCCAGCATAAAAGTCTTTGCTGAGGAGAATTTCTAGGTTGTCTTTTAAAAGCACATCTTTCCCCTGGAGGTTTTGAGGTGTACAAGCTTTTCCACTCTGAATGTAAAACAGCCAGCTACTTACCTTTGTCAGAGATTGACAAGACCTTCTGAGTTCTGTCTTGAAATCCCCCTGAACTGCAAAAGAATTTTGATCAGGGCCTGCCCCACTGTTTGGTTTACATTTCTATTGAACAGTCCTATGGATTCTTTATCCATTGTTTAGCCATTTAACATGGAAATTATAGAATTACTTACTCCATACAACATCATTATAAATCACATCTTGCTTTCATAAATTGTCTTTGGAGGGAAGGAGATATCTGCTTTGGAGATGATTAGTTGTTCTGATGGAAGTGGATGATTGCACTGTCATCTACTCGAGGGTAGGAGGCTCTGCAGAGGGCTCTAGACAGACGAGATCGATGGGCCAAGGTCAGTGGGATGAGGTTGAACAAGGCCAAGGGCCGGGTCCTGCACTGGGGTCACAACAGCCCCAGGCAGAGCTCCAGGCTGGGGGAGCAGTGGCTGGGAAGCTGCTGGGCAGAAAGGGCCCTGGAGGTGCTGGGGGACACCCGGCTGAGCAGGAGCCAGCGTGTGCCCAGGGGGCCAAGAAGGCGAAGGGCAGCCTGGCCTGGATCAGGAGCAGCGCGTCCAGCAGGAGCAGAGCAGGGATGGTNATGGTTTAGTGGTCATGATAATGTTGGGTAGAAGGTTGGACTTGATGATCTTGGAGGGCTTTTCCAACCTTAATGATTCAGTGATTCTGTATTCTAAGAGACTTGGGAAGAAATTAAAACAAAAATTGTCTAGCTCTGATTTGGGTTGCTTCAGCTGTGATTGGTGGAACGATACAAAGAGAAGGCAGAACCTGCCATTCAGCATTTTTCTAATTTGTTTAATTTTTTAATATTCTCAGCACTAAGATGCTAAGATTTTAAGACACTAAGCCCTGGGTCTAGTCTTCATTTTGCTGTAGTACAGTATCTTCACTCACCTTTGCGATGTTCAAATCATCCTTCACTGTGAAGGTACTGACACCCAAGGAAACATTTGCCTGTGAAAATTGGAGCTTGGGTAGAGCAAAATTTTCTGCTTCAGGATCTGCTGACCCCTGGGTAACAAAAGCGTTTGTATTTGCACTTCATTATGTATTCCTCATTTTCCTTTCCTGTTGTACAATATGAACTTTTATCTGAATGTGTCATGAACGTGTTTGGTAATTGGTGACACACTGGCAGTTGAGGCTTTGGAAATACCTGGACACTCGATTGCTATTCACTGGAGTACTCAAGTGAAGCGGATGGAATGGATAAGTATAATTTGAAGGCAAAATAGCTCAGAGGGTTTATCATTTATTGTTTTTAATGCATGCACCTGGCTATACATTGCCATAGATTTGTAATCATAGAATCATGGAATGGTAGGGGTTGGGAGGGAGCTCTGGAGGTCATGGNTGGACTCCCTCCAGTATTTCCCTGTCCCTCTGGAACTGGGGAGCCCAGAACTGGACACAACACTCCAGCTGTGGTCTCACCAGTGCAGAGCAGAGGGAGAGCAGAACCTCCCTCGCCCTGCTGGCCACACTCCTCTTTGTGCACCCCAGGAGACCCTTGGCCTTCTTGTCCACAAGTGCCCATTGCTGTCCCATGGAGAACTTACTGTCCCCGACCACTCCAAGGTCCCTCTCCATGGGGCTGCTTCCCAGCAGGTCTGCACCTCCCTTGCACCAGTCCATGATGTAGTTCCTCCCCAGGTGCAGGACTCTGCACTTATCCTTGTTGAACTTCTTTAGGTTCACCTTTGCCCAGCTCTCCAGTAATAATACAGAAGATTTTGTATAATATACAAAGCACATTCTGTAGTTTTTAGAAGTATTGGACATGTATTAAAATGAGCACTGCAAACTGTTACATTTAGTCTGACCTTTGGCCATTGCATGCCTGGGTGTGAGATCGTGTGAAAGACTGAGACGTTGGATTAGGCTCCTTCTGGACATGTCTTTTATCTTCTCTCTTCCCAGAAAAGAGTTAAGGAGCCAGCAGACATCACATGTGAGGTTTTTTGTTAGGTGTTTTTTTTTAAGAGAATTTTACATTGCCTTAATAAATAAAATAAAATCTCAGTAGGAGTTGGAGTTTTCTTAGTGTCTTGAAGTGGGACTAATTTATACTGCCAGGCTTTCCAGCTAATTGTGTTGTGATACACCTTTAATATAATAGGAGCAATTTAGTTGTACACTAAATGTTAAATGCAAATCACCCACTGCTAATGTTTTGAAATCGCGTTCCATCAGAAGCTTTACTGAATTACAGCCATCAACCAATTCATAACTGCTAATGAAGGTTAAATTAAGGTTTGGGGAAGTGTATTCAAAAATCATTCTGCCCGTGCTATCACCTCTGCATCGTGTGGCTACCTCACGTAACGGCTTAGAGAGTGTTCTGTGGAGGATTCTGTGGTTAGGTGCTGGTAGGGAACTGGGGTGGACCTCAGGACTAAGAGAGTTTCACGCCACTCTTCTGTCCTCTATCTTCCCATCTCTGAGACACCAGTAAACCACCAGTGGAAGTTGTGTACGTTACAACTTCGGAGTAAATGGCTGAGTAATGAAACTTTGGAAAGGTTCTGTAAAGAAGGAAAGGCTTGATGGGAAATACAGGACCTACGTAAGAGAGCATACTACTTACAGGTGATTTTATGCTGTGCTCTTAGTCTGTCTTGAGGCTGTTTTCACTTTTTCTAGCTCATGTTTGGAAGCTGCTCTAGGATCACTGAGCTGCTTTTATTTTCTGATTGTCTCATGTATTTGTTGTGTTGGTTGGACATTGTCAATCAGCCATGCGTATATTAATAGATTACAAGGAGAGAAGGATCTTTAGGTCATCCAACTGACCTGAGGTATCACAGTGACCACAGAAGCAATCCTTCTTCAGAATCATGTAGAATCACAGAATGCTAGGGGGTGGGAGGGACCTCTGGAGATCATCGAGTCCAACCCCCCTGCTAGAGCAGGACAAAACTCAAGCAGATCCCTCAGAAATGCATCCAGATGGGTCTTGAAAGTCTCCAGAGGAGGAGACTCCACAACCTCTCTGGGGAGTCTCCTCCAGTGTTCTACAACTCTTACAGCGAAGAAATTCTTCCTCATGTTGAGGTGGAACTTCCAATGCTCGAGCTTGAACCCATTGCTGCCCATCCTTTCACAAGGCACAAGTGCAAAGAGGTTGTCTCTGTCTTCTTGACACCCAGCCCTTTTGTATCTATAGACATTCAACAGATCCCCTCTCAGTCTTCTCCTCTTCTAGCAATAAAGAATTAATGTAGACCCAACTACTTCCAGCTTACATGATGTATCCCCCACTGGGATTCTGCAGACAGCCTTCTTCCCTTCAAGGCTATGTTCTCAAACCAGCTCAGCCTGCAATACTTGTACACAGAGCCCCACTTTAACCCCCAGGACTGGAGCTGGACTTGGTTAGCAGAGTAGATTCTCATCAGTTTTTAAATGTAACAAGAAAAAGTGCATAAAATACTAGTGCCTGGGGTACAGCACTCTGCATCATCTCACCATACTTCCATCTGTATATCCTTATTTTTACAGAACTGGCTGCAAGGAAACATTCAGAGACATCTGCAGTGCTAAAAGCGCAGCGATTGCCCAGGAGACTGCTCCCTCAAAGTACAAAATATTTGCCTATAAATATTAATCCACTGATAGTAAAAATTTCCAAAATATTTCCAGTCCAACAGCAGCTGTTTGGGGAATATATTTTGTCCTGTAGCTGGCAAAATGAAGGAAATGCTGAATAATATTGTTTATCTGCATGGGTTTGTATCGATTTTAATTATGTTTTAATACTATGACATTTGGAATAACCTTTACTAAATGTAATTTTTGACTCTTCTGAACAGCAGGTAGGGGTTTTATTGTTACTAATAACAAAACTATAATTTAGTCATTTCCTTTCCTTACTCTGTGGTTTGAGTATTTTCATTTCCTTCATGGTACAAAAAAATGTAGGCAGGTAATATTTTACTGGATGGAGAAATGGGGACTTCACAATTTATTTTCACTCTCTGAGGCAGCCAACATTAAACTTAGTTCTCCAATGGATAGTTTTAGTTGTCTGGTTTTGTATATTAGTGGGGTGATCAATCTGCTGCTGTCTTCTGGCCAGGTATTTGGGGACAATGTAAAGGTCTCCTCCTGAGCCTTCTCAAGGGTGAACAAATCCAGATGTCTCACCCTCTCCTGCTCACCTCAGGGTCCTCTGATGGCCTTCTCCAGTCTGCCAATACCTTTCTTGCACTGGAGAGCCCCAAACTGGGCACAGTTCTTCAGATGTGGCCCCCCAAGAGCTAAACAGAGGGGAAGAAACTCAACCCTGCCCCTGCCAGCTGCAGTCACACTAGTTCTGTCACACATCATTAGCATCTATTTTCTAGCTAACCACTTTATTTCTGGGAGGTGACCACAGTTTGGTAGAAGAAATTATAGAGCAGGGCATTTTCAGGGGTGTTTTGATGTCTGACATCCTGATGGCTGATGATCTATCTCAACTATTCAGCATCTATGCACTCAAAAAAGCCTCACAAAATTCCACACTAAATCAGATGCATTTAAAACAATTTTTTTCCCCCTTACATTTGCAAAGTTGTGCCAGGAAATGAAAAACTGGGGAGAACACCTTGCCATTCAGTGTGCTGTGGTGAAGTGATTTTGTTCCATGAAATTACAGTGACTGGGTTGAAATATTTCTATCAGATCTTCCAAAGTACACTCCATCTATTGTGTCGTGCTCTTCGCTGTCACTGTGTGTTTAGAGTAATCTAAAAATAGTTTTCTTTTGCACCTTGAGCAAGAAGTTAATTTCAGTGGGTTCTTTTAACAGCACTCAATAAAATTCTGTCTGGAAATAAAAATCAAGTAAATAGATCACAAATATCCAAATGTGATTTCTACAAGTTTTAAGAGCTTTTAAGATTAAACAATTGTACAGATGCCCTGATCAAGCTGCTTCTGTCTGCAGGGAGTATGCTGTGGTTCCAGCTGCAGTAGCAGCTCTGGGCACTGCTGCAGGTCTACCTCACACTGCCAGGACACCAAAAGACCAGTTACTGGCAGCAGACAAAATAGTGAACCTAGTTTTATTTTCTCTGCCTGATTTTCCCCAGTGACCTGACGGTGCTGAGTTAACAGTTGTGTTTGATGATCTTAAATGTTTCTTCCAACCAGAATGATTCTCTGATTGCTTGAACTGTCTGCTGTCAGGCACTGCTTTTGTCATGGAGTTGTTGAGTATTTTGGGTTTTTTTTCAGGACAGACTGTTTATCTGAGCCTTTTCACCTTACAGATTAGACACAGATTATTTGCTGTGACTGTTGATTTGTTATTCATGCTGAGATTGCCTAGCTAAGGCAAGTAGTTTTAGTTTGTTTCCTAACTGGATGAATCCTAAACCCACCAACAGCTTCTACTTTAGCAATACGAACAATTTTGCCCGAATACTCATGTGAGGTTTTGTATAAACTTTTGCAACTCCTTTACACTTTCCCTGACTTTTCCTGCATATATGAGCACTCCCAGGAGACTGACTGATGGTTGCAGATGGCTAGGGAGCATCTCTGAGCTTTCTCAAGGGTTGGATGCAGCCAGGATGTGACTTGAGTGATGGTGGGGCAGTGGGACTGTATGGGGGGACAGTGGCTGTCTTGTCACCTGTCCTGAAAGATGGCACAGCAGGCAGTGTGGCTTCTAGTTCAGTCTCTTCAGGGTCCTCCTCAGGAGTGCTGAGCATGATCTTTTTGCTATTGCATTAAAATCAAGGGGAGTCCTTTCCATTCAGCCTTCAGATCTCTAAGGCTCCCATCAGTCTTGATACAGTACAGTTTGGGACACAGTGTACCTAATGATTATGAGGTTCTCTTCATAATTCTATTAATTACACTGAAGTTACACTATTGAAAATCAGAATTAGGTATCATTGTAATTTATTCTTAAGCTGTATCTGTGGAAAAAAAAAAAGAATTAAAATAGAAATGTCTGTGAAAACACCCAGCCATTCTTATCAGCTGTATTTACTCCTTAGAGGTAAAATCTTTCTATTAATCTACAATCTATGCTGACTTCAAAAATGACTCGTCAAGCCAACTGGCAAGTCTCTTTCCAAGGTACTTTTCTTTAAGGAAGCTGAATTTTTGACATCTTTTAGAAGATTCTGACTGAAAAAATAATATGGTACAAAGTTAGCATGAACAGTAGGTGGGGAGTGGTGTCAGT